>JAMXBD010001379.1:0-385599 GCA_024138025.1 Combretum micranthum | reverse complement strand
TTGTCAAAATTTTTATATTCCATTGCATTTCCTCTTATTCACAAAACCTAACAGCTTAATCTTCTATTGCATCATCATGACTCGTCAAAGATTATTATCATCCTCCAATACTATCTGATTACTTATGACCATGTCGAGCTAGAAAGAGAGAATTCTTTTTTTACGTCCAAATGTTAATTCTCTCAAATTACCATGCATGCAAAAATCAAATATAATTCCACAATTACTGTATGCACGACGCATGAGTTTGTACGTCGGTATAAGTGCGTAAGTTTACAAGATACATAATGGTAGCCAATATCAAAATATACGTATCAATTCTCTAGTAATTATAAACTTCAAATATCTAATTGTAAAATTATCAAAATTTAAGTAGTTAATTATATATAAATAAAAAATTTACATACTAAATTGATGTAATTAATTAACTTCAGGTATGGAGAGTTAATTACAATAATAAGTAAGCTTCATGTGTGAATGTAACGTTTGCTAAATTGTAATATGCAAAGACGGACATGTTGTTTAGATAAAAATTATTTGAAGTCTTACTTATTTCTTTTTTCTTTTATCCCATCATGTTGTATTTGTAAAATTATTTCAATGGATTGTGTAGTTATTAATTTTATATAGACAAACTAAATTTTGTGATAGATTTTTAATAAGTGCACATGATGACGCAGCACGGAAAGTGAGATAATTGATCCAAACACAACGGATGAATCAAGATTCAAAGAAAGCAACAAAATGCAATCTTTACAAGAGAAATCTCTCTCAAAATATCAAATATCGTAAAAAAAATATCAAAAGTATCTCCCTTTTACAAAGCCTTAAAAGCTATTTATACTGTTACATGAGAAACCAAAAAGGCAAATAATAAATATAGTCAAACCTGTCAATAAAGACCATTGACTATACATGGGAAACCTAAAACCTAAAAATAAAAACTAATAAAGATAGCAATTAAATACAAAAATAAAAGCTATTAAATAAAAATAAAAGCTTCCTCTCTCTATTGAATGCGCCTGCATAATTGTTCTTGCTCTCGGGACGTTTTCAAGGCAGACCAACGCCCCTCCTACGGCGTAAACCTCCATTTGGTCGGCGTAGGTCCAATCTTCAAGGCTACGCCGGCGGCTTCTTCGCCCTAGTCTTCCGATGCTTCTTGGAGGAGTCTAGATTCTTCAAAAATAGCTCTATCACTTTTTTTGCATCATTCTCTCCCACCTGCAAAGAACTCGACCCCCAGTTCTCTTCTGGATATAAAGGAACATCATCAGGGTGGAAAAGAAATAGATCAGCAACATTGAAAGTCTTGGAAATCCCCATGCTGTCAGGAAGCCCCACAACATAAGCATTGTCGTTTATCTTCTTTACAATCTGATATGGACCATACTTCCTTGGCTGCAATTTACTATACTTTCCCACTGGGAATCGCTCCTTTCGCAAAAACACCATCACCTGATCTCCCACTGAAAATAACTGTTGCTTCCGATGCTTGTCTGCACTTGCCTTGTACTTGGCATTAGCCTTCTCAATCTTCTCTCTAATTTCAGCTGTGACTAATGGCCAATTTTCCGCCATATGTTTCGCTGGTGTGCTGTACTCAGGTGATTTTGGTAGTTTTATCAAGTCCACAGCATGTTGTGGAGTCTTGGTATCAAACCCCTTTTGTATCAAATCCTGTACCTTCTCCTACAAGATTTCAGCTTCTTTCGGACTCATCCTATAGTGTGGCAAATTTGGCAAGCTAGCCCCAGGCACCAAATCAATTTGGTGCTGGATATCTCTCAGAGGCGGTAAGCCTTCTGGTAAATCATCAGGTAATACTCCTCTAAACTCATCTAGCACCTCCTTCACACATTCAGGCACCTCTCTACTATCCTCTTCCACCTTCATAACATTCTTCACAATCAATGCATGCACAACCCTGGATTCTTTAATAGTCTCTTCCATCTCCTTTCTCGATTGAGTAATGGTCAGGAAGGAACGCTTTTCAATTCTAGCCTTCTTGGAGCGGTTTGTTACCTTAAGGGGTAACAAGGTGTATTTCATACCACCCTTCTCCAACTTATATAAATTTTCTTTTCCCGCATGTTGCGCATTCAGATCATACTGCCAGGGACGTCCAAATAACACATGACAAGCATCCATGTCCACAATATCGCAATAGACATCATCCTGGTACTTGCCAATAGAAAATGGCACTCGACACCTCTCTTTCACATCTATCCTCTCGGCAGATTTTATCCATCCTATAACATAAGGATTAGGATGTTTTTTGACTGGAAGTTGTAACTGATCAACAACCGTCCTACTGATTATATTCTCACAACTCCCACTATCCACAATTAGATCGAACACCCTACCACCAATAGTGCATCTAGTGCGAAATAACTGATGTCGTTGAGTGTTGTCCTCATGCTTCGGTGTCAACATCATTTTCCTAATGACATAGGATGGTTCAACATCCTCTTCCTCATCCTCAAAACCCTCATCATCTCCATCGGGCTCGCAATCTCTTCTTCTTCATCCCGCTCCACTATATTCACACTCTTCTGGTTCGGGCATTCATTGGACCTGTGCCCTGGTTGGTTACAACGAAAGCACTTTCCCAGGATAGGTTTTGCATAAGGGTTGTTCTGTCTCGGATGTTCTTGGCCTCAATGGGTCTTTTACCCAATGCCCTATCATCTCGTTTATTGCTATTCCCACTCTGCTTCTCCTCAGGACTCTTTTGCTTCTCGGTCATGGCTTGCTACTACTGGCGTTATCGAACCCATACTTTCTATTCCCTCCTTCAAAACGACTACTTTTGTCTTGTATCATCATCTCAGCCCTTAGCGCCATATTCTTTGCATCGTTTAAACTCCTCATCACATTCACTCCAATTTTGTCCCTAATCTGCAACTTCAATCCCTCAACATACCTTGCCACTTGTTGTCCTTCACTTTCCCTCAGATAATTCCGTTCAGCTAATCTCATGAATTCAACCGTATAGTCATGAACCGAACGCTGACCTTGGCGACACCGCTGGTATTGCTGGAATAGGATTTGCTCATAATCGGGAGGCAGAAAATCTCGTTGTAAGAGTTGCTTCATCCGGTACCACGTTCTCACCGGTTGCCTTCCTTCCTCTGTCTCCTATGCTGCAACCTCTCCCACCAAGCAGAGGCTCCTCCTTTCAATCTGCAAGCAACCAATCTCACCCTCCTATCCTCCGGTATCTCCATGTAATCGAAAAATCGATCCACTTCCGCTATCCAATCCAAGAATTCTTCTATGTTCATGTTGCCATTAAAACAAGGGATATCGACCTTCAAACGAAAGTCCCCGCCATCGCCTTGATCATACCCGTAATAATTTCTTCTATATCTACCACCACCATCATCACCACCTCTTTTCTGCGGCCGTCTCTCATTAAACAGTAATTCCTCCTCTTCCTCAAATTCCTCATCGGAAATCTGTGCCCACCGATTTATAGTGGCAAGTCGATTAATCGGACCACCGTAGGCTCCTCTTACCCCTGGTCGCCCCACACCAATCTCTCTACCCCCGTTGACAACCTCTGCCAAAGCGTCAAAACGCTGGATCAAATCCTCAAGACGCTCCTCAACTCGTCGGATTCTCTGATCCACAGCATCATTTGTCGCCCTAGGAACCTCAGCCCCTTGGACTCCCGTATCATGGACACCGCCACGAACACGATTGCTATCAGCACCATCGCTTGAAGACATCTTCACAGGATTCTAACCTTGCTCTGATACCACTCTGACGCAGCACAGAAAGCGAGATAATTGATCCAAACACAACGGATGAATCAAGATTCAAAGAAAGCAACAAAATGCAATCTTTACAAGAGAAATCTCTCTCAAAATATCAAATATCGTAAAAAAAATATCAAAAGTATCTCCCTTTTACAAAGCCTTAAAAGCTATTTATACTGTTACATGAGAAACCAAAAAGACAAATAATAAATATAGTCAAACCTGTCAATAAAGACCATTGACTATACATGGGAAATCTAAAACCTAAAAATAAAAGCTAATAAAGATAGAAATTAAATACAAAAATAAAAGCTATTAAATAAAAATAAAAGCTTCCTCTCTCTATTGAATGCGCCTGCATAATTGTTCTTGCTCTCGGGACGTTTTCAAGGAAGACCAACGCCGCCTCCTACGCCGGCGGCGTAAACCTCCATTTGGTCGGCGTAGGTCCAATCTTCAAGGCTACGCCGGCGGCTTCTTCGCCCTAGTCTTCCGATGCTTCTTGGAGGAGTCCAGATTCTTCAAAAATAGCTCTGCCACTTTGTTTGCATCACATGATAAATTAACGAATCAATATGCTGGCTACAAATTTGTGAAGACATGGATATGTTGAAATTTACTTAATTATAGTGTAAAAATATTTATAAAAAATGTTCCAAGTTCAATGGGATGCCATATACTTTGTAGATCGTATAGAGTCCATGTTCCGCATTATATAGGATAAGTTGTTTATCTTAGAATTTATGTATTATTATTTATAAGATAAGGTATAAATATAAGTTCTTATAGCCTCTTTGCCTGTGTTAACCAACCCCCGCTCTAAACTACACTAAACAAATGCGTAACAACAGGTGATGTTCAAGCTCCTATAGGCTCTTTTTGACAATCTCATTCTCCTAAAGAAACCTACCTTATCTTGTTACTATCGATAAAGGGGACAATTAAAATTGCAACTTTCCTAAATAAAAGCATGTTTTTAGAATGATTCCTAAACAACCATATTACACTTGCCTAAAATTCGTAAAGATACTTTTATGAATAAAAAAGAGGAAGTATCTTATCATGAGTAAATCCACTATCCTAACTGGGAAAACGTAATTAACTATACAAGCCTACTATGCCAACTATGGAGTTAGGTTTACCCTCTCCACTCTTACTCTAGCCTATTATTAACATGTCCTTATCCAATTATTGACTTAAACGTCAAAATGGCCATACTATACACCCTTGACACCCACTAAGTGGTTTCCATTTTGTAGGCCTAAGGATCGTTAACCTTGAAAGCCCATCTAGCTCATACTAGAGTGGACCACAATTCCAAAATACTCAAAGTATTAGCTAAGAATCTACTTCAAACAGTATCTAAATAAAATTTTCTTACACACTTTTCATACCTAATTTAACACCATTTGTTTTGTCTAAACATGTGGATGAATTGCCTAATAGTATGCCAGTACGTGTCTCATAAACATTAATATGTTGTTTGTACAATCCTAATTGGAAAGTACACATGGACAACCCTCAGTTGATCGAGTGAATATATTTTCCAATTATTTGCTTTTTAAAGAATTATAATAAATAGTCAAAAAAAAAAGAAATATAATTACCAACATAGTGTTTTTGGTTGTCTTCCCAAACATGCAAAGATCACAAGCTCAGGTGTCCATTGCGATACACAAATCGCTACTAACTAGGGATGTTTAGCTTTACAATCCACCAAAGTGGTGGTTAGAAAGAGTGGTTTGTGGTAGTCGAAGGCAATTGAAGATGGTGATTGGTTGAATCTTGGAGTTGCTAGAGGGACAAACTATAACTCTTCAACTCGAAAACTACACCACCAATCAAAAAAGAAAAAGACATTTTGCTACTTTCTTAGGTTCTTCAACACTAGAAATACAAATATGACCTTTTTCTTCTTTGATTTTGCTTCAAATTCAAAATGTATTAGAGAGATCTAGCTCATCTTCTTTGAATCTTGAGAGAGAAAGTATCGATCGTAAAAAAAGTTTGCTACTTTCTTAGACTTTTCAATACTAGAAACTCAAATCTAAGTTTTTTTCTCTTTGATTTTACTTGGATTAAACAGTTTTTAGAGAGAGAGATTACTTCGTCATCTTCTAGACTCTTCAACACCAAAAAATCAAATTTGAGCTTTGTCTTTGCTTCATATTCATCTTTTCTAAAGTCATTCTCCTTCTTCGATATTTTTTCTACTCTACGATTTGAACTTTTGAATTACGACTCGTTTAAGCTGTTTTTTTTTTCCCAATGTTATATAGATATATATATAATATATATATTTACCACCCATCTTCCATTTTACCTGCCATAATCACTCAATTTCTTCAGGTAGCTCAAATTGAGCATTTTAAATACTTTTTAATAATATGGCAACTGAAAATCTATCATACCATATTATAGTGGATTTACATGATAGATCCCTATTTTAAAGTCCTACAAACTAAATATAATTTCTTATTTTTAAATGTATCATGGCTAAATATTCACACACATATATCATTTGGATTTTAAAAGAGAAAGGAACAAATTTTTAATATTTTTTATACATAGAATGATACATACACATCTTACCAAGAGAAATGATTATCATAAGTGTCTAGGATTTCTTAATGCTAATGATTAGAAAGTTAATAGAATGGTATATTAGACTATTTTGAAAAATCGAGTGCCCATAGCAGTTAAATGAAAGTTTACTAATAAGTAGAATATATTCTAAAAATATACCCAAACTATAAGGGATATATGTAGTAGTATCACAATGCCAAATACATTATAATGACTTGGGACATTTGGAAAAGTCAGGAGCGAAGAAAGGCGATTTTGGTACAAGGAGAGACGGTAAGCTTGGGCTCTATAAAAAACACCAAATGAAGGCCTGAGCTATGATACCAAAATTAATGCTGAATCGAGCACAAGGAAAAATTATAAAAAGGTCGGAAACAATATGAAAATCGAGAGGAAAAGGATAAACTTGGAGATACTTATAAAATGTAATATAGACAATGATTATGTTAAAAATACTAAGATGAGTACCAAAAAAAAAAGAATATGTATATATAAATTTTGTATCAACAATACACTTAATCTTGTAATTGTACTAAGACATTTTATGTATTTATGAATATTATTAATAAAAGGTAAGTATACTTGTATATATATTTAACAATAAAGTCTCATATATAATTGAGAATGTCTAGAATAATAATAAGATATATTATAATTAGAATTCTATGACATTATACCATTTGAAATTCTCCTTCAATAGATAAATACCAATAGGGGCTGTAAATATCTAAACCAACTCATTATATAACTTAAATCATTCTCTTGGACCAAGAAAAGTATTCAAAATTATACAAGTCGATACTCAAAGGTAAGTGAATACACTAGACGTGACCAATAAATAAAGAATATCACACTGTTAATATCATTGGCCTCTTCTTTATATGAATGGGAAATTATTAGAGATGATATTCACAAGCTCCTTAGTTGAGATAAGGTGGTACATAGCCATAGGATTTATTGAGTCTAATTTATTTTGAAAACCAATTAAAATCATTAAACAATGATATTTTATGTAGTGACTCAATAAAAATATCTTAATGAAGAGATTTAATTAAGCAGTGACCAATTTATAGTTATTATGATTTATAATTTTTTATCACGTTCGGTAGCCAAATAGTTGAACTTTACTTGCAGCAAGAGACGATATTAACATTATAAGAAAATGTACGTTTCTATAATTTTATATATTCTATTTTTCGTTTTACATATTATATGTATCATGTTATACATTTTGTAAAATTTTTATATTCCATTGCGTTTCCTCTTTTTTACAATACCTAGCAGCTTAGTCTTCTAGTTGCTTCATCATGCCTTCTCGAAGCAATGAGAAATTACTAAGAAAATGAATTTGTAGTCTTATAGTCTAGAGGAAGAATGAGGAAAGATAGGGAAGACTAGAGGGTAAACTAATCTACTTCTATCAAGAAAGCAATTGGAAATGTTACCCATTTTCACTTTAATATATATATATATATATATATTTACATATATAAGAATGAAGGCTAAGGAAATGCTTGGATTGACATTGATTAGTCTGCAAGTGAAAACACCATCGATGACCTTGAGGTGAGGTCCTTGAAAACGTATCCAAGTGTACAGTGAGTCTTGGGATTGACGTTGCTTGCTCGTGAATGAAAGATCCAACAATTGTACCCACGGTTACCAGGATTCGTTGCTTTATATGTGTACGGACGGAGAATACAAGTAGGGCATAGAGAAAATTATTTGAAGGTTTTATAATGAGTGTTTGGATTGCAGAATTTAGAGACACTAACTTTGATATGCAAAATAAGGGTCTTATTGTTTCGTCTGATTTCCGGTGGTTTTAACATTTTATTTTTATTGTTTTTAAATAAATATTTATTAAAAAATATACAAATAAAAAGTAAATATTTTTACTCATATCAAATAGATTAAAACAAAAAAATATAAATACAGATAAAAATCAGACAATTCAAATAGACCTAAATCTAGAATTAGATAAAACTTTCCATAGGAATTAGATAAAAATTAAGATTTTTGTTACTACAATTTAGTGGTTAAAAACCCTTAGAATAGAATAAATAATGTTTCTTAATCGAGACCCCTAAAGTAACATTAACATCACCATCTCATTATCACCCTACTACTTCCACCATTTGCATTTGCTACTTTGACCACGATTACCACCATATTAATACGGTATTAGCATCAAGCCACCACCACCATGATCATATTAATACCATAATACTACCATCATCGTCGCCATCTCAATACTATAATTCAAGCACTAGCATCAAACCACAAGTATCATTAATTGTATTAATAGTGCCATAGTGGTGGTAGTCATATAAAGATAATAGTGTCAACGATAAAGCTAGCAATAGTGGTAGATAGTGATTGGATTAAAATAAAATAATATAGATAGAATAATATCAACTCGCTATTCTATTGTATACTTGTATATGACAAATAAAATAAAACATAATAAATCTTATTCTATATTAAAAACACCAAACATGGTACAATGAGGTTGTACAATATATATTCTCATTATATTCATACTATATTGTTTTTATATCCTATCCTGTAGACATGCCTCCAGGTCAGGTCCAAATCAGGATTCAACCTGGCATGGCAATGGATTTGACTCGATGGGATGGATCTTACCTGCAAAGCAAACCTATACAGGTTCGTACGGTTCCTCCATGCAAAATTTTAAAAAAATTAAAAAAATTAATGTAAATGGGACGAGTCAAACCCGTCTCGGACCCAATGAGTCCACGGGTAGACCCACCCCGTCCCCCTCCTCGGGACGGTTCCAAGTCTCTTATTTTTTTACTCGAACTCGATGGGTCAAGTCACGGATCGAACCCGACCTGCTCTAAGGGCATGTCTACTATCTCGTATTCAAAACCAAACACTTCAATCTGCTATAGAGTTATATGTCTATTCATTTTTATAAATGTTAACCATAGAATGGAGAAAAAATATTTTTATTAAACAATCTTATAAATAATTTATTTATTTAATTATTTAATATCTTTTCTTTTTAATGCCTATAAATTGATATGATTTTTCTCATATATTTCACTATTAAAAAACCGGTCTTTAGAGACAAAAGTTCTATGATAGAAAACCGGTAAGATAAGTTGTATTTCTATAAATAAAATCAGTAACAATTATTTTTTATAACAAAATTTTATATTCAAAGAATATCAATTTTCTTATAATTTTTAACCAACCATTGTGGATAAATCAAATGTGATGCAAAGACTTGAAATACCGGTGGTAAAATAGCTAAAAGAGGCAAAAAATTTTCGTCTCGGCAATTCAAAATTCTCAATTCGCTTTGGACCGGTCAGGTCAATTTATGATTCAATGATCAAGGGTGATAACTTGTGATAAGTTCAAATCCAATACCCAAATGAAATGCTTGGAATTTATAAACATCGGCGCGTTAAAAATGAAGCATGGTCTATTGTTTCAAGGTCTAATTAAACTTGTTTACGCAACATATAGCAGTCCTATTCTATCTATTTATGGATGCCAGCACAATGGTGTTTTATATAAAAAATGCTTATGAAAAGTGGCAGCACACATGGGAAAAAAATTTAAAAAAGAAAAAATTGTATGAGAAGTGGATAGATGAACTATTAAATTAATTGATAAATAAAATGATCTATTCTCGCCCTGAAATTATTGGCTACGTATAGTTAATCGTACCATTTGTAAAGGTCTGTATGCTTTATTATATTTTGATCATTTTGATATTATATTTTTATTATTTTCAAATCAATATTTATCAAAAAACATATATCAATTAAAAACTTTCAATTTTACTCATAAATGGATCAAACAGATATCATACGGATAAGTTAGAGCTTCAGATCTAATACAGATACGATATTGATAAAAATTAGACAATCTGTGTTAAACAACTTTATACTATTTGAAAAAAAAAAATTATCACTCATTCATTAAAATTATCTTCTTTCTCCAAAACGAGCTATTTTTCTACAAGATGCTCTACTTCATGTCCATCACCACATTATTTTTAGCACTGGGAAGGGCCGTGGCTTGGAAACTTTCTATAAGTTAGATACTAGCAGTTTGCCGACTTCAGTAAAAAGGAGTTATCATTCCTATTATAGTTTTTAAAATCGTGATTTTTTTCCCTTCCAATAAAGATGAATTATATATACTGAAAAAAAAAAAAAAAAAGCAACATTGATTACATAGAGGGATACAAAAGGTAAATAATAATGAAAAGCTTGGTACCAAGGCCACTTAAATAAATATTCACAATCTCTTTGACTGTCATAATATCTTCCATAAAATACATGTATTTCTCTTATGAGAATCAAAAAAATTAAAAGGGGGCATTAAACCCATAAAAAAATAATACAATACTATATGAGGGATGAAAGTAAAAGGAAAAAAAACGATAGACACATTAAAAAATAATTATTAATGCTACTGACAAAACATCATTAACTTGATGTTTACAGTTTTCAAATCGCTAAGTGTTGTGAGGAAGATGAAGGAGGAAACGCAAGGATTAGGGTTACCCACGAGGAACATGCAAGTAGGGAAGGTCAATGAGAGAGTTCAGTTGGAACATATGACTTCGGGAAAAAAAGGAAATCTGTCGGAAGAGGGAGTACTCGGCATGAGCTGAGTAAATTGCAATTGGGCTGAACAAATCAGGAAAGGGCCAATCCATGGGCTGCTAGAGCAAATAATAAAGTGATATATACATTTCACGATACAATTTGTTAGGATTCTGTTACAAATTGTTATTTCATGATTTTTGTTGTAAGCCACCTAGCAACATATGATAGGAAGAATATAAATTGTAACTAACTACCATTACCCTATAAAAATACACATGGGAATGGTAACAGAGGACAGTTTTTCTGATAAATACAAATTCATTCTCTGTATCTAGAGAGAAGGTTTTATACAATTTGTATTCAAATTGTTGAGTGATTATTCTATCAAATTGTGCAACCTCACTTCAACTGGTATCAAAGCCAACTGAAGGGTGGATGGTTGAGACTCGCTAAACTGAAAACATGGAGGAATCCGTCAAAATGTTGCTCAAGGATCAGGAAGAAAGGCTGCTCAAAACTTTCACTAAGCTGTTTAAACAACAGCAAACCACACTAGACAGTTACGAAGCAACACTGGGTGACCTGCAAAAGAAGATGCGTGATGTCAATATTCCAAATCAAATGCAGTTTGGTAGCCTATGATACGTTTAGCGCTGGTACCTCCGAGTGGTTCTCGTCTAGATAAAGCCAAGGCTGTTGCGCATGATCCTGTCGCTATGGAGGTAACATCTCATCGATCACATTCATTAGCAAACCGCTTAGGTTTTCTACTTTTTTTGGTGAAGATTTGAAATCATGGTTAATTAAAGCAGAGCATTTCTTTGAGTTGGATCTTACACCTAATCAATTGAGGGTTAAAGTGGCTACAATGCATTTAGAGGGCTTAGCTTTACACTGGTATCATTCTTTTGTCCAAAACTGGGTTTCTTCTACTCCTATTACTTGGGAGGAATTTGTGATAGGGTTACAACATAGATTCGGTTCGGGAACATTTCATGACCCCATGGCTGCACTTAAGGAATTAGTTCAATAGGGAATTCTAGAGGAGTATTGGGTGGAATTTGAATACCTTGTAACCTTAGTACCCTTGCATGAAAACCAAAAAATCAGCAGTTCCTGAGTGGCCTAAAACCAGAAATTTAGTACCCTGTACGAATGTTTCAACCACAAACTCTCCTATACGCATTTACGTTAGCTAAATTACAAGAAACCACATTAAATGCCACCAAGTATCCTCATAGACTTACCCGTGTTCCCCAGCCTACAGTTTTCACCAACAACCATTCTAGCCATTATACAAACACTAAAATACTGACTTACCCAAAAGCTCAACCCAACTCTTATTTACAAAACACCAAACCTAACAATACCAACACCACTCTCACAAAAAATGCTAACCTAAACCAACCACCCTTCACTTCTCAGAATCGTTCCACCTGTCGCTTAACTCCTAAGGAAATTGATGAGAAAAGAAGGAAACGACAATGCTTTTGGAGTGATGAGGATTCGATCCTAGACATAGGTGTAAGAACAAGATCTTTAGGAAACTGATAATAGAGGATATAGATGAAGGCATGGAGGAACAGAAGAACAAGAGGATGAAATACCCTTAGAGGAAGAACTGTCGAAGTTGTCTTCATGTGCAATTAATCAAGTGCAAGAGTTTGACATGAAGAGATTCAAGGCTTTTTATAAGAGGAGAGGATTGGGAGTTTTTGTTGATTCGGGTAGCTCTTTAAATTTCGTAGATGAAAGGATTTCTAAAAGGTTATCTTGTAAGGTGGAGCATTCCAAGTCGGTTAAGGTATCATTAGCTAATGGTACTCCAATGTTTACCAAAGGCTATATACCGCAATTTAAACTAGAAATGCAGGGCATCATGTTTGAAGTTGATGTACATATTTTACCTTTAGATGGTGATGATGTCGTGTTGGGTATACCCTGGTTGAGGATGTTGGGTAATATAAATTGGAACTTTGTGAATTAACAATGGAATTCACTCATAACAACCAACGATGTAAACTACATGGGTTGACAGATACTATTAAATCGTTGGATGCCAAAGGGTTAGCGAAATTAATGAAGAAGGATTCACCTGAAGTGGGAGTTTAATGCTGGTTAATTTCTAGAGTACGAATTGGGAGTGAAGAAACAAGTGATCATAAAATACCCCCCTGTTTGTTGGAACTTTTTTGAGGAATTTCATGATCTCTTTGAGGCACTAACTTCATTACCACCTCTTAGAGATCATGAACATCTAATCCATCTACAGTAAGGAACTCAACCGATCAACTTAAGACCTTACAAACATTCCTCTACCCAAAAAGGTACGTTGGAAGCCATGGTACAGGAATTCTTGGAACAGGGCACAATCAAACCCAGTCACAGCCCCTTTTCCTTTCCGATAGTACTAGTCAAGCAAAAGGATAACTCATGGAGGATGTGCGTAGACTATCGTGAGCTCAACAAATTTACCAATAAGGACAGTTATCCAATTCCTTTGATTGAAGATTTATTTGATGATTTATTGGAGCAAGTTATTTTAGTAAGTTAGATTTGCAGTCAGGTCATCATCAAATATTGATGAATCCTACTAATATCTACAAAACAGCCTTCAAAACTCATGAAGGGCATTATGAGTTCACCGTTATGCCTTTTGGCCTAACCAATGCCCCTTCCACCTTTCAAGGGTTGATGAATGACCTCTTCAGGCCTTATCTTAGGAAGTTTGTGCTAGTATTTTTTGATGATATACTAGTTTACAGTAAAGAATTGGATGAGCATGCTAAACACCTAAGACTTGTTCTGGGTGTACTAAGAAGGAAAAAATTTTATCTGAAACGAAGTAAATGTGTTTTTGGAGCCATACACATTGAATATCTAGGGCATATCATCTCCAAACTAGGAGTCACTACTAACCTTAAGAAGATAGAAGTTGTTCACAATTGGCCACGACCATTAAATGTCAAACAGTTAAGAGGATTCCTAGGCTTGCTGGGTATTATAGGAGGTTTATTCAAGGATATGGTGTTCTGACTAACCCCCACTCAATTGTTAAAAAAAGATGGATTTGAATGGAACTCTAGAGGCTGACAGATCTTTCAAACTGGTAAAAAAGCACTCACCCGAGCACCAGTTCTCAGGCTGCGTGATTTTTCCAAGACCTTCAATCGAAATGATGCTAGCGATGATGGTATAAGAGGGTACTCAGCAAGAAAGGATCCATATCTTTCCTAAGTAAGGCACTTGGGGTAAGACAGAAGGGACTGTACTCTAAAAGAAAAATGAAAAGAGTGTTGGCCATAGTGAAGCAGTAGATAGATGGAGGCACTATTTGATTAGAAGGCATTTTATTATCAAAACAGACCATCAAAGTTTAAAGTACTTATTAGAACAGAGGGTGACCACAACTAGCCAACAAAAGTGGTTGACTAAACTACTTGGCCTTGACTATGAGATCCAATACAAAAGTGGTCAGACTAATTTAGCTGTCGATGCTTTATCTCGTACAGGTTTTGTAGGGTTGAAGACACTCACTTATGTTACTAATCTGTCCATAGAAATTATGGAATCCATCAAGGAAAGTGTCACTACAAATGAACTATATCATAACATACTAGAGCAGCTACAGTAGGGAAAGCAAGTCCAAAATTATACCTGGGAAGGAGAATTGCTAAGAAGGAATGGCAAAGTTGTTGTGGGTCCCAATTGGGACTTAAGAAGGAAGTTACTATCACTTTATCATGAAGGATTAGCTAGTGGGCATGCGGGTTCTCAAGCAACTTTTAAAAGGCTACATTCAACTTATTATTGGCCTAGTATGAAGAAGGACGTCAGACAGTTTGTTAGGGAGTGTGGTGTCCGTCAAAGGCATAAGTATGAAAATGTAGCTACACCTGGGTTATTACAACCTCTGCCCATTCCAAGTGGATGTTTGATAGATGTCTCCATGGATTTTATTGAAGGTTTACCAAAGTCACATGGAAAGGAGGTAATCATGGTAGTGGTGGATAGGCTAAGTAAATATGCACACTTTATGAGTCTAACCACCCTTACACAGCCCCACAAGTGGCTATGTTATATCTGGGCAATGTGTTCAAGCTGCACGGATTACCTAATTCTATAGTAAGCGACAGAGATTGATCTTCATAAGTCATTTCTAGAAAGAATTCTTCAAATTACAAGGAGTGGAACTTAAACTTTCTTCAGCCTACCACCCACAAACGGATGGGCAGACTGAAGCTGTGAATAAGTGCTTAGAGTCCTATTTCACGTGTGTATCTAGCAAAACACCTAAGAAGTGGAGTGAGTACCTAACACTAGCAGAATGGTGGTTCAACACTAATTATCACTCAAGAGCTAAGACAACTCTCTTTGAAATTTTGTACGGCTATCCACCACCACTGCATTTACCCTATATTCCTGGAGATTCTAGGAATAACTTGGTCGACCACATGCTAGCTGATAGAGAAACTCAGATCTAAACTCTATAATTTCACTTACAGAAATCACAAGAGCGAATGAAACTCTTAGCCGACAAACAAAGATTCGAGATGACATTTCTTATAGGAGATCTAGTCCTAGTTAAGTTACAACCCTATCATCAACATAGCCTCAAAAAGCACAGAATCAACAAGCTCAGTCCTAAATACTATGGTCCTTTTAAAATTGTTGACAAGATAGGGGAAGTGGCTTACCAATTAGATCTTCTGCCGAACTCTACCATCCATCCAACGTTCCATGTTTCATAGTTAAAGCGCTTTGTACCAGGTTATCACTCAACCACCACGGATCTACCAGATCTGCAAGCCACCGAGGCATGGGAAATCCGAATCTATACTGGATCGACGCATTGTCAAGAGGAGACCTGCAGCAGACACCTTAATATTAGTCAAATGGAGAAACAAACCAGAAAGCGAGTCCACTTGGGAATTCTACTCGGACTTAGCTTTGAGGTTTAAAGACCAACCCTTGTGGACAAGGGTTCTTAAGGGAGGGAAAATGTTGTGAGGAGGATGAAGGAGGAAACGCAAGGATTAGGGTTACCCACGAGGAACATGCAAGTAGGGAAGGTCAATGAGAGAGTTCAGTTGGAACATATGACTTTGGGAAAAAAAGGAAATCTATCGGAAGAGGGAGTACTCGGCATGGGCTGAGTAAATTGCAATTGGGCTGAACAAATCAGGTAAGGGCCAGTCCATGGGCTGCTGGAGCAAATAATAAAGTGATATATACATTTCACGATACAATTTGTTAGGATTCTGTTACAAATTGTTATTTCATGATTTTTGTTGTAAGCCACCTAGCAACATATGATAGGAAGAATATAAATTGTAACTAACTACCATTACCCTATAAAAATACACATGGGAATGGTAATAGAGGACAGTTTTTATCTGATAAATACAAATTCATTCTCTGTATCTAGAGAAATGGTTTTATACAATTTGTATTCAAATTGTTGAGTGATCATTCTATCAAATTGTGCAACCTCACTCCACTAAGATTTATAAACATAATAGATCATAAGATATAGAAATCATAAATCATTAAAATTGGTGTTATGATTTTAGGGAAGAATTAGATTATGACATTAAAAGAGTGTAATCGATTGCCAGCCGCGGTAACTCATTGGTATGAACTTTTAACAATGGTCTTCTGATAAAATGGGCAAGTTTTAACTCCCTCTTCACTTACATTCCTTTGTTTGTTTTGAGAGGAAAAGACGAGGAAGAAAAAATTAATGTAATATTTTTCCTAGGTCTCACTATTTTTTTATCGTCTCCAAAATTAAGAGAATTAGTAGGGAACAGAATTTTTTTTTAATTACTATTATATCGTTCTTTTTAAAAAATTACTTATCATTTTTATAGGCATATAAGAAATTTACAATTAATTATATTTTATATTTTATAATAATTAAGATTCCATCCATTTTCCTCATCTTCACTATCCAAACATGTAAAAAAATTTAAATTTTTTGATAATTCATTCCCTCAACGTTTTTTCCTCCTAGTTTTTCTATCCTAATTCATTCAATTCTGCGAAACAAAGTCTTCTAGCCGTGATCATACAACACCTGGATCCGCACGCCTACGAAGGATCATATCACCTAATTAGTGTATGACCATATTCTATGTTTTACGAATGCTAGGTCTGAGGTTCCTTCCTTGGCTTTGGGCTTCGAGGACTTTTTTTTTTATTATTGGAAGTATATTCTGTACTCCAATGTTTATAATACTAGATAAGTTCTTATAACTTTAATGCATTTAAATTAAGTGAACATATATTAAGGGTGCTTCATTTAACAGAAAAAAATAAAAAAAGAATTAAAATTTTTTTTCCATATTAGTATAATTTAAATTTAACAACTGTGAAATATAATTACAGTAATCTCCAAATACTGGGGATATCAATAGTTTTTAACAATAAGATGACGGTGAAAGATTGTAATAAAATTCTAAAAAAAAAAAAAAAACTAATGAGAAAAGGAGGAAATTTGTTTCATCTTTTTGAAAATGGAAATCATTTTCCATGAGCATTTTTTGTGATGATAACTACGACAACAGCTCTGAACAACCATTTTGTTTCTTGCTATTTCTTGATACTAAAAGATACTAATAATTGTCTCTTGTTGATTTAACAAAATCTTTAACTTTTCTAGGACTTTCATTATAGCAAATAATGAAGATAAAAGGCCCAAAATATGTGAAACAAATACACCCTAATGGCTTGGGCCAAAAAAAAAAATGCACTCTAATGGCAAATTCTGTTCATAAATGGAATGAGATAGTAATAAAATTGAAATTCTTAAACAAAATAATATTGAAAAAATTAATAGTTATAATTTTGTTTAATAATACTAAAATGCATTAGTAATATATTAATAATATATCTAAAATTACTGTATACCCTTATTCGAATCCATAGTTTTTTTTCCCTAACAAATTTGAATCCATAGTTTGATTTTCGGTTTAAGGACACATGAGTAGGTTTGAAAATATGGTAAAAAAATTCAAGAAAGAACTATTTATTTGATCATATAAAGAAATTATAGTTGCATCCAAAAAAGTAAAAAGGAAATTATAACTCTTTTATTTGCAATATAAAAATTTAGTGGAACAGCCCTTATAAAACCAAATGCGATAATTGCATATTACATGGAAAAGGTAGTTATTCAATTTTGATCTAATAAGGTTGATTGAATACATGGTTAGAGAAAGAATTCTTTAACAACTTGATTGCTACTGCTATCAAATGCATCATAAGTCTGCTTGATTAGAAGTCTCTATACATTTAAGTATAAAAGCTAATGGAAGTCTTAGATAAACAATCAAAAAAGAGGTGAATTGGTTATACGGAAATAAGTAAAATTAAATCTAATTTTGGAAGAATTATGAGAGTTATGTAGATACCGTATTTTTGCCTTTTTAAGGCTTCAATTTATAATAAAAATTAATATTGTATTAAGCCCACAAGTCACCTTTTTAAAAAATGAAAATAAAAATAAAAATACATAAATAAAAAAATTAATTATAAAATAATAAAAATAAAAAAATATAATATAATATAATAATTTAAAAAAATATTTTTAAAAAATAAAATTAATATAATAGGTTTATAATATCAAATAAAGTAATGGGCTTAACATAATATTGATTTCAATTACAAAGAAACCCTAGACATAATTAAAAAGCCCATAATGGATTGGTCCATTTAATTAAGTCCAAGCATCAAGCCTTATATACAATTTTTGTCCAAGTCTTGTGAAGGCATAAGCCAACAACCTGTATCAATAAGTTTTTTATATGCATTAGGAGAGGACAGGGGTTTGAATCTTGGCAAAGGCAAAATCAAGCCTTTTATTTCCTCACCACCACATGCCACATGGCATGCTACCATTGGGTGAGCTAACATCATGAATGATGTCAGCATCATCTTGTACATCCATCTCCTCCACTATTCATGTGTCCACTAAGCTGAAAGGTCATGTTCATCTCCATTTTTTACCCGATTAACTGCATGATTTCACCAAATTGATGATGAAATCATAGAGTAGGCATGTAATACTACGAATCGAGGCAAAAAACTGGACTCGATTCATAGATTTATTAGGCCAAAATCATCATAAACTTTGGGGAAAAACTTGTAGCTAGCAAACTTCCAATCACCTTTAATCATGGTTTCTATGGAATTGAAGCTCATTTAAGCTTCCTTTGACTAATTGTTGACTGGACAAACTTAGGAATACATCTAGATTCATTTGAAAAAAAAAAAAAAGAACACAAATTCATTATTTGTTGAAGTTTACATTTAAAACCCTAATTTTCACAATTCTGATTAAGAGGCATTAAGGGGTCTTTCCAACTTTGCTTAAGCCCCAGTAGTATAAATAGGAGCTTGAGGAAGCTATTAGAAGGAGCAATAAAAAAGAAATCACTTTCAAAAGCTTGAAAAGAAATCTACAAATTAGATTTTTGAGATCAAGATTTTGATTTCAAGCTTTTCTAGTGAAATTAGAATCAATTGGTTGTTGTAGGGAGATTGCTAGTAAGTTTAGCTTTATATTGATAGGTTTAGGGAAGTTTTAGGATGACGGTGATAACTCCAACCAACAAAGCTACCGCTACCATCTACATCCTTCAAAACACAACTCACGGTCGCGTTTGTGTCTAATAGCCCCCATTAGAGTCTTCCTCATCTTTGGTTCAGTCTATCCGACATCTCACACCCCCAGCACCACCAGATTGGCAATTTCGCCCAATGATGGCCATCTGCTCCAGATCAGATTCGATAACCCATAAGTCCACCCAACGACCCTGAAAACACACTGGAAAATACTCAAGAAGGGAGGGTAAATTGAGTATTTAACCTAAAAAAAAGGATTAATTGACAATTTTTTCATGCAAAGGATCAAGTTAATCTTTAAAACAATAATAATAGCAATAATGAAGCGTAAGAAAGAATATAAAGAGATAAAGAAAGAAAAATCAAGCCTAGATATAAGGTGGAATTCAACCCGCTTCCTAATCTCCACGATTTCACTAATCGTCTCCAACCGAGGACTTCGCACACTTTATATATCTCAAACAAAAATGCTCAAGTATAGCTACACATTGAATACAACAATCAAGAATATGCATTATCCTCTCTTTCATGGTGCTCTTTTACAATTCACAAATATAAAAACAGAGCACTAATTGATTTTTCTTTCTCTAGATTTTTGCAAATAATGAATAAGAGTACAAAAATTATGAGAGGATCTAAAACTTGTTTGTTTGCAAATGAAGGCTCTTAAAAAATTTATTTGAATCTTCCAACGAGAGTATATTTTTAAGTCTTCAAAATTCAAATATATGTTGGAGATAACATCTTAAAAACATCAAGCATTAAATGTGCGTAACGACTCTTTTATGCCCTATTGGCTTGCTGATCCATTTTCCTACCGTCTCGCCCAGTTCATAAGGCATGCCTTGGATAATAAGTTGCCCTTTGAAATAAAGAATTTTGCCCTTGGATTAAACTTGTGATCAAGTCTGTAGCTTTGGTGAATTTTCCTACCATCTCGCCCAATTCACAAGGCATGCCTTGGATAATAAAGTTTCCCCTTGAAATAAAGAACTGTGCCCTTGGATTAAACCTATGATCAAGTCTATGGCTTTGGTGAATTGTATTTGCTCGCCAGTCCTTAACCTGCAAGCATAAATACTAACACACACACATGTATAAAAGCCTTTTGATTTTATTAGTCTCAAGAAAAGTGCATTTAGTGTTTGATTTACATAACTTTTATTCTCATCAAAATCATATGTAGAGTAAGTCAATGTAACAGACCTGACCCACATGCGACTTCATCCTATCCTCTGTTTGACCCAAATGCGTCTACTGCCTCCAGGTAAGTTTTAGTTTTCTTTTTATTTTAGTTAATTTAATTATTTAATAATATAAGGGAAAAAAAGGTAAAGGGATGAAAATGTGTGTGATAAAGAATAATTGTTAAAAATAATAATAATAAATAATAAAAAAATAGAAATGTGACAAAGAATTATTAATGGATACTAAAGGAATAAACTTTATCACTTAGAAAAAAATCAATTTTCCTAAGTAAAAGTAAATTTGATAGTTTTGTAGGATTCGACATTTAGAAAATGTAATTCTTGCCAAAATAATAAAATTTAATAAACCTAATGTGAAACGAGTTTGAAATTTAAAAGAAACCAACTGATGCAGTGGAAGAGATGGGAGCTACTTGGGAAAATGGCATAGGATGGAGAGGAGTAACAAGCATTAAATATTATATACCATTCCTTACACCACCGGCCTTGGGAGTTAAGCCGTCGGCCTTTATTCTACACCATTGGCGTTGGAGGGACGTACTTTACTCATCTTTTGTATTTTTCAATTTCATAATTAATAATACATTCAATGTCTTTAGAATATCATTTAATATTTGTAAAGAATATCTTTTAGTATCATTTAATAAGATTTTTAGATTTTATGGAATATCTTTTATCAGGATTTTTCCATATCTTTTTATTTAGTTTATGATAGGATTTTTTTATTTTCTTTTTTTAGTAAATTTTAGGTTTTATATATATTGCACTCCCTAGGGCAAAATAAAGACAATTATAGCTTTTGACATTTTAGATCTCAAGTCGGTATTTGTAAGCGAATCAACGGCTTTGTGATAAACCCTAAATTAATCCACTATGTCAGTTGATATTAGAGCCACGTTCGCTCTTGGTAACAATGGCACCCTGGAGACAAGCTAACCAACTCTGCTGCAATGGAAGAGATCTACGATCATGATAATCTAGTTCGAAGGATCAGGCAAACAATCGATCGGCGATTAAGCGCTATGGTGGATCGATTTACAGAAAGAATAGGTGTGATGATGAAGACCCAAACAAATCAAAACTCTAGATGGGGATGAAACCTTAATCCCAAACCGAGACGTGATGTAGCTTTCGAGGAATCAGATCTAGAGGCTAGAGTTGTGCATGTGAGGCGGGTTACGCGGGCCAATCCGCATAAACCACAAAAAATTACGGGTTGACCTAAAAATGTTATCCCTTTTAATGTGCGGGCAAAAAATGGCCAGCCCCACATAACCTGCGGGTTGAAGCAAGCCAACCTGCTGCGAGTCGGGTTGGCCCACGAACCCGCACTTAAAAAAAAAACAAAAAAAAAAAAAAAATATAAATTTTATAAAAAAAAAAAAAAAAAAAAAAAAAAAAAAAAACCTAATACATTACCCTCTTTATTTCCTTTTCACTTTACTTTTTTTTTTATTTAGTTGTTGAATGTTGATTATGTAATTTTTATGGGAGTGATGTTTTAAACTTTCAACTTTTTTGTTTATTATATCCTTAGTCTTTTTATCAATATTTTTTCTTTTATATTTATTTGATATTTAGATGCTTCTATTTAAAATAAGCAGCACAATAGCAATTGATAATTTTCATTATGTATTTTTCGTTGCCACACCAAAGGAAAAAATTGGAATGAATTCTAATTTCTATTGGTTAAAATAAATCTTTTTATGTTGGAATAAAAAATTTCAAAATAGAAGGCTATAATTTTTTCATACACGACTATCATCTTGGATTAATATGTAAGTAATTGGTGAGATAAAAAGAAATAAATTCTATATTAAAATTATTAAAAATTTCAATTTCAATTTCAATTCTTATAATTTTTTAATAAAAAAATATATATTAGGGTTTGTGAGCTAGCTCGCATAACCCACCAACCCACGGGCCTGGTTAGGCTAAAAATTTTAGCCCACATAAACCGCGGGCTAATGCGGGGCGAGGCAGGTTAGCCGACATTACCCGTTTGCATAGCTCTAATCAGATCATGACTCCTCTTTTATTGATGAAGGTTATTATGAAGGATTACCGCACAAGCAGGCTCGGCCGTGTGTTAAGTAAGATCATGGGCCTTCAGAAATAGGGATGAGGACAAAGATCCCAGAATTTCATGGTGGTTTGCAAGCAAAGAAAGAGACACTGTTTGTTGATGAGAATTAGGATGAGGAAATTAAAGTAAGAGGTAATGGTGATCCAATTTATGACGAGGAACATGTTTAAGAAGAACTTATAACTGGAGACGACAGGGTAAATTTGCCGGATAGGAGGTCGTGTATGACTCTTAGGGTAGTCAAGGAGAAATATAGTGTTGTCTTTAAGGTTGGAAGGGATGGAGAACCAATATTTGATACAAAACACATAGAAGAAGAGATTCTCATAGGTGATGGCAAGGTGAATGGATTATCTTATGATCAAAAGGGAATCAAACCCTTAATTCTTTTTAAGGATGTCAATATCACTTTCATCGAAGACCATGGGTTTATTTCATCCATATAACACATTACCGAGATAGCAAAGGTTCCTTTAATTCTAACTAGTTGTGATAGCAACGTTGTTCTACTAGAAAATTTGGATAGACTTTAGATATATTTAAAAACACCAACTCTGAAGCAACTGCATGCTCACGCATATATGGTTTGTACAGCGGAAAACACAAGAGTTCAATCTCAAATGGCTTATATGATTAATTCATAGTGGATATTGCGTAGCCTAGTGAAAATTCGAGGATAAATTTTATCCAACTTGGAGAGTATGATGCAGTAGAAGAGATGGAACATAGCTACTTGGGAAAATCGCATAGGATAGAGAGGAGGAACAAGCATTGAATGTTTTATACTGGCCATTACATCGTTAACCTTGGGAGCTATGCCATTAGCCTTTAATTCTACATTGCCAATGTTGGATCGGTGTATTATAATCGTCTTTTGAATTTTTCAATTTTGTAATTAATAATGCAGTCAATGTCTTTAGAATATCATTTAATATTTTTAAAGAATATCTTTTAGTATCAATCAATAGGATTTTTAGATTTTATGGAATATATTTTATTAGGATTTTTCCATATCTTTTTATTTAGTTTATGATAGGATTTTTTTTTTTTCATTTTCCTTTTTAAGTAAATTTTAGGTTTTTTATATATTGTATGTTCTACAGCAAAACAAAGACAGTTTTAGTTTTTGACATTTTGAATAGAATTTCATAAAGCTTGTTTTGCTCTTTCTCCCAAAATTTGAATCTCTTGCGATAGTATTCATCTTTTGATGCCAACAACCTAGGTATTTATTAGGATCTGGAGTATACCTTCAATTGGGAGAAATCCAATGGGCTTTGTAAAGAATTACACAAATGAGCTTTTAACACCATCTATAACCCAATACCTTAAGGCAATGGGTTGATGAGTCTTCTCTTCTTATAAACTATTCACATAAGACCCATATTTCTCGTGAGGTGGGATTCTCACACTTACACCCTAATAATCTCCCCCTCAAGTGTAAGTCTCCACAATAGGGTAGGTCATATTCCCCCTCAAGAGCTTATCAAACTGACTCCACTAAACCTACTTTGTGAGTGATCCCACCTACTCACCGTACATGGGCTCCACAAACGAGTCACCAAAAAGCTCTTCTTTCCACATGGTGGATCAACCATGGGAGATTCCGAACTGAACCATCACCTATTATACCAATGTTGGGTGCTATTGGGCCTTCTCAACCCCAAAAGTAAACTCATGAGATGAGGCTTTCCTCACACTTATAAAGCAGCTCTCAGCCCCTTCCACAACCAATGTGGGATATCCCCAATAATATTCTCAGAATTACGAGGTGTTGAAGATATCAAGCAAGTATTCGTGAGCAAATCAATAATTTTGTGAGAAACCCTAAATTAATCCGTTGTGTCACCAACATATTAAAGTTTTCATAAAAAAAAAAAAGCTACATATTGTCTGATCCTAACTAACGGGTACATAAGTATCTTTGGGGTGATATAAAATTTGAAAATGTCCTTTTTGGTTCCATCATATTCTTTTGTATATATTAAACTAATTTTTTATTGCTAACTGATTTGTCATTTATTTGTAGATGAAATTGTAAATAACAAAATTCATGTAATGATAACTTTTGAGTATTAAAATGGTAAAATTTTAACTTAAGAATTTTAAGTGGTAACCGTATGATTTTAATATGATAACCCACAAACCTATAATATCTCTGTTTTATTTAAAGTTGATTTTTAAATCAATTTTTTATTACAGACTAGTGGTTAAGTGAGGATTAACCAATCCATTGATCCTAACGTATAATTTTTTTTTCCTGATTTCGATTTAGTGGTGACTCCAAAATTATTTCAAAAAGAAAATTTCTTTTAGTCCTTAGTCAAAGGTTTGTATCAAATGGGTTACAATTTGGTACAAATCAAATTAAAAATATTAAACTAAAAAAATGAAAAATCCAGACTCGACAAGTTTGATGGTCAAAAAAATCTCAACCTCAATCTTCCAATATTAAAATTTGATTTCTTTACAATTTTCTCTTCTTTCTTTTACTTCACACCAATAGAATCTTCTTTGATAAATATTCATTTCAAATGATTGGGTTAACTGCGATGTTGAGACAGAAAGAAAGAGAGGAAGACAAATGAGATGAATTGAATATTTAGAGATAAAAAATGAAGACAACAAAAGTCAAAAGGAAGAATTTGATGCAATGAACGTATTGTAAATGAGTAGGGAAAAGTGAGAGAGATTTGGTACACATAGTGTGTATTATCTATTTAATAATTTTCAACAGATTTGCTGATGTTACTCTTTTGCTTTAATATTATTTAGATTTTGATAACATATATTTTAATTTTTTTTTTTCAATAGTTTTGGGTATTTGAAGGAACTAAAAAAAAACACCAAAAGCCCCCTCTTGTGTTTTAATAATATTGATTTATCTCTATGATACACTTGTGTTGTGTTGGGGTTATAGATCCAACTCATATGGGTCTATAACCAAAAGGAAGCCTAAATATATATCAAATATATATCTATAAGACTTTGGAATCAAAGTAGATGACTTTGAATCAAGATATCCTAAGTATATGTAATATACTTGGAAGATGATTTAAAGATAAGGAAATTTTTGTGCAAAATAAAGGAGGAAATTGTTGTACCCTTGCAACAGGGGAGGACAAAGCCGCCGACCTTCATTGAAATTTGCCAGCGTTGAAATTGTAGATTCTTACCCAGAGCTACAGAGGTCCTAGCATAGGGCGACCACACCATTGGCTTTCAGTCGGCATTTGTAGTTCTAGAATTGTGGTGTTTTTTACACCGCCCCTACATCACCAGCATTGGTTTCATTCGTGCCAACTTATGTATGTCCTTTGATATTCTCTTTATTTTACATATATATTCATCTTGTTGTCCTAAGGTTGTATGGAACAAGTGTGTGCCTCTTCTCATGCCTAGATAGAGAGCACTAAAGAGAGAAAGGAAAAAAAAAAGTGAGAGAAACCCTAGAGTGAAAGACTCTATATGAAGGAAATCCTACTCCTGTTATAATCCACCGGTTGTGGTGAAGCTTTTGTGAGATCCACCAGTTTGGTGAAAAAACTGAAATCCACCATTATGGTTATGAAATAGAGATACATTGTTTATGGTGATGATTGAGTGATCCACTAGACAGATATGGTGAAGAACAATTGTAATCCTATTATATTGTTTATAGTGGAAAGTTTGAGCGCTGCTGGTCCCATGGTTTTTTCCTGATTTGGGGTTTTCCACGTAAATCCTGGTGTTATTTCAATTCCGCATTTTTATTTATATTTTGTTGATTGTTGATTGCATTGGCAAGAGGAAAAGGTCGGATCTTTTTCCTAACAAGTGGTGTCAGAGCCCAGGGTTTTCAAAAGAATTAGGGTTTGTTGCTGCGTAGATATGGCAGAATCATCAGGTATGATGATCAAACTGAATTCAACAAATTACTCCATATGGAAATCTATGATGGAAGAATTATTATATTGCAAAGATTTATATTTACCTTTGGGCGGTGACACTACGAAGCTAGATAACAAATCTAATGCAGATTGGGTATTCATGCATAGGAAAACTATCAGTTATATCTAATAATAGGTGGATCATAGTGTGTATCACCATGTGGCCCAGGAGACGAGAGTAGATGTCTTATGGAGGAAGTTGGAATCCATATATGAGAGGTAGACGGCCTTGAATAAAAACTTCCTTGATTAGGAGAGCTGTAAATTTAAAATATAAGAGATGGATCCAACATGTCGGAGCACTTGAATGTTTTTCAAGGGCTAGTGGATCAATTGTCTACCATGAAACCGGTGCTTGAAGATGAGATCCAAGCACTGTTGTTGTTGAGTTCCTTGTCTGATAACTCGAAGATACTAGTCGTTTTGTTAGTAACTCTGCCCTAGAGGGAATGCTCACCCTTGCAATGGTGAAGGATAGCTTAATGAATGAAGAGGCTAAGAGGAAGGATCTTGATACAGGATCCGATTCTAGGGCACTTGT
Source organism: Combretum micranthum (assembly GCA_024138025.1). NCBI lineage: Eukaryota > Viridiplantae > Streptophyta > Magnoliopsida > Myrtales > Combretaceae > Combretum > Combretum micranthum. The sequence goes on along the minus strand of JAMXBD010001379.1, from coordinate 358,262 downwards.
TACTAGTAAGCCAGGAAGGAATGGTAGAAGTAGGCTCGAAAAATCAACTAATGAAGATGATGGATCAAAGAAATCCATGGGAAGGTCCAAGTCAAAAGGAAAGAAAGATTTCATATGCTACTATTGTGACAAGTCGGGTCACTCGAAGCGAAAGTACAAACTCTGGAAAAGAGAGAAAGGTAAAGATGATGAAAATGATGGAAAGAATGAAGACACTACAGCTACAGTAGCAGCAAATGATGATGAGATCATCATTGCCTGGGATGAGAAATTTTTTACCCTAGCTAGTCATGATGATGACTAGATTGTTGATTCTAGTGCCTCCTTCCATGTGACTTCACATGGTGAGTTCTTCACAACCTATATTAGTGGAAATTTTGGTAATGTTAGAATAGGAAATGATGGTAAATCAAAGATTGTAGGCATTGGAAATGTTATTTTGAAGACTAACATAGGTTGCAGGCTCACTCTCAGAGATGTCAGACATATTCCAGATATCCGCCTTTACCTTATTTCTACAGGAAAGCTTGATGATGATGGCTATAATAGCTACTTTGGTGAAGGAAGATGGAAGTTCACCAAGGGTTCTTCCATTATGGCAAAAGGAAAGAAAAGGAACTCCTTTTACTTAATGCCAGCAAAGCTAAGTAAATGACATGTCAATCTTGTACTCTCACATGGAGGTTCTAATGATGGCAGAAATGGGGAGATTCAATTAAAAAATTCACAGAACCTCATCAACAGTTCAAGATGAGAAAATCTGCAAAAGATAAAAGACCATCAGTTAGATTCATTCCAAATGAGTATGAGATACTCACTAATGGCGAAGAGTCAGATAATCATCAAAAAGCCATGGGAAATGAGAAGAAGATAGGAAAGGTCGGAGCCATGGAAGATGGACTGAAATCGTTGCATGAGAATCAAAAAATTGACTTAGTGAAATTACCTAAGGACAAAGGACCTTTAAAGAACAAATGGTTGAAGACAAATGATAAGAGCTCACAATCAAGGTACAAGACAACAGTTGGTTGTGAAAGATTTTAGTCTGACAAAAGGTGTTGTAGGATGGTAGCAGGATTAGGATACCCCCCATATGAGTTGGGGGGAAATTGTTGGGGTTATAGATCCAACTCATATGGGTCTATAACCAAAAGGGAACCTAAATATATATTGGATATATTTAGAAGACTTTGGAATCAAAGTAAGAATGGACTAGCATGCTTTGAATAAGGAGATCTTAAATATATGGCTATATTATTTAAATGACTTTGAATCGAGCTATGCTAAGTATATGTGATATACATGGAAGAGGACTTGAAGACAAGGAGATTTTTGTGCAAAACGAAGGAGGAAATTGTTGTACACCTGCAACAGGGGAGGATAAGGCCACCGGCCTTCATTGGAATTTGCCAGCATTGAAATTGCATATTCTTGCCTAGAGCTGTAGGGGTCCTACCAGCATGAACGTCGCTGGCATTAAGGGGCTACACCATCGGCATAGGGTGGCCACACCGTCGGCATTCAGCCAACGTTTGCTGTTCCAGAACTGTGGGTTTTCTACACTACCCTACACCACCAGTCTTAGTTTCATTCGTGCCAGCTTATGTATGTCCTTTGATTTTCCTTTGTTTTACATATATATTCATCTTATTGTCCTAGGGTTTGTATAGAATAAATATGTGCCTCTTCTCAAGGCTAGATAGAGAGTTTTAGGGAGAGAAAGAAAAAAATGAGGAAACCCTAGAGTGAGAGACTCTAGATGAAGGAAATCTTGTTCCTGTTATAATCCACCAGTTGTGGTGAAGCTTTTGTGAGATCTACCGGTTTGATGAAGAAACAGAAATCCACCGTTGTAGTGATAAAATAGAAATCTACCTTTTGTAGTGATGATTGAGTGATCCACTAGATAGATCTGGTGAAAAACAATTGTAATCCCATTATATTATTTATAGTGGAAGGTTTGAGCACTGCTGGACCTATGGTTTTTTCCCGATTTTGGGTTTTCCATGTAAATCCTAGTGTTATTTCAATTTCGCATTTTTATTTATATTTTGTTGATTGTTGATCGCATTAGCAAGAAAAAAGGTTAGATCTTTTTCCTAACATGTTGTAAGCATAGTAATAATTACATGTAAATATTTATATTATTAAAATGATTGAATTATTTCATGTCTTCCAAAACCCCATGCAATCCCCCAAGACCCATGCAACTTCCAATTTTGGTATTACCCCCTGGAATCTCCAATTTCACTACATACATCTTGCATGTTTGCTAGTTTGTGGCTTATGGTGGTGAATGCTTGTTAAATATCTATATAAAGAGAGCATATTTTTTATATACAAAAGATAAAAAATGTCGGGATTAGTAAAGCACCCTTTTTCCTTGTAACATTTCATGTCAAAGTTTTGTGCTATACATGAATAGTTAAGTTATAGTTTAGGCATGACTTTTATGCATCACATATTCTTATTTAAACATCTTTCTTGGTTTTTGATATAAGTCCTTATGCTAAGAACTTTATTTTTAGATTCTCTATCAAAAACCTGAAAACTTAAAGTCTTTCACATAGGTTTTTTTTTTGGTGAAGTGTATTTCGTAAAGGTATACGAGACCATAAAACTTAAAAGATACGGACTTTATATAAAGGATCTTATTAGGGAAAATGAGGTGAGGTTCTTTAAAATTTTTTTTTTTTTTTTTTTTTTGAAATACTAATATAATATCTTAAGCACGTTAGAAGTCTTTAAAAATTTAGATGTCTTTAGAACAGAAGGCAGCGTATCACGACGTTTGAGTTCCAGGTTGATGACGGAGATGATTTTCATGATTTAAAGTCTTTTCCTATGCGTATTGTCAAGCTTGGGTAGGAAGCAAATGAAAACAGAACATTTAAAACTAAATTTCAACAACCGTGGTTCAGTAATGGTCAGAGCACAAGCTTTCCACTCTAGGGTAATTTCTATTGACTTTTTCCAACATGCATTCTCAAATTTCTGTTTAATCCAGACGAAAACAAACAAAAAAACTAGAACTTTTGAATATTTCAATTCCAACCCTTTTTTAATTTTAATACAGTTTCCACGATCGAGAACAACGCCACTGTGAGAGACAAATATGCTAGGAAGAAAATAAGTACGCAGACTAAAAGGGTGTCTTCATGTTTTAATAATGAATTTAACTTCTATATATAAGAGGAATTAATGTTATGTGTTGTCCACTCGTGCAACCTCCTTAGCCATTGTATTAATAAATATATCGAGGTATAACATCAATATTTAATTACAATTTCCTTTTTAACTTTGTGTTATAGCTCATACGTGATTTTGTCATGGCTTTTGAGCAACTTTTGTTACGTCAACTCAGCCTGATGGCTGGTTTCCTTAATTTCAAAGATAGGAAAATCGAACATAATCCATTTCACTAGGAAATCGGGTATGATAATGAGTTATGCATGCCATGCAACGACAGAATAAATTTTTCATAATATGCGGATAGTTATAGATTTATTTTATGTATCTAGAGCGACCAAAAGCTTATAATGTTTGATCCTTTTGGTTAATTTGTGAACACAGGACAAGGCAGATGACACTGATCCCAACATTGTTGCGTTTGAAGAAAAGGGTGTACGATGATACACAAGCAAATGATGCTCCAAGTGATGAATTGTCATCATCAACTCAAGAAACCAAAATCCTTAAGAAGCAGAGAAGTGAGAAATCAAAGATAATCAAAAGCCTTTCTTTCAAAATCAATTTAAATTTGGAAGAAAATAAGTTGCATTCTAGGGTTGGATATGACAAGTATTTTATTGTCACTCTCCCTGACAAAGTTTCATCAAAACCCGAAAGTTTCTCGTCGCAGAGACCGTTTGATAAGCAAAATGAAGCAGCTCTTGTACTGCAGAAATCGTACAAGAGTTACCGAACAAGAAGAAGCCTTGCGGATTGTGCTATTGTCGCCGAGGAATTGTGGTATGTCTTGTCATATCTCTATCTGTACCAGTTTTTTTATTAACAAGTGCTCTTAAATATTAGTTATCACAATACAAATAGATAATCCTTTTCTCATGAAATATACATTAAGTTTGCTTTGGAAGTTACACATTGTACGATCAGATATATTTTAGTATCGTTGGGATACTCGTTAATATATTCCTATGGACTATTATATTTCTTCAGTCTCAAGCTTCTAGTGCTGTAGGTGGAAAGCGTGGGCTGCTCTAATTACATACGATCTGAAGCAGCCCGAAACAGCGAAGGGGCGGTGGGCACGTGCCAAGTTCAGGGCGGCCAAGGTAAATTCCCAAGATTTCAGAAAAGTTATCTATGAATACATTTGAAACTTCGACTTGTGCCCACGGTTTGGTTCTTTGACTTGATACCCAGTTTTAGGAAGAATTTTCTTGATGTTGAAACATTAGCATATACGAAATAATATATGTTGGGTTTCCCTTGTCTTGATGGCACGTATTTACTAAGCAAAAAAGATAGAGACAAAAATCTACAAGTTTTTTTTCCAAACTTCTAGATATTCAAAATTATGAAAGTTCCAAGGAAATTTCGCAGGTGGGTAAGGGACTCTCCAAGGATGACAAAGCTAAGAAACTGGCTCTCAGACACTGGCTCGAAGCGGTAGGTTTGCTTAATATATTTTTTGCAATGACATGATAACAAAAGTGGATAATAGAAATAGTAAGCCACTAAATAGATTGACGAGCTTCACGTGTAGAGAGGCAAATAATATTAGGTTTAACCCGTTATTTATTTGGATTTAACTTTTTAAGTTAAGCAATAAACCCTATGCAGTCTATAATTGGAATAATTTAGGGAGATTCAGCTCACACTCAATTACTCAGTAACGTAGGTTACTAATCAATTAATAGCAGGCTCATCAAAATAACCCTCAAAAGAGTAAACTTAATTTTATCTGTCCACCACTAATTTGAAGAAGGTCATCAAACCCAAGATTCTACGAATACTCAATTATGCTTTCCTATTTGACACTTTTCAAAGCTCCAAAGATTAGGAAAGTAGTGCCTAGCTGTGAAATCTTTATTCTCAAAAATTAATCAAAGCTCAAACAATGAACAAGCTTATACTCATTCACAAATAGTAAGATTGATATTTAATAACTCTTTCACTCATCATAGTTGTGTTTAAGCCACTAAGATTGTCGTTTCTCTTCCCTTTTACATCCTGAGGAAGCCTCAAAAAGCAAAAGCTGAGCTATAGGTCACACGACCTGCACCAAGTTGGTGGCTGACTAGGTAGGATTCCTCAAATGTCATCCATCTCTCCGTTAAGGTCATGTGAAACATAGAAAGAGCTTATATAACATTCAAGCGACAACATCAATTAGAAACCTACCTCTACACGAGGCAAAGCAGTTACTACCAAATGGCTACTAGAAAAATATAGGACCTAGTGGATAAAAGGCATGTTAAGAGAAGCAAATAGGTACAACTGGTCGTCTTTTATAGAATAAACTATCTCGGATTAATATGTTACTACGAATAGTCTTTTTGTTGTCACTTACATGGAATTAAAGATCATTTATATTTTGTATACACATAATATTCAACTTTACACAACTAAGAAATGGAAATCATTGGAGACTGACATTCTATTATATTGGATAGATTGATCCATGCCATCGCTACGGCCACAATCTACAATTCTATTATAGTATTTGGTTTGCAAGTGAGAGTTCACAACCTTTCTTTTACTGGTAAGTCATACTAAAATCTTCTAAAATTTGCATAATATAATAAGTTAATGCTACAGATTTCTCATATATAATGCCAAAATGAAGGTTGGATATAGGGGATGGCAAGGAAGTGAATCTTGAGAATTGTTCTAGGATGGATCTGAAACACCAGCGCGTTGTTTATCTCGGACCTGTAAGTTCCAATTATAATCTTACACCTAATACAGGTACAATAGGTCTAGGTATATTTTTCTTTTTTAGTGATTATAACGGGAAATGAGGATTCTAATCATGATACTTGATGCTATTAAGCTATAAGGTCATTAGCTTTTTTAATATTATATTAACAAACGACAGTTGCTTCTAATACAGAAGCAGAGGAAAGGCTATGAGGTAATAGTAGACAAAGGTAAGTTTGTTTACAAGCTAAGTGGAAAGCCGGTGAACACCTTAGAAGGTTCAAAATGGATATTTGTTCTTAGCACATCAAGAAATTTGTATGTCGGGCAAAAGAAAAAAGGGTATTTTCAGCATTCTAGCTTCTTGGCTGGTGGGGCAGCAACTGCAGCAGGAAGATTAATTGTTCACAGAGGCGTCCTTAAGGTATACTCCAACATGACTTCATGTCAAGGCATAGCCTAAGATGTTTCATAACATCATTAAACTTATCTTCCTTGTCCTGTAGGCAGTATGGCCTTATAGTGGTCATTATCATCCAACAGAAGAAAATTTCATGGAGTTTGTTCGCTTTCTCGAGGAGAATCAAGTTGAAATGACCAATGTTAAGGTAACAAGAGTTGTCAGGCTAATAAAAACCATCCAATCTTGATAACCAAAAGCGTGAATTATACTGACACCCTAAACTTTCAAAATTACACCTTCAATCAGTTTTTCAAATAGTACACCTAGAACTCCTGTTTAGTTTCAAATAAACACCCTTGCATAAATTTCATAACCACAAGACAATCTAGATAATTTCATGAAATGTACTAAAAGATTATTACGGGTGTTGGCATAAATTCAAAATATTTCAGGGTAGATTAGTGAAATTTACCCTCCTTGATTTGATCCAATTTTTAAATTGTTCATGATATACCTTGCAGCGCTGCGGAATTGATGACGACATCATTCCATCAAAAATAAATGATGAAGAAAAATCTGAGTCTATTTATGGTGACAATACCACGGAATTAACCAATGATTCCAAATTCAGTAACATTCAAGAAGAGAGAATTATTGAAAACAAGAATCAAGCACCATCTTGCAAACCCGGATCATCATCACATAAATGGAGCACAGGAGCTGGTCCTAGAATAAGTTGTGTTAGAGACTATCCATCAAAATTGCAATTTCAAGCATTGGAACAGGTCAAGCTATCACCAAGGTTGCCTAGCTGTGCAATGTCCAGTGTTTCTTCTATTCCTTCTCCAAGGCCTAGTCCTAGGATCCATCTTTCACCAAGAATTGCTCATATGGGACTTCCAAGCCCAAGTGTACATGATTCTTCTGTCTAACTAGTTAGCTTGGCTAGGCTTTTGTGTAAAAATTACGACTTAGTTGGTACCAAAAAGAATACTAGGTTACAAATTAAGAAGTAGGGCACACATGATTGCCAATCAATTTGTTATTTTTCATCATCATTATTTGGAAAATAAATTACAAGCGACATTGCTTCCTCCCGTGTGCATCAAATAGTTTCACACAATTTGACTTCATTTTTGGATGAATGCAAATACATCCTCAATCCACGAATTCATTTTTGGAATGTCAATAGTTTTATTGACCTTATTAGTTTATGATGCAGCGTCTACGATTGGAATAATTGCAAAGAAATTGTAAGAGAATTAAAATCTCAATATATTTTATATCTATTATTTATAGAAAATTTGAATCTTGAAAAAGAGACGAAAAAGAAATATATATATATATATATATATATAACTCTAAAAGAATCCTAAAAAAAATCTTACAAGATATCAGATCTTATTTAAAAAAGCATATTTCCTAAAACTAAAAGGATCCTAAAGAAAATTCTATAAGATATCGAATTATTCTTGTTTAAAAGATATCGAATCAGTTCATAATTCTCATTATTTATCTTAGTAAATAATTAACTTTACTCCATAGAATAATGATGATACCCGCAGTCACAGTAAGAATTTCTTTATGCTGAAATAGATAAATGATTCCCTGTTGTTCAAGAAATGGTAACTAGGGGAGTACACAGTGCAGTTCGCCCACCGAAACAAACAATAATAATACAGTTCAAATTTTTTTTTTAAATTCGAATATATCTATACGATTCAATTTGTATATTTTTTGAACCATAAAAGGAAACGGTTCAGTATTACTCTGTTAATGGTTCGAACTATTTTTTATTTTTAATATAAAAAAAATTCTATTGAGAGTTTTCAATCACATATTTTTTTATCACTAATACAAATTAAAAATAATAATATTTAAAATTAATTATTTGTCCAAATAAATATATAAAACTTATAGTGTGAAGAAATTTCATTCATCATAAAACTATAATCATAAATCAGCTTAATTCTCTTGAATTATATAGAACCAAATAGTATAGAGGATTCGATAAAATTAAATCATTCTATTCCAATATGGGGATGAATTTTAATTCCTTGTGTTTTTAATCAACATAATATCATAGAGGCTAAAACCTAAAAATTATCTTGTTTGCAAAATCACTACAATAGCTGAAACATGATAATGCTATTCTAATTTTGTCATGAAGAATATATATCTAACACTACAAGAAATTTTGGTTTTAGAGACAAAAAATTTTGTCTCTGAAAGTGAAAAATCTGTCTCTAAAGACTTTCAGAGACAGAATTTTCGTCGCAAATTTCTGTTTCAAAAATCATCGTCGCTAATTCTTTTAGAGACAGATTTATTTTCCGTCGCAAATTTGCTACGGAATTTCTGTCGCAAATTTGTCTCTGTTTTATAATTAGTTATTTTTAAATATCTAATTAGTAAATATTAAATAAAACTATTTTTAAAAAAAAAAAAGAAAAAAAAAAACCAAAATTTTGGTGTGACTCAGTTGGCGGTCCAGGGGGATTTTTTTCACATCCCTGATAGGAACGACGTCATAATTGGTTGCGTTTGCTCCGAGAAAATTCTATGAGAAATACAATCTTCCAACCTAACGTGGGAAACAACAGTTTGGTCGTTTATATCTAACGAACGCACGAAGAACAAATAGAACACGCGTTCAATGCCCCTTAAATTCAGACACATTCAGAGTCCAACCACTTCATATTCTTCTTATCACGTCTCTCTTCAACTGCTTCATGGTAAGCAAGAAATGCTGTTGTCCGATAGCTAGTAAATGTCTTAACACGTTTAGAGGCTATATATATATATATATATATAATATTTATGAAGGTAGAAAATAGTTGGTTTTCAAATGCTAAAGACTTAATGTGGAAAAAAAATTATTGCTAGTTTTATTAATTTGTTTTCTTATTCAGAAAAGACATTATATTGTAGGCATTAAATATATCTAGCTTCTTATACTTTTTTTTGTCTTTTTTGGCCTCACTAACTTCATAATTGCAAGTAACTTTCTAGATTTATATATTTGACTTCATTTTCCTATATCCTATTTATAAATATGCGCTTATATAGTGCTGATCATGGTTTGATTAAAGGCCTCATACGTACAATCACATTTAAAACATAGTTCAAAATTTTATGAACTAAATCCTCTATCAATGATTAAAGGTTCTAACCAAAACATTTTCAGATGTCATTAGATGGGTTTCAACTATTTAATATATATATATATATATATATATATAATTGTTTTGATTACTAATCAAAATTCACTAATGGAAATTCTATCGTGCCAATCATTAATTTTGATAGGACTAGTTCTGTCAATATCCAATAGTCCATACACATATCTAGCCATGATCGATCCACTAAGTTGATATTTTAATTATTATATTTATTTTAACAATTAAATGGTCAACTAGATGGTCCATTGACGAAACCGTAGGAACTACCTTCACATTTCAATCCATACTTCTTCTTCTTCTTCTTCTTCTTTAATTTAAGTTATTAATGCACATTTGAAAGTTCAGAAAGGAAAAAGACAAATTCATCATTAGCAAACAAATTGTAACAGTTGTGCAACAAGGTAATATGTACCCATCATCAATGTTTTTGACTTGAAACTATCAAATTAAGGCAATAATATATGGACTAATAACTAGATTACAACATGAGAGTATGCAGAGTTGAAACCTAGATAGAAGAGTAAGGATGGAGACTGGAGTCTACCGTAAAGGCAACCTGTTGGCCTGAGGATGAAATGTTGACTAAGGAGGATTTTCTCTTTTTTTTTTTTTTTTTTTTTTTTTTTTTTTTTTTTTTTTTTTTTGTTGGCCGGTGATTAAGGAGGAGTTAAAGCATTGAAGTTGAGAGTTTAGGAATAATTTGACTTAAGGCTTAGGTTTTATGGAAGACAAAATCCTGCTGGTGAAATTATATATATATATATATATATATATATATAACTAGAACGAAATAATAAGAATATGTTTTCCTTTTTCCTTTTTTTTCCAGATTATTTTCATATCATTTATTGTATATGAATATAAAATTTATGTATTGGATATGAATGTAATACATTATGTTTCAACTTCCTAATGACTTCTATTTCGTGTATGAAATAAGATTTTGAAAAATTAAACTTGCTACAATTATTTAGGGTTAAAGGAAAATTTTATGGTTTTTAAAAAATTATGAAATTGTTGTTGAAACGAAAATAATCACATGGTTAAGCAATTTGAACTTATCTTAAGTCATTTTGAATGGCTGTCAAAATTGCGATTTTACTATTTATTAAAATGTGTAGAATGGGTAAAATCATACAAAACCAGTAAAACCGTAAACATGTAAATTTATGTACCTAAATTCATAATTCTACCTAAACTTTATACCTAAATAATTTTGAATCCATTTTAATTAAGAAAAACATATAAAATCATAAATTGATTAAATTATATATTTGACTCACAATCTTCACAACTATATTTGAAATCTTCTTGAGCTTGATCTATCTATGGGACTAAATAAAACTTAAATTTTTTTTTATATTTCATGGTATAAAAATATAATTTTTTAATAATAATTCTTTCCAGTATTGTTAAATATCATATATACCAAATATAGTACAAGAGAAATGTATTATCCAGTATTTCTTATATCTTATTGTCTAGTCCTTCTTATCCTATTCAATTATTGCAATCGCTACTTTCAAGAGACGAGTTTATTATAATTCAAACTAAAATATTACTTTTTTTTTCCTTCCTTATCCCCGATTATTTATGGGATCGTAATGAGAATGTTGGAACAGGTGTCATAAAATACTACCTGGAGGCCTATTGGAGTGCTTTCTCCCACAATTATCTAGTTAATAGGCTATGTGAAATCCTATGATTTTTGAAAATTTGCAATGAACATGGTAAATTAGGCAAAGCAAAAAAAAACTCAAGTTATGACCTCTTCTCCTATGATTTTTGAAACTTGCGATGAACCCCCAAACTATTATTATAATTTAAATTTAACATTGAAAATACGATAAATAATAGTAACGATTTTAGGGATCATTTTAATATTTTGGAGCATATTTACACACTCTTAAAAAAGTCACAGAGCAAAAAATTCCAATTTAGGAGCTCAGCTTTCATTTGCACCTGACCAATGATTCAAAATATTCGCAATTTTGAGTTTTCATCTATCGATGAGGTTATAAGGATCAACCCCAAGCTTTACATTCACAAATCGACCACCATCATTTCAATCAGACTTGTTAAACTCATAATCTTAGCATATTGCATATATATATATATATAAATTTATCGAAGTTGCCCATTGAATAATTATGGTTATTGAAATTTTTAATATACCTTATCGCATTATGAATTATTTTGAGACAATTATAGTCCTGACATTTGTACCGACAAGTCTTTTGCTAATAACTGCTTCAACTGCATTCATTGACCACCAATTTGGTTGAAGTTCTAACTTAAATAATGTTGAGCTTATTTTGCTCTATATTGATCTTGCATAAGATTCAAGGCTCTGAAAACTTTGTGGTCTATTTGGATGGTTTGATTTTTATCTATATTTTATTTATGGGATCCGTTTATAAATAAAAATGTTTTATTTTTATCTGTATTTATTTTTTTAAATAATATGATTAAAATAGATATAAAACAAGTGTCAAATCAACAAACCAAACACACCTTAAATGTGCTTATATACGTAGCAATGCATTAAGGATATCAATGATGATCACAATTAGAGTTGTAGGATGATTGCATTATTTGTAGAACTTTATAGTGATTGAAAAATTATTAATATTAAAAGCATCACAATATTTAAATTTTAGTTACTTTATTTATGTTTCTTTCTAATTAGTTCATGTGATAGCGTATTAACTTGTTTATTTCCTACCTTGTATTTTCTTGTAACAGGAATTATGTTTTTGTACACAACCTTATCACCAAATAAATAAAGAAATTGTGCATTATTCCCTACGAATTAGATATTACAAAAAAAAAAAGTCATTTGTGCAATTTACATTATGGAGAATGAGAAATTGCAGAATACCATGCAATTCCCTGATCGTTACTTTAGTAAATAGTCTTAATTTGTAAATAATTGCAGTAGGGATTATAGATATTAGGAATTTAACTCAAACTAAAATTATTAAGTGTAAGAATTAAGCTTTGAGACTAAAAATGTTTGATACTTCAGATTTTATAATAATCCTTGATAAAGATAGAACCTAATTATGAAATAGTAAATAATAAATAGAAAAATAGTATATGGTAAATAGTAAATGATAAATAGTAATAGTAAATTAGTGACAAGTTATAGAAAATAATAATCAATAACTAGTAACTAGTAGCAAATAGTGGAAGTCAATTCAAGTAAAAGTAACATAACAAACATAGATTTTGATTTTATTTAGGCAGATTATTACAAAATAAAATAAAAATAGTAAGCAAAATTATCAATCAATAAATTCTAAAATTAACACGCAAAATATTTCTTTTGATGGGTTTGGGATAAAAATCATTAGACGAATCAATCTGCTTTCAACGTTTGTCATAAAAGACTTTGAGCACATATCGAGCTTATCAAAATAATTGTGAGATGGATAAGTTTAATCTCATTTGTTGTTTATCAAAACAATCCAATAGAACCCATCAAGCATAGAGATCTACATAATATATATTTGTAGATTTATGAGTCCTTGTTAATAGTGGTCACGCACGCATCACGCGGATCTTGCACCTGGCACGTGACTTCGAAGTGCTGCTGAGGAAATGACACTTGGTAATAGGATGGTTTGGAGAGAATGATAGGGGAGAATGGACAGGCAGTCTCAGTGTCTCAAATGCACAAGTGACGAGTAAGAGCTTAAGTAGACCTCGCGCGTCAAGTTGACAGTTCTTGAGCAGTTGGAGTAGAAATCACTTGAATTGTTTTGTTTGATCTTTCTGAATAGAGCCTCCTTTATAGACTATTGTTTGTCTTCTCTCTCCAAAAGTTGTAAATGAAAAGGAATGACTGAGTATTTATAGGCATTTGGCGTGGATGATGACCGTCAGATCATCTTAGTAATTGACGAATGCGATGGAGTAAGCTCAATTCATGTTTATCCTGAATAAGCTCCTCATGAGCCAAGGCCAACAGTCATCTCCTATGTGTATATGAGCCTACCTGAGAAAGATTGGATGCAGCGGACTAGTTCAATGATCCTTATTCTAAGCCCACTAAGCCAAAACTACCTAAGCCATCCCAATAATTGAATTGGACTCATTAGGCCCTATCACTCAGCCCATGGGTCAAGCCCAAATAAATAAATAATATTATATATTTTTTAAGTCCATTTACATTTTGCTCCCTGACCAAAATATCTTGGACAGAGTTCAAGTATTTTGAGCATTGCTTGCATTTACGCATATCTTGATCAATACTCAGCGCATAATGTTGCCAAGTGCTCTTATAGAGTTAAAGACTTCATTTGTTTTTGATGAATCATTGAGTAAAAGTCAAGTACCAGCACTACGACTAACTTCATTGTATATATAGTTGTATTGTGATGCTTGAACTACCACTTCAATTGTGCACATCACCTTGTGTTTTCATGAATGACATTGCCCCCATGAAATCATCCGGTATCTATATCATGTCATGAAAGCACTTGATAATCAATATATGACTCTTCACATGCCTATGAATCTCATAATGATAGTAGGATAGCCAATAGTAGGCAAAGAAATTGCTAATGATTCTTTCTTTCGTCTTTTTCTTTTTTTTTTAATGCTTAGTAATTAAATAAAAGCATTAAATTAAGCTCAAAACATAACGGTAAATGAGGCAGTATGCTGTCGCGTAAGCTCAAAGCATAGCAGTACGGCCTAGTCGAAATTTAATAATAATTTTTTTCATAAATTATTGCACGTCCCATAGTGGCTTTTAGTATAAAAATTCAGTGTGAAAAAATCCTGCATCCGCCATTCTTGATGAGAGAAGCTCCAAAAAATCGTAAATTTCTTCTTCTCTTCTTCTCTTTTTTTTTTTTTTAATATCCTCTGTCCCGAAGACAAATCCCATTGAAAGATATACTTAACCAGAAGATAAACATCACATCAGAAATCCATTAGATCCCCTATTGAGCTCTTCCATCTTTATCCGCTTAGTAATACTGAAAAAATCAGCCAAATCATAACTTCATCAATATTCGTTGTCATCGTATCTTCTTTAAAGATGTTACAAGAATCATTCGGATATACTAAACCATTAATTACAATCCGATATCCATGCTCTACTTAACCGAATCATATATAGTTGTCTATATATACATTGCAAAATCAACTTCCCTTTTCCATGTCTAGCAAGGATTTCAACAGCAGGTATATTTCCTACTTTATCTACTTTTTGAAAATAGGAACTAGGACAAATCTTGCAAGTGCAGCAAGAAGCAAATGCTAATGATGAAGAAATGTAATTACGAAATGAAAGAATTTAGCCGAATGCAGCTAGTGGGTGTTCGGATACGAACTCGTTGGAGCAGTAATGTTTTTTTTTTGTAATTTTTCCATTCATATTTTGGGTAGCACACTGTAGCTATATATAAGTGTAATACAGTATTGTTTGTTATAACTAATTGCTCCTGCATATATTCTAGGGATATGGCATGTGACAGATTTGCCACCTCAGCCTAAAGAAATCTGAAAATGTAACAGAAAACAAACAGTAACTATATTTGTTACTTAGCCCTATTATAATAACTAGTGGGCTTAAGCTATAATAATTATTCTGGCCCTTTCTTAGCTGATGCTCAGCTCAGCCCACTTCCAGCCTGGTCCATAATTTCTGTTTGCATCCCGACAACGCCTGTATTCAGACACGACACAACTTGCAGAGCTTTTGAACTTGGACAAGACCCGAACTTCTCATTCACGCTTTCCTCATTCACACTGTTCTTCCCTTCTTCTTTTTCTTTTCCTCTTTGTTGCTGTTAAAACCCTAGACCGTGCTGAAATCCCAAATCGTGCTCCTCCACTTCGCAAACCCCTTCGTCTAGCCCTATAGCATTCTCCTCTACTTCTAAATTCCTTGTCCACAAGGAATGATTGGGGTATCGGAGCTGCATGTCACGGAAAAACTCCCAGGTGGCTTCTGTGAGATCGCGACCTTTACACAAGATAAGTACCATGGTTACAGCTTGATTGCCTCTTTTAACTAATTTCCTTTCTAATATTGCCTCTGGTTCTAACTCTTCTTCATATCTCATGTCAGGTAAAGTGGTCGAGAGACCCATGATATTGTTTAAGCTGTGAAACATGGAACATATGGTGGATCGTGGCCTCAGGAGGTAGATCCAAGCAGTAAGCGACTGACCCGATTTTTTCTTTCACTTGATAGGGTCCATAATACTTAGGTAGCAGTTTATGAACCCTAGAGTTCTTAAGGGATGTCTGCCTATACGGCTGCAATCGTAGTAAAACCCAATCCCCACAGTTGAACTCACGATTTGTACGCTTCCGGTCCTCCACCTGTTTCATCCGATGTTGGGCGCGTTGTAGATGGAACTTCAATAGGCGGATTCTCTCCTCTCTCATAGTTAATAGGGAATCAATCGCTGCATTTCGCGAATCTTTAGGAATGTAAGGGAGGTGTATTGGAGGAGAGTAGCCGTAAAGAGCTTCAAAAGGAGTAATTCTAGTGCTGTTGTGATAATTAGAGTTGTACCACCATTCAGCAAGTGAAAGGAATTGACTCCATCCCTTAGGCTGTTCACTCGTAACACACCGTAGATAAGTCTCCAAACATTTGTTGACGACTTCCGTTTGACCATCCGTTTGCGGATGGTAGGCAGTAGAAACATTGAACCCTACTCCCTGTAACATGAAAAATTCCTTCCAAAAAGAACTCACAAAGATAGGATCATGATCACAAGTTATGATTTCGGGCATACCATGCAATTTGTAGATATTATCAAGGTATACATGGGCCACCAACTGTGCACTGTAGGGATGAGTGAGGGCAATGAAATGCCCATACTTACAAAGACGATCTACCACAACCATGATGACATTTTTACCATTAGATTTAGGTAAACCTTCTATGAAATCCATACTAACCTCTTGCCAGCACTCCTTAGGAATATTTAAGGGTGAAAGGAGGCCCGGACTAGCAACATTCTCAAACTTGAACCGTTGGCAAGTATCACAATCTCTGACAAATTGTCGTACCTCCCTTTCTTGCTTAGGCCAATAAAAGACACGAGATAGTCTTTTATACGTAGCTTGGGCACCAGAATGGCCGCCTAATGGTCCGCCATGATACAATTTAAGCAATTTTTCCTTAAGGCTCAAGGATGGTCCCACAACAATCCTTCCCTTCCTTCGTAGCAACCCTTGTCCAATAAAATTGACCTACTGTTTCCTAGACTGCAATTGTTGAATAAGTGTCTCATATCCTCCCGTCAAGACCCAACTAGCTTTAATTTCCTCCAAGATCTCGAGTATAGTGACCTGGACCTGTAAGTGGTTTAAACAAGTAATATCACGTCCTGATAAGGAGTCCGCTGCAGTGTTCGTGACCCCCTTTTTGTACTCAATTGTATAATTGAGTCCAAGTAACTTAGTCAACCATTTTTGTTGACTCGGAGTGACCAACCGCTGCTCAAGTAAATACTTGAGACTTTGGTGGTCAGTTTTGATCACAAACTATCGGCCCATCAAGTAATGGCGCCATTTATCAATCACATAGACCACTGCCATTAGCTCCTTGTCATATACTAACATTCCTTTGTGCTTTTGGGCTAGTGTTTTGCTAATGAAAGCAATTGGGTGTTTGTCTTGCATAAGGACAGCACCTATGCCCTCACCACTCACATCCGTCTCTACCACAAAAGCCTTGGTATAGTCGGGTAAACTCAGAACTGGTGAATGCACCAGTGCATACTTCAGCTTATCAAAGGCTGCTTGTGCTTCTGTATTCCACTTAAAGTGGTCTTTCTTTAGTAGCAAGGTTAATGGTCTAGCAATAGTACCAAAACCTTAGATAAAACGACGATAGTAACCAGCTAGTCCAAGAAACCCACGTAATTGACGTAGAGTTTTAGGGACTGGCCATTGGGTTACTGCCTCTATCTTTCTTGGGTCAGTGGACACCCCCTGTTGTGTGATAATATGCCCTAAGTACTCAATTTGCTGAACATAGAACACACACTTACTCTTTTTCAAGAATAGTTGTTCTTTCCTTAGGATATTAAAAACCAACTCCAGGTGTTCTATATGCCGCTCTATACTAGTGTTATAAACTAGTATGTCATCAAAAAACACTTGCACAAACCTTCGCAAGTAAGGTCTAAAAATTCCGTTCATGAGACCTTGGAATGTTGATGGGGCATTTGTTAGGCCAAAAGGCATTACGACAAACTCATAGTGTCCCTCATGAGTACGAAAAGCCGTTTTGTAAACATCTTTTGGATGCATCAACACTTGATGGTATCCGGATCTCAAGTCTAGTTTGCTGAAGTACCTAGCACCATGGAGCTCATCAAATAGGTCTTCGATGATGGGTATAGGGAATCTATCTTTCATAGTCTGCTTGTTGAGATCCCTATAATCAACGCACATTCGCCAACTATTGTCCTTCTTTTTCACTAAAACAACTGGTAAAGCATAAGGACTGTGGCTTAACCTGATAACTCCATTAGCCAATAATTCCCTGATCATCTCTTCGAGGACAGTCTTCTGTATGACTGAGTACCTATAAGGCCTCAAGTTGACTGGTGTTGCTCCATCAGTTAGATGAATGCAATGATTACATGCCCTATCGGGTGGTAATCTCTTTGGTTCCTCGAATAAGTTACTGAAGCTCTCAAGCAAATCTATAACTGCTGGATGTACCATGGGGGTAGCCTGTTGTATCTCTTGGTGAGTACTCAAAATTACCCAACACTGCACTTCTTTAAGGGAATGTGTTTGTTCAAGTAAAATATTCAAATTCTTTCCAGACATCATTCTAAGCTGCTCCTTTTCGCCCCACAAGGTACAACTACGCCCTTGCCACATAAAGCTCATTTTCAATTCCTGAAAATTCCAAATGACCATATTCAAAGACACTAGCCATGGCATTCCCAAAATGAGATCATAGGATTTCAAAGGAATTGTGTAAAAATTTGCTTGAAAATTTAATCCTTGCATCTTCCATTGGAATGATTGTACACTGTGGGTACTGGTAATTTTAGCACCATCAGCCAATATAACTGACATTGGGGTCAGTTCTAATTGTACACATCCCAACCTCTTTGATAACTGTTCATCCATAAAATTGGATAAGCTTCCAGTATCGATCAATACCTTCAAGGTATTTCCCCTGTGAATACCACTCATACGCATACAATGCTCTGTGGCATTCTCATCACTCTCAAGGGAGTTTAATTGTAATTGAGACAATTCTACTCCTAACTCTTCCACTTGATTTTCCACTGCCTCTTCAGCATCAATTTCCCCTTCAGGTTCAGCCACCAGCAAGATTAACCGCTTGCTCCTACATCGATGTCCTGGCCCAAAGGCTTCGTCGCACCAGAAACAAGGTTTCTTGCGTCGTTTTTCCTCAAGCTCCTCAGGGCTTAATCTTTTTGTGGTTCTATTGGGGAAGGTACGGTTCTATGGTCTAGCACTGGAAGTGGAATAAGTGTTAGGGTTGGTGTAACTGTTTGGGTTAGTATGTGGTTTGTTGGTAGTGTGGGTTCTAGGGTAGTGATGGATGGAGTGGGATGAGTGTTTGGGCTAGTGTGAGTGTTTAGGTTAGAAGCGGGTTGTTTCTTAAATGTTCGAAGGTTCTGATTTGAGGATAGGGTGATGGCTTCCTGTAATTTAGCCAATGTGTAAGCCTGGGTGAGTGTTTTTGGCTGAAACATGCGAATGGGATACTGAATTTCGGGTTTCAAGCCACTGAGGTAGCAACTAACCAGATGGGGTTCGGATAGTTAGACTTGAGTTGACAAGTGCATGAATTCGTCGTTATAATCTTGTAGGGACTCCCCTTGCTGTAGTTCCTTAAGTTCTGACATAGGATCTTCAAAACCCTTTTCATTAAATCTTGCATTCAAGGCCTTGGTGAGTTCCTTCCATGTCAAAGGAGTGGTCTCAGTCCTAGCCCTGACATAAGCGCTATACCATTCATATGGTTTGCTGTCGAGGTGCATTGTTGCAATCTTAATCTTAAGATCCTCAGGAGTTTCATCTAGAACAAAGAATTGTTCGGCTCTAGCTACCCAGTTCCGAAACCCTTCACCATCAAACATTGGAAATTCAATTTTTGTGTTTCTAGTGGGTACCTGGTAGCCGTTTGAATGCTCTGTGGTGTTGGAATTGGAATTGGCCGCTACTTTTGTTGCACTATCATTGTGTCTGTTAGTGTCTGTAATGGTGGCCACCACTAATGGGACATTTTTTTCTTTGATTTGCTGTTGTAGTGCATCAATGGTTTGATTTTGTTTCTCAATTAACGCTTGTTGATTTTGCCGGACCTCGGAAAACATTTTGGCCCAATTCTCTTGCTTTTCCGATTGCTGTTTCAGAACCAGCTCTTGCCTCTCAGCCTGTTCCTTGATGACGGCTCGCATGACATCTTCCATATGCTTAAATTCACGTGTCTCCATCAGCAAGGCTCTGATACCAAATGTAGCAAGAAGCAAATGCTAATGATGAAGAAATGTAATTACGAAATGAAAGAATTTAGCCGAATGCAGCTAGTGGGTGTTCGGATACGAACTCGTTGGAGCAGTAATGTTTTTTTTTTTGTAATTTTTCCATTCATATTTTGGGTAGCACACTGTAGCTATATATAAGTGTAATACAGAATATTGTTTGTTATAACTAATTGCTCCTGCATATATTCTAGGGATATGGCATGTGACAGATTTGCCACCTCAGCCTAAAGAAATCTGAAAAAGTAATAGAAAACAAAACAGTAACTATATTTGTTACTTAGCCCTATTATAATAACTAGTGGGCTTAAGCTATAATAATTATTCTGACCCTTTTTTAGCTGATGCTCAGCTCAGCCCACTTCCAGCCTGGTCCATAATTTCTGTTTGCATCCCGACAACGCCTGCATTCAGACACGACACAACTTGCAGAGCTTTTGAACTTGGACAAGACCCGAACTTCTCATTCACGCTTTCCTCATTCACACTGTTCTTCCCTTCTTCTTTTCTTTTTTCCTCTTTGTTGCTGTTGAAACCCTAGACCGTGCTAAAATCCCAAATCGTGCTCCTCCACTTCGCAAACCCCTTCGTCCAGCCCTATAGCAGCAAGATATTTGCACCAATTTACAGGGTTCATATTACGCTCCTTCCTTTTCTTTATCTTTCTTTGTGTCTTCTCCTTTTTTTTTACTCATCTTCTTTTTCTTTTCCAGAATTTCAGTTTGATCCTGACGTAGCATAATTCTGGATCGCGCGTGTACGTGAAGGAGGCCCGTGTTCGGTCCGTTCATGTCTACTCGGTAGAATTCCTTTAGAGGCTAACGATTCGAGATTGAACCCGAAATCTTGGATAGTAAAGGAGTGACAGACTTTCATGATACACGATTCACATCACAGGAACCAAAGACATCTTGGATAGTAAAGGAGGTAATCACCTTTGTACACATTCTCTTTTATTCCTACATATATGTGGAACGTAATTAAATGTAGGAAGTTCCTCCTTTCCACTCTCATCTAGAAGTGGTATCTTCATATTTTCAGTTCCTTTAGTTATGTCAACAAGATTGCAAGAGGACCTCTTCAAATCACAAGTCAAAGGTTGCTTTTGAATAACCATGTTGCCATTAAAGCTTGTACTGCCATCTGAGTTATGAACTTTTAAATCTGTATTGTTATTGATCGGGATTTTTTCTTACGCTAACCTTTTTTTTTTAAATCTTCCATCCAAACTCTCTTAGCTAGTCTTTTAGGTCCATCCTTTTTTTTTTTTTTTTTCCTGATGCATTTGGATTCTAATCATCTATCTCCTTACTCCCAACGAGTTTCAAAATATGTATCTACAAGTGTCTGACTGATAGTTTTTTTCTTCAATTAGTTCCCTTTTTTTTATCATGATAATGATAAATATATACATGTGTATACAAATGTGTGTGTATACACGATTCTCCAAGCTGCTCATGCTAGGATATTGTATTCATATCCTTGATTTTTCAATCCCATGACTTGGAATTTAAATCCACATTTGAGTCTTAACTTTCAATCTTGTAATGTGTAGAAGTTGGTTCAACTCTCAATATTTTCTTTTTTTTTTTTTTTAAATGAGGCATTAGCTCACCAAAGGACAAATAAAGGTTGATGGCAAAAGAGGGAGGAGAATCCAAGCTCAACAAATTGCAATTGCCAAATCAAAGGAAACGAGAAGTATCCAAGGCTCGAGTGTTCAAATGGTCAGACAACAGGAGATCAAAACTAGGCAAGGGCCAACCGTCGAAGTTATCAAACAAAGGGACTTGTTGGTGCGTCAGGATGGTAATCCACCACAAATTCAGCTTCTGCAAGACCAGTGGATAGACGACATAATTTTTGAAGATACATTTGAGGACAAGGCTTCTCGCCCTAAGTTGTGTGCAACTCCTCCTATTGATGGTGACTTCCAATTAATCAAGCTTGAGCCACGCGCCAATTCCAAGAGCACCATTAGGGGAGACTCGGTGCTACGTTTTAGGAATGAGCGAAAGGAGCTACTACTTTCTAGTACACACTTCACATTTCTTAAGGAGCCACCACCTGGATAGAGCGACTGAGTAGACTACTTCACTGACCAACTAGAATACGTGAAGCTTCTAAAACAAGCCAAAGTATAGCACCATCATCACCTCAACTCGCTTGTGGCTCATCAGCACAAATAAGATGGAAGTATGGCATGCATCATCTCTTGTTGGAGCACGCAAACTCATACATTTGTCACTACATGGGGGGGAGATATCACCAACTCTTGAAGACGTGGCCATGCTTCTGAACCTATACTATTTTGAGGTGACTAATGCCACTGTAGTTACGACTTCACGTGAAGAGCACCACCTCGAAGCATCTTTACTAGTGGCTCTAAAGCTCGCCCGTGATAATAAGAAGAAACCGTGTTTCTCTCTTAGATAACACACTTTTTCAAAGAGCGAAGAAAGAACATGCCTCAAGTAACAAGACTAGCCCGTGGAAAAGAGTAAGTATGGTCATATTATTTCCATATACTTGACTTCCCTAACTACCACATTTCTCTTTTGGTTCTTCGATGTACAGGTATGAACTTGCAGGCTTCATTGCATTTTGGTTATCGCTGTTCATGTTCCCTAGTAGGCCAGAAGAAGGTGTAAGCCCTTAGCTTTTTGCTTTGGCCATACACATCACACAAGTTCAATGCTTTGCACTAGCTCCTTTCTCCCTAGGGTTTGATGTCTTAACTTGTACCACCAATTTTTTGTCAATTCCAAGGGTAAATATGTGAACGTGTTACATGTGGACTTATTTTCTTGCAGCTATTCTTCTGTGAGCGATTTCGAAACCACCTTGCCCAACCAGCCATCAACAGGGATTTGAATCTTGCTACCCCTTGGTCATGGGTATGGATTGGAGCAGAGATCAATCAGCTACTTCTTCGGCTCATCGATGTCGAGAAGGAGTTTATGTTTCGACCGTTCGTAGAGCCTCTTGAAGGTTATCAAGACAGTGACGGGCTTTATCCTCCAGGTTCAGAAGGCAATGTTATCTTAGTTGATAATCGTTATAAACTGAATAAAAGTCAAGCTACGTTCATGCTTTGGTGCATCCCAAGAGACCTACCACCTTTGCTTGACAAAGGAGATTTGAATGGGCGATTCTTGGAGCAAAGGGTGATGGTATACTCACCTCATAGGATGGCTCTCCAGTTTAGTTTTGATCAAGGAGTGTCGCGTCTTCTCAACATCGCGCAGAGCTTCGATTCATGCTGCTAGTCAATCTCACCAAGTGACTTCAAGTGCATCCATCCTATGGTGCGATAGTTATTCTTTCCTTCTGTGGAGCATCGTGGAGTTGCTTCTACCGGTTGGCTGACACACTGGTTGAATTGCATAGCCATCTTCCGTGACTATGCCTTTGCATCCGTAGATGATACATTGCAAGCCTCACTCATATATCTCTATGAGTTCTATCTCAGACTACCAAGGAACAGGAACCATAGGCCAACCAGTAATATTCAAGTGGCTGAAGAATCTGCATCGGACAAATTTTAACCTTCTGCCAATGCGCCTCTTTCAAATCCGAAGGGTAACCAACCACCACCTTAGCTAGTGGATTCTAGGGCAGCAAAGCGTGCACTCATCGAGGAGGTAATAAGTTTTCTTGTGTATAACCTGCTATTATTACTCTTCTTTTATTGTCTAATGTTTTCTTTATTCTCCTTTTTCAGGTTGACACAGGCTCTTTTCTAAGTTTGCATCGCTCTAGTGGTGCTATTACACCAGTGATGGTATTGGATAATGAGGATGACGGCCTAGACAAAATTGATTACAAACTATCTCCAAACCTCTGTGATGACAATAGAAGTGATGTCGACAAGACTGAAGAGCTCAATTATAAGGATGATGGGCATATTTTTTATGATGGGATCACGAGTGCACCTATTGTCAATGCATCTATTGAGCTCTTTCCTCCCTCGGTTGTTGGCGTGTCTTGTGAAGACATGATTGCAACTTCAGAGGACTATGTTGCATTAGAGGAGATGACTTCCTTTTATGGCTTTACTGTAACAGCTCATTTGATAGCACCTTTGGAGAGTCTGAATACCACAGATAGGGAATTCTGGGCCAGTTCTCCTATGTTGGGAACCAAGGTAGCTACTGCAATGGTGAAAATGATTGGTGAAGCCATGTTAATGATGGAAAATCATTGGAGCTTCTTATCAACGGTAGAGCTGAAGCAACTTGTCAAATGTGTTAAGGGGGCTCGTATGTTGCAGTTCAACTTTGATAGCTTATGGCATGTTGCTGACAAGGCCAAGAGAGTGCTGAATTACAAGGATGCCAAGGGACATCATGATAAATTGGTGATGAAGCTATAGGAAGTTCCAGCCGAGGTCGTCATAGCTTAGACTTTGATGGAGACTGCTTTAAGAGATGATGACTTAGAATCTATAGTAGGCTTGGATTACAACACTTAGTTTAGATTTGCTTGTTACTTTGTTTCCATTATAAACCAATTATGCTAGCACTCTTGTTATGTAATGAATGGATTTGAATTTATTGCAATCATTGCTCTTTTCTTTACATATGTATATATATGTGTGTGAATGTCAAAATTTGACTTAAGCCGTTAGTAGCATGTGCTTGCGCTTAAGAAACATTGCTTTCACTTAATAGCAACAATTCAAAATATAATAAAGGCTATATGATTTTTATGTCGCGCATCAAAGTAGTACTCTCACTTGCAAGCAACAATATTATTATTACTAGGGTAATAAATCGATCGTGCTTGGAGCGGCGATAGTATTACATGCTTGATAGGCTTACCATCCTCAAGGTTAATTGGTTAAGAGGGTATCGCCCAATATTTAACCATTTGTTGCATGTTCATAAAACATTTGCACTATGTTAGGTATGACAGCATATTGTCATGCACCTAGGAGACATTGCTTCTACTAGCCAGCATGTCATATTCGTATCATCGCGCACCTAGGAGTCTAAGCAGCAACAACATATATAATTAATGCTTTTACTTTTTGTCATGTTAACTAATGTTTGTACAGTAAGGAGATATATCTCTAACTTTGCAACAACAAAAGAAAATTAATAGAGTAATAAAAGAGAGAGGGAGAGAAGACATGATGAGAAGGGCTTTGATAATGCAAGCCTTAATTTTATTCAATAATGTATTCAAAGTACATCTATTGTACTCACATATGAAATTTCTTAACATATTGAAAATTGTTAAGTGTCGTGACCTTGTCATTTGTTGGATTCAAAAGCTTGCAATAGCCACTGTCATACACCTCATGAATGATAAAGGGACCTTCCCACTTTCGCATAAACTTGGGCACCGGAATACTATGCCGCACATGCTCTGCTGTGCGAAGTACAACGTCGCCTTGTTGGAATGAGCGCTTCCTAACCAAGCGGTCATATGCGGTACTAAGCCGTTATTGATAATTAGCAAGGTTGTGCTTGGCAATGTCTCGCTTTTCTTCTAATTCTTCTAAGTCCAACATACGTAGAGTATCCAGTTCTAGATTTGTATTGATAGCTAATCATGCAAAGGGAACCCAGATCTCTATGGGCATCACTACCTCCGACCCATATACGAGGGAGAACGGTATTACTTATGTAGGACTACGCTTGGATGTCCTATAGGCCCATAATGCTAGGGGAAGTTTGTCATGCCATTCTTTGTGATTGTCATGCACTATACGACCGAGTACCTTCAAAAGCGTCTTGTTGGTGGCTTCTACTTGTCCATTTCCCTTGGAATAGTAAGGTGTAGACTTCACATGATCAATATTATAGGAGGTCAATAATTGCCGGACATGTGAGTTGACAAAAGGCGTCCCATTACTCGAGAGAACATGCTTTGGGATTCCAAAGCGACAGATTTTATGCTCTTTCATGAAAGTCGCCACCATTGGTCCAGTGGCTTTCTTCAATGGGATTGCCTCTACCCATTTAGTAAAACACTCTGTGCCTACTAAAATCTAAATGCACCCCTTCGATGGTAGATGGATCGAATCAATCTAATCGAATTCCCAAGTGTGGAATGGCCATTGAGTGGTTAAGCTGTGAAGTGTAACAGCAGAACATGGATTGCATGGCCATGTTTCTAACAAGCAACACACTTATTTGCAAAGTTACAGGTGACAGTCTCCATCGTAGGCCAATAATATCCTAGATCCAACAAATGATAATATAACAAGCTTAGCCCCGGGTGCGATGTTCAATCTGTGCACCACTAGCGTGGGGTCTAGTCTATGCATTTTGTCATATGTCCATGCAAACACATCTCTATATTTCTTCAATAATTCTACTAAATTGACCTTGATCTCCGACAAAAGGCTTTTTCTAATGAAGATAGGTCGTGGGGCTTCTCTTGGTCCTACTAGGTCCAACTCTTCAACCTCCTCTACTTGAGGTTTCATTTGGTCTTGTAACTGTGGGTAGAGGGGGAGAAGGGGAGAGGTTAGGTTTATTGTATCGTCATGGGATCTGAAGATGACATGAAAGCTTCTTCAGATCCCATAGACCATCATAAGTAATATACCATTTTCCCATCGGGTCTAATAAAACTTTCGACCTCAGTAACTTGCTTCTGCTTCTTCCTACCTCCACGGGAGCCACGTCTCCTCTTTTTGCTTTGTTTCTCCTAAGTCTCATCTCAGGTTGGTAGTGGCATGCCAGAGGGCTTCACCACAACTATCTCTCCTTCCTCAGCATACTCATCAAAGAAGCTGGCTTCAACAAGATATGACTCGTTGTACTCAAAAGGATTCTTTGTGGCGGGAATGAATACATCTTTCCCTTTCTAATGACCCTTCATACATTGATGCAATGTCGAGGGTATAAGATTGTGATCATGCAGCCACTTCCTTCCAATGAGCAAGTGGTTGGATACGGGCGCATCAATCACTTGGAATTGCATGGAGCTTTAGATTAGTCCAACCTTGAAATCAACATTGACGTATCCCATTGTATTTGTGGTTGAGTCAGTGAAACTATTAACAGCAATAGGTTGCTTCACAGGCCGCCTCATGTCTATATTCGCAGCCTTGAATGTAGACATTGGCATGATATTTATAGAGGCACCATTGTCGATAAAAGTCCTCTTCACGTGATGTCCATTGAGTATGCTTTCAAAGTATAACGGGTGGTTGTGGTTGGGATTCCTCACGCACATGTCTACTTCTGTAAATAGAATTGCATTATCGTGTGCGTATGCCATTCTTCATACAGGTTGTGCTGGACTACACTCCCCATATTGTCTTTCAGAAATCTAGGTGAGTATGGTTGCTGCCACGAGCCGTGCCTCTTCATCAAATCCTAACAAGTCAAAGAACTTCTTGAAGTTAGCATTTTTCAATAAGGCAGTAGCTATTGTAGAACCTATGCTTTGATCATCATTTATTGGCATTTCCTTTCCTTCTCATGCCTCAGTCTGCGGCATTTCTTCCTCTTTAGTCCTCAGATCATGGTTAACAACACTTGTTACACCTCATTGAGCATTGTGTGTAGGAGTGGGTTATTGCGTACATCATTGCCTTCAATGATGAGTTCTCCATTATTGACTCGCTCATTGAATATCTTCTTGAGTGTCCAACATTCCTTAATGGGATGACCCACGGTCCTGTGAAATCTATAGAACTTAGGATTACTCTTTTCAGTTGCATTGGGAAGGCGTTTAACCCTTAGGAGTTTGATGTTTCCATCTCTCAACCATTCGTTAAGTACAGCATAAATCTTCCCCATGGGATAAGGGAACGAAAGCGCTGGTGGAGAACTCCTTGACTTATCGTTCCTTGGTTTCTTGGTATCCTTGGAATCTTCTCCCTGGATAGAGCTAACATTTGTAGCTCTTTTTCCAAACCTTCCACCTTGTTCGCGTTGTCTAGATACGGAGTTGTTGGTCCTTCACGCATTCTCAACGACAGCAGCAAAGGAACACAGATTGAGATTCTCGAGGTGGATGGTGTATTCATTGAACATCTCTTAGATGTAGATCTTCATTCGTTCTTTCTCATCACAGACGTTTTGAATATCCAACGAGTGTTCTCTGAAACGCTCGATGTAGTCTATAAGATCTTCCTCAGCTTCTACCGTATCCTTCCCATACCAGTGATGGTGACCCGCTCTTGAGTAGAGAAGAACCTCTCCAAGAACAGCTTGCACATGGTTCCCCATGAATCTATTGACCCCAGGAGATTGACATACCAAGTGTATGCCTTCTCAGTTAGAGACTTAGAAAACTCTTTCATCTTTAAATCATCCTCAAATCCATAGACTTCTAATGTTTCAATAAATTTCAACAGAATGTTCTTTAGTACTACCCTTCTTGCCATCGAACAACATGAATTTAGGACTAACATAGTCCTTTGGGTAGAGTTTCACGGCAATCCAATGGTGGTATGGAAGCTTTAAATCCAGCACTCCTGCAGAAGACTTAGCTTGAATCTCCTTCAAATAAATGACCAAGTTTTCCTTTTTTATAAAAGATTCCCTTGGCATAGATACTGATGGTACAGCTGGTGCAGTTGGGGCAGTTAGCATAGCTAGTGCAACTGGTGGAGTCAATGCAGTCGGTGCAACTAATGCCATCGATGCAATTGGAGGAGTCAGTGCTTGAGGAAGATTAGAATTAGGCGAGGAAGTGGTCTCACTCAGACTAGCACGAGAGTGCACATATGAGGACAACGACCCACCAATTTGAGATCTTGTATTATCTTATTCAGAGACTGGTTGCTACTCAACTATAACCTGTGGTGATGGGGTTTGCGCATTCACCCCTTGAAGCGTATTTGCTTGAATGGCAGGAGCAGTGACAGGCTGGGATAAGGAGGGGGCATTTTGCTGTGCAACTAGGGTGAGGCCTGGTAAGGCTGCACCTTAGAGTGCATCAACATCAGCAGCCATCCCTGGTATGAGACGAGTGAATACAATCAAGAACTGGTTTAGAGCCATGGTGTTCTCTTGAATGGTTCGTGTCATCTCTGCATTGCTTTCTTGTATAGCATGTATTACTTGTGCATTGTCAACAATGATACCTTGCATATCGGCAGTAAGATTAGCGTTAACATTAGGGTTGGCATCTTCTAATTCTGGTATGTCTGGATTAATAGTGTTCGGGTTAAGGTTACTAATGTCTTGATTCACGTTGTCGTCAGTGTTACTTGGCTTTCTTCTTGGAGGTGCCATCACGACTCTGTCAAAATCCTCAGTTCCCAGTGGAGTCGCCAAAATGTAGATGTATAGGTCCTTGTTGATAGTGGTCATGCACACACCACGTGGAAATACCTTATAAATTTAGGGGTATTTTTATCCTTTTCTTAAATAGTTCAAAAGATATCTTCTATAAAATCTTAAAATCATTCCACAGCTCTTTCCCATTCTTCATATGAATCACGTACTAATTCCAAATGTTAAAGAGATTCAAGTGATAAGTGCTCCTTTGTCTAGTTGAGTATTCTTGGGCAGGAAAACAAGTAGATAATAGATTCTTAATGTTTCAAAACAATAGTTATTAGGAAGGCATAACAACAGTGGGTTCTTGGGACTTTTGAAGTGAGAAATATGGTTAAGTAGGTGTTCTCAATTTACAATATGTTAAGAGTAATGCTTTTTATGCATTAAATTTTTATTATTTGATTTAGGAAACAATCTTATAAGAGTTTGATAATAGAATAAAGATTTTAAAGGAATTTACAAGTAAGTTCTTTGAATATTGATGTTATTATATTTTGATTGAAGAGTTACTATTGGGAATGTGTAAACATGTATTTGAAATGATGTTAAAGTAATAGATGTTTATATGGAAGAGTTAGGAACGTTTTTGGATTGAGAATTGAAGGAAACTTTTCAAAACTACTGATATTAAGCCAACATAACCTTCAATACAACTATGTTCAAGTGATATTGAGCATTTTATCTCGGCATGACCCCCAGCATGATCATGTTAGGTATAACTTCTTCAAAACTTATGAAATTTGCCTTTTAAGCTCATGAAACTAGTTTAACTCCTTTCTTTTAAGTTGAATTGTACTTTAAAACCTTAAAATTGAGATAAATTAGTATACCAATATCATGAGATCATATATCAAATAATTAAACAATAACTATAAGCTAGTTTATGTAGAATTCTATAAAACTAGTATGCAATAAGTGAAATTAAAAGATACAAATGATTTCAAATACCTTTAAAATTTTGCTTATATTAGGTTATAGGAATCTTATAGTTTTAGCTATGCATCAAGACAACATTTCGGGTATGTAATACCTTGGTTATTACTTGTGCTTATTTAATATAATATCTAAACTAATTAATTAACTACTCAATTGTGATAATTGATTATTGCATGTGCTTAGCTGTAGTTAGTAGACCAGGAGAACTGGTGATGCAAATGCGGCATCCTAATAATCCTTGTCTAATGTTGTCCCTACATGGAGCCATGCTTGCAGATGACTACTAGTAAATTTAGATGTTTTTGACTTATGGACTCATGGATGTTGGGGGATACCCAACATCATATATATGTATTATTATATTTATGTGTAGTAGGCTACTAAATTATCCTTATATTGTTTGCTTGGTGTAAACTAATGATAATAAAATTATGGTTGTTATATTAGTTATATGTTTGCATGTGAATGTGTTGGTGCTTGAACATGACTTGTGTTTATAATACTTGTGTACCAAGCTTTGGCTCATTTATTTATCTTTGCATGTATAGGTGTTAGTGTTTTCTATTTATGAATATAGCATAGATGACCTACTGGTGGAATATGGAAGTGAGAGTGCTAGAATTGGTGGATTCTACGAAGAGTAGTGATTTAGTTATCCATTATCATGGGACATAAAAAAATAAAGAGCAAATTGTTGTTTTGGCCTCATATTACCATTTGCATGTAAACCCTTAGGATAGATCGAATTTGTACCTAAATATATGTTATCATTATTATGCCTATTATAACTTTGGTATTATATAGAACATAACTAATATATGTTTGGAGTCATTTGTTCAATTTAGAGATATAGGCAAGTTTTGAGCCTTTATATGCTCATGCTCGTTATGAATGCATCATGGGTTGTAATTGTCTTAAATTTAGGGTGTCACATGTTATATGTTGCATGTATTGACATATCATGCATGTATTAACACATGACATGTAAATACAAATAAAATCTTAACAACATGATGAACAAAATAATAATTACCAAGATAATGATACTCATGATTTGCACACGATATATATCTTAAAATTTTATTGATATTTACACATCATATATATGTAATGCGTGACATGTTATTAGGGATGCAATCGGGGCGGGTTTGGGATGGGTCACATAAGACCCGAACGCGACCCGCTTCCTAATAGGATACCCCAAACCCATCCTGCGATCTTATAGGGTTTTTTATTCAATACTCAAACCCGTCCCTACAGGGTTTTGACCTTGACCCGCCCCGCCCCGCCCCGCCTCGTGACCCTCTTCGTTTCTTTTTTTCCCTCCTTTTCAACTCTTAGTTAAATTCAATTGCATGTTCCAACAAAATATTGGGTGGTAGGTCGGCAACTAGACTTCAGTATGATCTAAACTTAGCTAGGCTAGTTACAGCACGCTTGTCAATTCACAGGCTCATATAACTAGTTATTTTAGTTGTTAAAACAACAAAAATTAATAATCTTATAAAAATAACTTTTTAAGAGATAAAATATAAATTAGAAAAAAAAAAAAAAGACAAAATAAAATTAAAACTATCAACAATCATTCTTAAAGACAAAAATTAGTAGGGTTTTGTTTTTTAAAATTTCAAACTCAATTTTTTAAATTGTTTATTATATAACGGGTTCGGGTTACCCATCGGGTTTTTTTAATAACCCGAACCGACCCTAAACCCTAAAGGGTCGGCATATAATTTCTCAAACCCGTCCCACGACCTTATAGGGTTTTAAATGGTTCGGGAGGTCCGAGTACCCTATAATGACCCGTCCCAGTTGCATCCCAACATGTAATACCCATTAAATCGTTTGTCACCGACATAAAATATTTCATATATTGACAACATATAATTATTCATAAAGTTAAATATGTTATATAAAATCTATCTAAATGTTATTTTCTTCTTTAGAAGAGATTCTATATATCTAGGTACTAAGCATATCTTACTTCTCATAGCCAAGCATATCAATTAATCACGAGAATAGCGAATTAACCCTTAATCATTGTATACTTGTGGATAGATCCGCCATATTCTCATATGAATACACTTCCCTGTTAGTGTGCGAATAATTTGTGGTGTTTATGTTAGGATTCGGACGCCGTTACTAAATCGTAATTAAAATGATTTGGCTCGTATCTTTAATGAAATGAACCACCTTTAATAGTTCAAAATTTTAAATTAAACAGCTTCGAGTATAATTGGATCTATTAAAATTATTTTAGGAAAAAAAAATCTAATTGTTTTAGTGTTGACCGATTACATTTGAATGATCGCATTTCGATTAAAACACTTCTGTTTTATAATTTATGTAATTGATGCATGTCAAAATTCAGAAATAAGAAACACATTCATTAACTTAATAAACAACATAGCATTTGTTTAAGATAACATGTACCGAGAATCATTTTATTAAGTTAACAAACAAAAGTTCATATGTTTAACAAGGAAATTAAAAAGACAAACACATAAACGCTGCAATGTTGAGATAATAAGGGTTTCTGGGAAAACGAAACTCCACTCGTCTTGTAGACTATTCATGTTAACATCGAGGAAAATTTTATGGTTTCATAGTGAATATAATAAGCCACTTCCATTACATTCAGACGAGCTCTATTACATCATTGAATGGTTCAAATTTATCAAAACTACGATTAAAACTCAATAATTTTTTATGCTTAATTTAATAATAATATTGCAAGCGAGCTAATCCTTCACAGGACCATAAAGTTCTCACTAATCTTAAAAATTAGTACAAGTAACTTTTAGAACAGCAACATGTGGAAAGTCTTAAGTCGTCTCAAATGATTGAAAATGATGATTGAAGTATAATTTATCAGGAACAATTTATTAATTAAAAACATCAGAAGGACTCTGCATACTTCACTGAGTTCACTCATATCACCAAGGAACTGAGGACCCAAATGGGCATCCCAGAATTTACGGCAAGAAACTCGTCGCAGCTAGGGGTGAAGTAACCAACAAGACTTACCCCATGTGGCACTACTAATCACCACTCATCAGGTTCTTCAATCCCATATTCCCACAAATCATATAATATTGTTTACCTCTCGTTTTTTGACCTTTTTTCTATATTTGATAGTGTGTGATTAGTAAGAACACATAGAAAGACAAGAACATCAGCTAAGGACAGGACAACTCCATTCTTAAAAAACACACTTCAATCCAAAGCTTTTCTAGAATTAGTTAGAAAAAGATGAGTTGAATGAGGAAAATAAAAAAAAAATCCCAAGAAACATATTGCTTAAACTAGTCTACAAACCATAAACATGGGAATCATATGAAAAGATTACAACCAAGATGAACAACTAAGTTTTGAGAGAAAAAAAAACAAAGGTGGTCCTAATGCTTTTAGACCAAGCTGTTCAAAATTACACTTGTATCAACAGCAACAAGAAACCATCCCAACCCTGCCAATAATTTCTTTAACTTACAAGCAATAAATTTGAACAATAACTTAAAAAGAAAGAAATCTCAAACAATGAACAACTGAACTGTATATAGGATTACGTGTTAATATCTCGTGACTTCTTAAGGGTTGTGTTGAGGCACTGATGAGATCCATTCTGATGCAGCAGATTGAATATCCAACTGACTAATCAAAGAAAGTGAGAAAGGCGTGACTGCAACCTGTGCATTGAATATACAAAACGTGAATTGAGGTTATGGAATCTTAATAATAGTTGGGTTCTACTTTCATAAGGGCGCAAAGGCACTCTACATAGCAGTGCATTTCTGCAGTGTTTGAGAAGGAATGCAACTTACATATCCATCTTCAAGTGCTTTAATGTCCAACTCCTCATCCTCGTCTTGTTGATGCTCTTTATGTGTAAACTGGATAACAATGTACACAAAACTACTTTAAATGATAGAAATAGGACAAAAATAGCAAAAAAAGATGCACACTAAGGCTGTGTGTGTAATGACAAAATATAGTGTGAAAATTGCTCGTTAGAAAATCCTCAATCAAATGCTGAGCATATGTCAACAACTGATGTACATGCCATAATTATGTAAAAAGGGTGATTCATGCTTAAGTCTTATAAATAACTTCCATGTCCATGCGCTCTGAACAAAGAAATATCATCAAAATATATCTCTGCACCAGTTGGTTAGATTCATTTTACCTCTAGCCTGAAGTACTTCTTTACTCTGTCATTATCAGGCTTTCCTGCAGCCCCAATTGATTCGATCTCCACCAAACTTTTCTTTTGTGTGTTTAATCGACGTGCCGCACCCTAGAGAAAGAAGAGGATGTAAAATATCAACGTAAGTTCATGGGAGAAATTTGATGCACTGATGATGATGTAAATGTACTCACAGCAGCAGAGGCATCACGACTAAGCTGCGCAAGTTGGAGGCCAAGGCTTTGTTGATTGGACATGAAATGTTGCCTATTAGCTGAAACGGCTTGCCAGCACGGAGAAGATCTCCATATGCTTTGTTTGGTTAATTTGAAACCCTGTTAAGAGAAAATTTGGATCAAAAGATTATACACAAGAATTGCAGAGACAGGAACTTAGAAAAACTGGATATTTCGTGTTTTCTTTTTTCTTTTAATTAGAAAATTTCTTAAAAATAATCTGAATCATGGTCCCCCAACCACGAGGCTGAAATACAGCAATTAGTAGCCTCAGCTTAACATGCAACTGCAAAGAATACCACAACGACCAATGGGACTTCAAAAATTAAATGATGAGAAGCCTGCATTGTATATTGACACCACTGCATAAAGATTTATATGTCATAAGAAAATGATGTAGCATAATGTTAATGGAAGAAAACTCAAATTTCCACCAAGTTCATCATAAACATCTCTAATGCATTGAATTTCACCCAAAAAATAAATAAACAAATAATGCATTGAGCATAGACAACCCTCATCCAATATAAGAGGACTTCTATTAAATCCAGTTGTACAAAAAATGCTTATATCACAGATCACACTGCTCAGTTTAATTGAATTGCTTAATATGGTCAACAAGCCTATGCATACCAGTGCCCATGTGAAAAATTAATATAGTGATCTTAATAACAATGTCTCTTGCAAAAAAAGTGCACACTACTGCACATGCCCAGGAGCTCTCCTCTCGCCTGAAAAAATATGGTGTGCATCGCATAAAATGTCCACAGAACTTTTTCAATGTGTTGTTATCATAGTTCTATGATAAGCAAATATTATTGTAATGTTATCAAAAAAGTTCAACATACTAATGGTGTTGACGAACATATTTAGATAAAAGACTACTCAAGCTTTGGCCCAATCCAATGAAGGCATGAGTTGGCCCAACGGTTTGATTGCCAACCAACCCAAGCATACATGGCTATCCCTGACTCTTTGGTTGAATGCATTGCACTTGGTTAGACAAATTATCTCAATCAACTCTGTCACTTGGCCTAATTCCTCCCCACTTGGACCATGTTGCCTCAGTCTCCCACATTCAACAAATGTGGCCTAGTGGCCTCCCAGCCACTTAACATGTAATCTACTTGATCTTCCACTACCTCCACAAACAAGTAACCACCATTCAAGACAATCAAAAAGTATTCCTCCAGATGTCCTCCAACAAGTCTTTGTACATTACTCTGTCATTGTATTTATTCTCTCGTATACACTACTAACTTAAACTGTTGAAGTGGCAGCACCAGATAACCCAGTGCTCACTATCCCGTCACTGTTTTGCAGCCCCTCTAATCCAAAGGTCCGAATCCAAGATACTCAACCAGCAAGCTAAGGCACTAACAAGGAGCTTTTAGCATTAACTTGTGTTAGAAGACAATGATTCAACCTTTGGTGACAGTAGTTAATAGCCATGGAAAATAGCAATGGACCATGAGGAATCATATCTCACATCTTCCATGGACATTATTTGTGATGTTAACCACCACTATAACCACCTTCACTTCCCCACCATCACACGCCATTAAAAGTCGCCAGTAACTGCCAGTTTTTTATATTATTATAATAAATTTTTTTATAATTCCAAAGCATTTGTTATTAAAAAAAAAAAAAAAAAAAAAAAAAAAAAAAAAAAAAAACGTTGCAAAAATATGGAAAAAGTTTTCCACAAAACACACAAACAGGCCGAAATTAGATTTCCAATTTGCTTTCATCAGCATTACTAATTCTCTGAAGTCCATTGATAGAGGGAGACTAATCCTCCTTGTCTGAATAGATAACAAAATGTGAATGATTGGAGGGGGCATTTGGCAAGGATAGCAAGCATCACATGTAAACTCCCTCAATCCTTTCTCCCTAACTGTTTTGCCTATGGTCTATGGGTGATTGGTACTGAAAAAGTAAATTGTTCACTGATTGCTATCAAAAACATTAGTTTTCATCGATATGGAAGGATGTCCTTAAGTATATTGTTCATTGAAATGCAAATAACAAATAAAAGAAAAATAAAAAATATATATTCTCAGGTAATCTCAAAATTAGAGAAAGAAGGGCAGATTACACTTTCAGCTTAAAGGCTGATGCGAGAATATAACTCTTATCTAAAATAGCTAAAATAATGAGTAATAAAAGTACATGGAGAGATCTCTGATTTCCTTAATCCAATGACAATTATTTGTCATGGAGGGATATACATAATGTTTTCTAGCAATGGTAATGGACATATGCTACAATTCCTTTTTTACATCACTATCCTTTGAAGCACCTACTAACATAGCAGCATAAGAAAAATCCAGTGCATCCCCTAAGTACTTGTCTTCAGCTTTTACCAATGATTTGTGAATAACAAGGTGCTCTAGAAAAGAGCTTTCTAGTATTTGAAGGCACAGCAAGGGAAGATATATATAATACATATCATCATATGGTGCAAACAAGTGTACTTTCGTCGTCATCATCATTTTTGTAACCTATCTACTACACATGATAAAATGCCCATATACATTAAGGACATGATTGAGATAAAGAACATAACATCTTTGTAAGCTTGGCACTAACCAACTCTCTGAAGACAACATAATTATCAAAATATATACATATATGGAGGCTATTGTTGTGCACAAAGCAGCTTCTAGTGGTGTCCTAACACCTATCGACCTAGGATAGTAAAAGCACAAAACTTTTCAGACCTTCAAACACACAAGGCACTTTACAAAGACTTCAGATCAATATGTATGAGTAGCAAAAGTGGGCTTATAGTAGTGTCCTAAGGCTTCTTGACCTAATATAGCAATCAATGAGCAACATAAAACTTTAAGAACATCACACACAAATACCAGACACTATAAGAAGACTTCAGGATCGATATTTATGAGTAGCAAAAGCATAATCATAACCAAAGGGGGTTAACAACAAAAGCATATTAAAAGTTCCTCCATGCTTGCATTTCGCAGATGTAATTTCATTAACAAATAAAGATGCAAACCTTATTTGTTGAAGGAGAAGTAGGAACTTCAATGCTTAACGAACAATCCTTGGGGAAAACTCCTTTCTCTATATCCCTGACAGCTGCATTTATTAGTGGCAAACAGATGTTGACTGCATCTTTGAAATCACTTTCTTGGCTCTCATCTTTCTTCCTGCAAGAGGTTAGACCTTTCAGATATCAATCTCTAAGAATGAAGAGTTAGAAAATGCAATGAGAATTACCACAAAAAGATAGAAAATTAAAAATAAAAAAAAAACACACATAAATCACAATAAACTACATGATTCTCAACCCACCAATTTAGTGATATGGACAAAGATGGGACACCACAAATAAGTGCCTCCCTAGCTCCTGCGACAACTCCAGAGTACAACCTGGTTTAGGCTCAAGTTAGACAAGTCAAGAATAATAATCCATCAGCCCCTTCAGAAAGACAAGGTCACATTAGATGCATAGACCTGGAAGTATAAAAGGAGATACATAACTGAGCAACCATGCAAAATGGCTCATCCCAGAAAGAGATATAGCCTATAGGCTCAGATAAATGTTAACCCGTCTTATTTAGCTGAATAACTAGGTAAAACTGCACTTTTGACTACGATATACAGGAGTAAAGGAGCAATGGACTGAGGAATTTACATTTGGTGGCCACAGCTTGAACCACGATTTATTCCACTAATGACCTGGAGCAAGTCATAAGAAGTGGTCAACATATAAATTAGAAGATGATATTCAATTAGCAGAACATGTAATAATGCTAACCAACAGAGGCTTTGACCAAGAAAATAATGCTCCTGATAATGCTAGAGATACACAATCAGCAGGAGTACCTGCATATAAAAATTGATGTCAGGACCCATCATAATTAAATTCAAGCATATTTAAGTTCAAACTGACACTAGGCCAAAATCATAAGAAGCTTGCCAATAATTACACATCCCTAGTCTAAAACACCAAGACTAGAGAGAAAATGACCAAATTAATTACTCGATTCAATTAGACAAGATAATCTTTTGCCTGTCTGGCAGCTTTATGTGGCTACAAAAAACAGATTGACTCAACCTAGCATGCACAGCACATGCCCTTAATCACCTCAGATTTGACTGACTAATCATCATTCTAGCAACTTAAACAATAATGACCATACCAGAAACTTCAAAAGCAGTGGCACCATTTATTTCGGCAGAAGTCACAGCAAGTGTTTCTCTGAAGGTCATTGAATGACCTGACATCGATTTGTCCCTGAACCATTCCACACACAACACATATTAAGACTGAAAGCTAACAAATCAAAGCAGAATTTTGATACAAAAGGTAATGCTTTGAAACTGAAAAGAAAAATTGACAGTAGCACCTCCACAAATCAATAAATTCTATAAATACCAAAATGGAAACGACAAAAACAAAGCATATAAATTATCAAAATTTAAAACTTTGTGAGATCTTCACAGAATTCCCCGTAAAAT
The DNA here is from genome assembly GCA_024138025.1 of Combretum micranthum. Classification (NCBI taxonomy): domain Eukaryota; kingdom Viridiplantae; phylum Streptophyta; class Magnoliopsida; order Myrtales; family Combretaceae; genus Combretum; species Combretum micranthum. The sequence goes on along the minus strand of JAMXBD010001379.1, from coordinate 319,180 downwards.
ACATTGGATTGTAGGTCAAGAAACTCAAAATAAAAGCAGCAGAAATACAAGAGAAATCCCAAAATTAAATCAAAACCAAACGTCTAAATCACTGAACTCTAAAAATACCTGAACCAAAAGAACATAAATCAATAACATAAAACCAATCTTCACAATAGCAAACATCAGAAAAGCTCAAATTTGGATTGAAACCCGGATCGAGCACAAAAATTTTATGTCAGAAAAAGCGCTCACAAACTTTGCACACCAAAAATTAATAGATGAAACTATACATTAACACAAACAAAATTGGACGATAAAAATCTAAACTGCAACACCTCAAAAGAGAAAAAAGGTTGAAGTTTAATCCAAACTCGGATATACAAAGATGACAATATTACAAATCAAAAGCAGATGAAACTATACATCAAGAAATGCAAAAAAGTGGACACTACGGTCTACATACCACAAAACAAAGGAAAGCTCAAATTATGATCCAAATGCACAAAACAAAATGTCCAAAACCACAAAACAAAATGTCCAAAACATTACAAAGCAAAAGCAAATGAAACTACACATTAGAAGATACACAAAGTTGCACACTTAGATTTCAACGAACGTACCTCAAAACAAATATTAAATTTCGATCCAAAGACAAAATTTAATGCCTCATGTAATGCAAACCAAAAGCATATAAAACTACATATTGATACTACAAGACAAAATTAAGCTTAATTTTGATCCACACCCACGAAACTTATCCTTCCAAACATCACAAACCAGAAAAAACCGCTTAAGACTATATAATAACGCTACAATACAGAAGAAAGCTCAAATTTTGAACCAAACCCACAAAACATAATGCTCCAAATACGACAGCCCACGAATGCAATACCCACAAGGGGGCTCATAAACACAAACAACAAAACAAAAACCAAATATAGAAAGTTGAAAAATTGGAGGAAAACCCACGATTGAGGAGCGCAAACATGGATATTATAAAGCCCCAGATGAACCAAAGCTTGAACAAGATAGGATAAACCAGGGGAATCATCATCCCATCACCATTAGTAACCAGAAGAATCGGTTTTTTGGAGCAATCTTCTTCTTCTACTGCTAACCCATCACCAGTTGTACAGTTAGAAGTAGAAGGTTCTGCCGAATCATTAACATTGTTGGAATTTTCGTGGAAGAAGAAGAAGAAGAGGGTTGAGGTTGGGGTTGGGGTTGGGGTTGGGGTTGGTCTTCTTTTTTAGTCGAAAGTACTTGTTGGAGATTTGAGATTAGACCTGGAGGTAAAGGATTGCCCTTTAATGTGTTATTGGGTTTGCTCATTATAAGGAGGAAGGAGGGGGAGGGGGAGGGAGGGGGAGGGAAGGAGGAGGGTTTTTTGCAGGGTGAGAGAAAGAGAGAGATGAGGGAAAAAGTGGGTATTGATTGAGAAAAGAGAAGGAGAAAGAGGAGGTTAAGGCGAGAGAGAGAGAGCGGAATGGATGGATGGACCGGTTCTAACGGCGGTGTATTTGTGATGTCATTAGAGGACATGCCCAAATCCAAACACACGAACCTTTATCATTTTTTTTAATCCTTTTTACCATCTCTGCCTTTTCGGTCAATCTAGTCACCAATAAGAGCACTTTATATAATTTTCAAATATTGTGTTTTGGGAGAAAAAGAAAAAGAAATAACATTCTAATAAAAAATATAAAAATGTTACCGATTAGAGATAATCCTATAAACTTATTTACTAAATTAACTTATTAAACACATTGTAAAAGTTTTTTTTTTTTAATCAATTACAAAGAGAGGAAGAATTTGAACTTTAGACCATTCATATGAGAAATCAAGAGAATTGCTATTAAGTTATAAGGTCATTAGCCATTTTAAAAGATTAATTCAATAAAATTACACTAAATCAGTTTTTGAAAAGATAAACTCAATACAAATCCATCCGTAAATACTGTTTTTTGAGGTTAAAACAATCTTAATCTAAAATCGAAGATTGGCTCGTTATAAGGCTTGAAGATCAGTCATCAGAATTTTGAGATAGGCTTTGTAAATCGTGTTCAATCGAAAGTTACACCCGTTTAAATCCCTATCGGAAAATAATTTATTTTCAATTTATTTTATGTATACTATTCCCATTACCACATACAATCAAGTTTAATCCTATCAACATCAATTTAAAAAGAAGAAGAATATGAATTTTATTCATCATTGCAATAGATATGCTAAACTCATCTCTTAAAATATATTGAATTTAGTGAAATTTACACTAAACTCGTCTTTTGGAGACAACTTCATGGTATTCTAAAACTTATTTGTGTTTTGGATTACTTTTTATTTGATAACGTTTTATAATTTTTATTAAAATATTTTTTTTTGTTGACTTGTGTTTTTGGCATCCATCTTTAACTAATAAATTTTATAATTAATTTATATGAAATTTTAAAATACTAATTTACTTCCCATAAACATCTTAAAGTTGTTTATAGTGCTTAGCTAAAATAGCTAAATATAAAAATGAATAGACTTCACTAATTCAATACAAAATTTAGTATAATTGGGATGGTTAATTATAAAGATGGATAAAATTTACACATTAAATCAATACTTTTAAATATAATAAAACCAATACAACCATAAAAAGTTAGCATGATAGTCATCCAAAATTTTAAAAATATATATAACTATTATATATATAAATATTGAAGACTTAATTTTATTGTAACTTCTGAATATGGTTTAGCGAATAAATTTATTTTTCTTAGTAAATGGTTATCAGTTAAAATCACATTGTTGTAACTTTTCCTTATATATATATACACACACACATATATATATTACTTGCTATTAATTAGTGTCTTTTGCTATATTTTACTTTGATTTTCTTTACATAATAACTAATAAAATTAAATTTCATTCGTTTACAAAAAAGTAATAAAATGAGTTCTCATCATACGCTATTTATCCATTATAACTACTTATCAATACTACAAGTATTTTATCTTATGGACCAAAGTATTAATAAATAATAATAATCATTTTATCTGATGTACTAATATATACACACATATATTTAACAAATAAATATTATAAATAGAATGGATATATTAAATAATTGATCATTTAATCACTTATACTAGAAAACGACTTCTTTTGTGTATAATTGATTAAATAATTTCGCACGACCGAAAAAATAAATAAATAAAAATTAGAAACAAAAAGGATGTCGACAAGATTGGAAGAAAGGTGCATAATGGGAATGGAATATATGTTGTGCAAAGAGCCTTTATGAGAGGACTTACTTTGTCTTAAATAGTCAAGTGCAAGTTAAAATTTTGCAAAGTTCCGAAAAATATGATTGATACACGAATCAATCTCACAGATGGAGGATTACTTGATGTTATGTACGACCATGTTGATAGTCACACTTTGAAAAATATCTTACTTCATGCCAACAATAGAGATGAATGATTCGAATGAGATATTGAAGTAAAAAGAAAAAGATTATGGGTGGGGAGAAACCGACCAAACATTTATTAGCTTTCTATAACATGATGTTTGATTGTAATTTGCCAGACTTGGGTTTCTAAAGCTAACAATTCAGATGGTCAAGACTTAAAATGGTAGTGGAAAATGGTCTATTAATTAAAGAGAGACTCTGCAGAGGTATTGTAAACTCCAACTCCAATTGAATACAAGAATTTCCCTATACTCAAATATCTTGCTTTGCAACAAATGCTAGTGATCATTCATCATTATTAATAGAGTTATTTATGAAAGATAAAAGAGGCGACAAGATCTAAAGATATGAAGCAAATGATGAACCAAAAGGATTAAACTGGATAATGATGAGGAAATATATTGCATAATTACTCAAATAATATAGTTAAGTTATATTTATTTGACAAAATATATTTGTCAGATGATGATTATGTTTGTGTTTGTAGTGAAGTTTCTAGAGATAGTTACATTGCAGCTACCATCTAGACACTAGACATGCCTCAAACCTAGCATCCATACACTAGCGTTATTAGAATTATAGTCGTGTGAACAGTAGTTAGCGTTTGGGTGCCTAAAGGATCAAAATGTCTTCGATCATGGTGCGGTGGGATAGTGCCCGAACAATGGTTGTGACAGTTAAATAGCAATCCATAAAAACCAGACCAAAGCTGGCAGCTTTGGAGTCAAGGTCGTCGGCCTTGAAATAAAGGTTGCCAACCTTGAGAGCCAGCCATCAACTTCACACACACACACACATGTGTGTGTGTGTCTTTTGTGTTGTGTTGTGTTAGGATTTGTGGTGTAATCATTTTTGCACTCACACTCTTGTACTCATTCTTCTACATATAGTAAATTCTCTCTCCTCTATCCATGGTTTTTTCCAGTAAGGATTTTCCACGTAAATATGTGTGAGTGCTTTACGTTTATTGTTATTATTCTTCACATCTATTTATAACGAACTAATCAGAGCCAAAGGTTTTCTTTACTCACGATAATGGCAACTATGAAATACGACATTCCGCTATTGGATCGCAACACCACATTTTCGTTATGGCAAGTAAAGAAGCGAGCAATTATTACACAGATGGATTTGGATGATGTGTTGCTAGAGTTTGATAAGATGTCTTCGTCATGGTTACTGGAACAAAAACAACGTAAGGATTGAGAAGTCCTATCTCAAATTCATCTGCACTTATTGAATCAAATACTGAGGATGTGTTGAAGGAGAAGACTGCTGCTACATTATATGGAACAGTTGTATGTGACAAAAAGCTTGACCAGTAAGTTACATCTGAAGCAACAACTATATTCTATATCTCGTTGTTTGATAGAAGGTACATCTCTAGTAGATCACTAAATAGTTTTTAAAGAAATCGTTTCTGATTTAGAAACCATGGAGGTTAAGTATGATGAAGAGGATTTAGCTTTGATTTTATTGTGTTTTCTACCTCCCTCTTATTCGACCTTTAGAGACACCATACTATATAATCGTGATTCTCATACCATTGATGAGGTTTATGATGCTATATGCTCAAATTTGAGCCTTAGGAGGAGGGTCTTGTTATTTGTGGAAGAACCCAATAACACAATTCTGCTGGTAAATGAAAGGGTAGATTGAAATCTGTAGATAAGGATAAAATCTGCAGGTATTACAAGAAGAAAGGGCACGTAAAATATGAGTATTATAAATTGCAGAACAAGAACAAGAACAAAAAAGCTGTTGCAAATCAAAAGGCAAATCAACCAAAAAAATCTGATAAAGCCGATGTAGCCGAAGACCACAGTGGTAGAGAACTCCTTATTGCTTCTAATGATTATTCTAAAATAAGTTAGGAATAGATTCTTGATTCTGGTTGTACTTTTCATAGATGTCCTAATTGGAACTGGTTTTCAACATATGAAACAGTATCTAAATGTGCAGTTTTAATGGGAAATAATGCTTTCTACAAGGTTACAGGTATTGGTATAATTAAAATTAAAATATTTGATGGTGTTGTCAGGACACTTGGTGATGTGAGACATGTGTCTAAATTGAAAAGAAATCTGATCTCTTTGAATACTCTTGATTCGAAAGGATACAAGTATACTGGTGGAGGTGGAGTTCTAAATATTAGCAAAGGTTCCCTTGTGGTGATGAAGAGCACAAAAAGAATGCAAATTTACATGTTTTTTTTTATAGTTACAAGCGATACAGTCGTCGCTTCTTCTTCCTTGTTAGATGGTGACGTTACTAGACTTTGGCATATGCGCCTAGAGCATATAGGTGAAAATGATATGACAGAACTTAGTAGAAGAGAGACTTATTGATGAGCAAGGCCTCAATAAACTGAAACTTTATGGACACTACGTTTTTTAGAAGCAAAAGAAAGTTAAATTTATCATAGATACTCATAACACGAACGGCACACTTGATTACATACATTCTGACCTTTAAGGGCCATCTAGGGTGCCTTCTAGTGGAGCTGCTAATTACGTGCCAATAATCATTGATGACTTCTCTTAAAAAGTTTGGGTGTTCTTTCTAAAACAGAAGAATGATGTATTACCTACATTTAAAGAGTGGAAGATTATGAATAAAAAAACAAACAGGGAACTAAGTAAAACATCTTCACACTGATAATGGTTTGGAATTATATTCAAATGAAGTTAATGCTTTATGCAAATTAGAGGAAATTATGAGGCATTTGATAGTTCTCGGTACTCCACAACAAAACGGTGTAGCAGAACGGATGAATAAAACTATAATGGAGAAAGTTCGATGTATGCTCTCAAATGCCCGTCTACCGAAGTCATTTTAACCTGAAGTAGCTTCTATAGCATGCTTTATAATTAATTTGTCCTCCTTCAATTGCTATTGGGAAAAAAACTCCACAAGAGGTATGGTATGGTGCTCCTACTGATTATTCAAATTTAAAGGTTTCTAGATGTCCTACTTATGCTCATATTAATAATAGAAAACTAAAGCCTAGATCTGTAAAGTGTATATTCCTAAGTCCGGTGTCAAAGGATATAAGTTGTGGTGTCCAAAGTTGAAGAAAGTTATAATTAGTAAAGATGTTATTTTTTATAAAACCGCCATGTTACATAACTTACCTCCTAGCACTTCATCTAATATACCCTAGTAGAAATCAAGATTGATTCAGATTCTATAAAGCTTACTTCTCAATGTAGACCAGAATTGCAGGGTGATACTGTTCTTACACCACCACCCCAGCAGCAGTATTTCATTGCTTAAGATAGACCTATGAGAAGTTAGGCCTCTTCAGAGATATGCTAAGGTTGATATTGTTGCTTATGCTTTAAATGTAGTGGAAGACATTTATTCCAATGTGGAGCCTTTTACTTACTCGAAGGCAATTAGTTGTAATGATTCTAGTAAGTGAATGATTGCAATGTAAGAGAAGATGTAATCACTTCATAAGAATGGTACATGGGACTTAGTGAAACTTTCTAAAGGTATAAAGACTGTCTATTGCAAATGAGTGTTCAAGAAGAAAGAAGGAATATCAAAAGTTAAGGAATCCAAATATAAAGCAAGACTAGTTCCAAAAGGCCACAGTCAAGTTCCAGGTATAGACTTTACAAATGTGTTTTCTCTAGTTTTAAAGCATAGCTCGATTTGAACCTTGCTTGGTATTTGTAGCAATACACGATTTGGAACTTAAACAGTTAGATATGAAGATAACTTTCTTACATATAGAATTTGAGGAAGATATCTACATGCAATAGTCAAAGAGCTTTGTAGTCTTAAGAAAGAAAGACTATGCTTACTTACTGAAAAAGTCCCTTCATGGCTTGAAACAATCACTTAGACAATGATATAAGAGGTTTGACTCATTTATGACTTCTCATGATTTTAAGAGAAGTAGTTTTGACAATTGTGTTTACTTCAAGAAGTGTAGTGATGGGTCATTTGTGTACTTACTCTTGTACATCAATTATATGTTGATAGCAGCCAAGAATAGAGGAGAGATTAGAAAATTTAAAGCTCGATTAAGTAAAGAGTTTGAGATGAAAGATTTGAGAGCAGCAAATAAGATACTTGGAATGGAGATTCCTGAGGGATAGAAAAGGAGGTAAATTGCATCCAAGTTAAAAGAGGTACATTGAGAAAGTTTTTTGCAGGTTTAATATGTAGAGTGCTAAGCCTATTAATACTCCTTTAGTAGCTCATTTCAGGCATTCATCTGCTTTGTCTCCGCAGTTAGATGATGAGGTTGACTATATATCACAAGTTCCATATTCTAGTGCAGTAGGATCTCTTACATATGCTATGGTTTGTACACGTCTAGATTTGTCATATGCAGCCAGTAGATCATGGCAAATCCTGGTAAGGAATATTGGAAAGCAGTTCGGTGGATTTTTAGATATTTAAGAGGTACTACTGATATTTGTTTGCAATTTGGGAGAACTATAGATGAAGTCATTAGATATGTTGATTTTGACTTTGCTGAAGACCTGGATAAAAGAAGATCTCTCACAGAATATATTTTTACTATTGGTGGTTATGTTATTAGTTGGAAAGCTACTTTGCAAGCTACGATTGCTCTATCTACTACTGAAGCGGAGTATATGGCTATTACCGAGGTCTGTAAAGAAGTTATTTAACCAAATAGACTATTTAGTAAACTCAATGGAGACTTGCAAACTACTACAATCTTTTGTGATAGTCAAAGTGTCATCTTTCTTAAAAAATATTAGATGTTTCAAGAGAGGACAAAGTACATTGATGTTTAATATCATTTTGTGCATGATGTTATTGCTTGTGGTGATATTCCTATGAGCAAAGTTAGCACTCATGATAATCCTACTGATATGATGACAAATTCACTTCCTATAGCCAAGTTTGAGCATTGTTTAGACTTGGTTGGTGTTTGTTGCTGATTTATCCCTTTTAGGGGTTGGTGGAAGAGGTGGAGAATGTTTTGTTTTCATGTTAAAGTTTAGAGTTTGTGTTTTTTGCTCCTGAATTCTTGTCAAGATAGAGATTGTTGGAGTTTGTGACCCAAATCCATAAAAGCCAAACCAAAGCTGCTAGCTTTGGAGTCAAGGCTACCGACTTTATGAGTCAACCATCATCTTTACACACATCTGTGTGTGTGTGTGTGTTGTGTGTGTGTGTGTGTTTTATTAAGGTTTGTGGTGTAATCATTTTTGTACTCACACTCTTGTACTCCTTCTTCAACATATAGTGAATCCTCTCTCCTCTTTTTATGGTTTTTCCCGTCAAGGGTTTTTCACGTAAATTTGTGTGTGTGGTTTACATTTGTTGCCATTATTCTTCATATCTATTTATAATAGCAACATTGTCCATAATCTTCTATACTCATGTGTTTGCAACTGGCATGTAGACGGTAGTATATATTGTCTAGACATTAGGTGGTGGAAAGTTGCCATCTGAAGCATTTAATGCAAAGGCAAATGTGTCACATTTTGACCGACTATTTCGCTTGGTGAAGTTATAAATAGAAAACTTTAGGCAGATTTGGAGTTCAATTGGTTTTTCAACAAAGTGGCATTTAAAATAATGGTAAAAAAAATTGGAGGACAAAAGAAAGAGTATGAACATCCAACAATTTTCATGGGACTTATATCAAAGCTTACACATTATAGGATTGAACTAATTCCATTAGGTAAATCATGTCAAAGAAGGGGTCAAAGATGATAGAAGAATTTGGAAAAAAAAAAAAAAGGAAAAAAGTTTAATGAGATATAAGATTCTAATGTACATGACATGGTTTTGCAAAAAGAGATGATGGTTAAGGTAAAGGGAAAAAAAAAAGGAAAGTAGAAAAAGAATCCTAAAATTTTGAAGTTTTGAAAAATAATCCTTCAAGTACAAGATTTTGAATCATGTGTTAGATTGAAATTGTGACTTGAGCTCACAATTTTACTAAGGAGAGGAGGAAATCCACCTTAAGCTTAAATTAAAATTAAAAAGTAAAAATTCATGTACATAAGAGAAAGAATTAGACGCCATATATTATTTATTGAAAAAAGATTTAAATTAGTTTATTTTCCTCCTTTTATACTGATTAGTATAGAAGCTGTTGTCTGAAGGTCACAACATAGAAGAAAGGGTTTGAGATATTTTTTTTGGAAAAAATTTGCACTTTTGTCTCTTTGTTTAAAGATGTTTTAGGTTATGTTTGGGTCTTAGTATGCTGACGACACATCGTTGTTTCAATTCAAACTGTTTGTTAAGAAACGTATACGGATGAAAAATACACATTTTTACTAATAAATAGATCAAATGGATCGGATACAGATAGCATACAGATGCAGCTCAAATATAGATCCAGATTCAAATGAAAAATCAGATAATCTAAATAGGCTTCATTTTATGTTGTGCTCTTACCAATAATTCAATTTGGGTTTGAGACCTGTTTTACAAAATCCTAATCCAAAAACATATTATAAGTCTTAAAATCATAACTACTATCATATAGGGCATCTTAATATGTATTAAAGATACAGACGAAAACTTACAAGGTACTTATAATTTCATAACTAACTAATAAATGGATCTAATTCCATTGAAAAATAACAAAGCACACATTTTTATGCAAAGAAAAAAGAAAACAAAGATAATTATATATAAACTAGCTAATAGTTCGGCACATATTAAAATGCATTAGGGTAATGGAATCTTTTGAGATTCCATCCAAACTTTATAAGGTAATTGATATATTTGATACTTAAATTCATGTTTAGTTTTGCAATTAATTGTCTTGATATGGTATCTATGCTTTGCCTATTCTTAATATTGACTACTTACTTTACTAACTTTCACTCATTTTTATAATGGACTTCCTCATCAGAGTTGTTGAATTAATGCTTTTAAATTTCAAATGATTAGTTAAATAAATAAATTTTGGATATTAAATATCATATTTAACTTTCAAAAGTTGAATCAGAAGTCTTTCTAAACCTAATAGAGAAAGAGAATGATCCTACCATATTCTTTTGAATTTTGATAAGCTTGATTATCTTATAATATCCAACCTCCCTATAACCTTCCTTTCAAATAAGAAAAATAGGGTTAGGGATTGGTAAGAACTACAATTTCCTCAGCACAGTGACCAGTTAGCATTCACTATGGAATTGTTCAATTTGAACGTTTACTGTAAGACCCCACGTATTGGATTTCATGTCGAATCCATGTGAGAAAAAGGTCTGCTGTAACCCATACACGGTTTCTAGTCTGAAATTCGGGCAAAAGTGAACTTTGCCTTCTCCAAATATTACCCTACATTGGTGAAAAATGCTGGCATCCATTACAATCATTTATTCACTCTGGGACCAGCAACTGGTTTAAGAAACTTCGGACGTCAGATCATCAAGCCGGACAGCTATTAGTATATTATTATAGACAGATAATAACAAATCTATCTACAAGTTTGATTTATAATTTTGGGATAATGACAAAAGTAGTATTTGAATTTTGTAAAAAGAACAATTAGGTACTTGAAATTTGGTTTTAAACAATTTGATAGTTGAACAAAGTTTTTATTGATATTTTTCATACTTGAAGTTTGGTTTTGACAATTTCGATACCTGAATAAAATTTTCATGGACTTTTCATATTCTTTATTTCACTTGCTTCAAACATGAAAAAGTTAGCGAAAACTTTGTTCAGATACTAAAATTGTCAAAACCAAACTTCAGATATGCAAAAAGTCAACAAAGACTTTATTCAAGTACCAAATTGCTCAGAACCAAACTTCTTGTATCTAATTATTCCTTTTGCGAAAGTTCAGATACTATTTTGATCATTAATCCTATAATTTTTTTACCCAAAAAAGGGTGCAATCCAATCAATTCACAACTCGAACTATTGTTGCAAATCAATAAATGAAACTATATCAAGTTGATTGGAATAAAAATTCTAACTTCAAAGTTTTTTGTTTAGAAAAACTTAAAACTAAAAATATATTTATACAAGGAGCTTAAACATAATCAATGCATTATAATATATACATTCATAAAATATATTTTTCATATATATATATGTATGAGACACATGTGATGGTGATTAACCATTCCCCTATCCCTTTTTCCATTTACCAAAAAAACTTGCACATAATAAGGTTGTATCGAAATAAGCACGACTTGAAAATTAGCAAGTTTAAACAGTAGATATGTGCAATGCAAAGATACGTAATGTTTTTTTGTTAATATTCTACGTTACTCTAAAAATATATAATCCAAATTATTACTATATTTTGTAATTGTGAGAGTAGTGTAATTTCTAACGAAATGACATAGCATTAGTAGTGCTTTTATTTTTTTAAACATTAACGATTCGATCTAGTTCAAACTGAAACGCTGCAAACCATTTTCCATTTATAATCTAACCCAACGACATATAGAATTGTTTTAAAAAGAACCAAATTTTTGGTGCGATTCACAACATAGTTAGTGTTTTTCCCTAATTCTAGTATAATTTAGTAAACAAGTTTTTTTTTTTCAAACTCTTTTATATCATATAATTTTAAAAACAAGGAATGAATGTGATATATCATATTAAAATGGGTAATTGGCATAATTTAATTTTATCTCTTTTTGCAATTAACCATATGAAGTTTAAAATTATCAATTTGATACCAAACTATTATCTACTTTTACAATTAACCACTTGAACTTTTATCAAAATTTGTAATTAGTTACCTGAATTTTACTCATTTTTGTAATTAACTACTACTACATTTAGTTAATATAAATAAACTCAAAAAAATTTTAGATAATGAATTTTTTAAATTTGAAGTAGTTAGTTGGATAAATTAATAATGTTTTACTAATAAATGTAACGTTAATCTATTTAAATATTAATATTCGTGCATTAGACTACTACTGCCTTAGCAAGTATTCTATAATTGAACTTAGGTTATGTATTTATACATTCCTTAGCAGCTTAGCCCATGCAATTTCTTTTTCTTTTACTTTTCTTTATTGCCAAAAAATTTACCTACAGAATTTTTTAAATTTTACATTCTCGTACTTTCCATAATTATAAATATATAATCACGTATATAATATTGCTTCATCGCCTAGGAACAAAGGGCCGATTTCCGATAAAAGGATTAGAGATGATCCTGCGCCACCTCCATTTAGGATGTTTAGTGAATCGAACCCACTCAAAATTGTAAATGAAGCGAATGGTAAAATATAGTTTTTTATAGAGTGATTAGTTTTGTGATTTAGACCATCAAACCAAATCGAATTGCACTGGCACAAGCAAGCTAGAAAATACTAATTTATATGAAAGTCATCATTCCACTTTCACTAAATTCGATTTTATTTTGACTTATTCATTTTACTTTATTTACATTAAATGTAAAATATTCCAACCTTAACACATCCAGCATATTTTTGTCACATGGGCGGTACTGTTCACTATTCATTTGTAGTGGAGGATGATTGTGAAGTGAAAATACAATTTTAATGTAAAATGATAAAAAATAAAGAAATGATAGCATGTGCTCAAGAGATGGTTAATGATTTAGTACCCTAATTGTAACTTCTAGACTTTGCATATATTTAATATTATAATATTTTTATTGTTTGACACTTTGTTTGGCATGATGGAATGATTTAGGAATAAAACAATGTGAAAGGAAAGAAAATAGAGGGGATTGATTGTCATGTTATGCATGGTATGCAAGAATAAGTTGGAATATAATGGAATGAGTTCTGGAATGATAGATTCCTATGTTTCAAAGCATTCATGAAATGAAATGCTTATAAAGTATAAATGTCAAAAATGTCCTTAGCAATAAATATTGTCTATATAAATATATAGTAGTTAAAAAGGTTATTAAGTTACATATAATTAATGAAGCTGGAATGAAATCACGATTCCACCTTGTACAAAGTTGAATCAAATTTCCTAAAAGTGCATCTAAATATGGAGAATGGAATGAAACTCAGAATCATGATTCCATTTCAAATTCATTCCCATGTACTAAACATGTCATTAAGGAATTTGAATCCTTCCATATATTTGGATAATGAATAAAAAGAAAATTGATGGAATATTAATTACCATAAAAAATAAACTAAAATATAATGATAAATTACTTATATACCCTTAAAAATAATAGGTAATTTAAAAAGAAGCATAAGAGTTCCCCTTTTCCTTCTTAGTTATCTTCCTTTTGGTGGGACCTAGGAAGATATTACATCCATTTTCCTTCTCTTGTCTTTTCCCGGAATGGAATTAAATTCCCTTCATTCCCTCCCCTCCCAATTACCCTATACCAAACATAATGTTAAAAAAAAGTAAAAGCACTTTCTTTCAATGTTAAATATAAATAATTTCATAATGTAAGTAAGTATACCTCGACGTTAGGCTAACCCAACCCAGATCCACTAGGTTACAGGTTAGGTTTGCCTTTGAGCTAGAACTGGCATGGGTTAAGCTGAGTAGCTCTTTGATTCGTGGGCTAAGCTGTGGTCCATTGAACCATGATTTTGTTTTTTAATTATCAATTTTTCACTTCCAACAATTTTTTCAAATAATCTCTATCTTTCGTGTGTGTGTATGTTACCTCAGGCCCTTAGGTTTTAATCCCACTTCCGCTCTCTTACCTGAAATCATAAGTAGTAGAGTTGTGCAAATGAGCTTTGGTCCATGGGTTGGCCCATTTAACCTATTTTTCAAATCATGTTAGGGCCAATTTTACTTATCTTGTTTAGCTTGCGAGCCATAGTAGGTTAGCATGTAGGTTGAAATGGGTTAGACAATAACCTAGTTATATAAAATACAATAAAAATAAAAATTGTAGAGAAAATGACTATTATTGTAGCATTATTTATGAAACTTTTATGTTGAGCTTAAACTTATATATTAATGGTAATAGAGAATGATAAATTAATACGTATGTATTGTAATATTTTTTTAAGTATATATTTGTTATTTTAAAAGGAATATGATATCCAATAAATTATTTTATAAACTTACTCCTACATATAAATAATTAAAATAGTTATAAAATTAATCATTACTATATATAAAACCTTATAAAACTTAACTTTTTTCATTACATGCATATTGTTTAATTAGAATAAATGGGTTAAACATGTCAATTTGGCCCATTTAATCCATAAAGATACATAAGTAGGTTAAATGAGTCAAGAAAGTAGGTTAGCCCATTTAACATTTAACTTAGTTGTACATCTCTCTCTTCTCCCTCCCCCCCCCCCCCCCCCCCCCCCCTTATCGTTTTTTCAATGTCTATTCATTTACAATGCTTAACTCGTTTCCACAAACTCACTATTTCCATTTGTCATTTCTCTTTCTACTATTTTCATGAGAACTCACTATTTCCATTTTCATTTTTTCACACCTACACCATTTGCATTTGTGATTTGTCCATTTGAGATTTTAGGCTTTTCAACAGTCATTTGGGTTTTTTCTCCCTATGAACTTACTTGATACAACGGGTTAATGGGTAGGCAGTCTAGAACCGTTTATGACCCGACTACCCATTTATGATCGGACTACCCTTCGGGTCTTTTGACGAGTTAAGACAAATATGGTCGGATCGGGTAACTTAACCATGCCAAAGCTTAGGTAACTACTTGTTTGGGCAAAAAAAAGTGTGTGACTACCTTTTAAGACCATCAATATTATCCAATTCTTAGCAAGTTAATAATCTCTTTATGAAGGTTCTTAACATATAAAGTCAAATTTTTAATTAAGCACCTTCTTAATTTTACTATTTAAGTATTTATCATAACATCTAGGACCATTTTGCCATTTGTCATGACATTTATCATATACTTAACAACAATGAGATTATATTTATATTTAAGGCCTTTCTCTTTAACTTGATGACAATAAAACTATAGAAAATTCTATGATTTCATTATGTTTTTCAATGGATCAATCTCGTCGGTTATTTAGCAACTCAAAATTATACCTAACCATGATTGTTCATTGAAATACCTATTGCCTGTTCATTTCATTGAATGAAAAATTATGTAACAAAACTGCTACTACTAAGAAATGAAAGAGAACTATAATACAAAATTATTTGTTAATTTTTTATT
This sequence comes from Combretum micranthum, assembly GCA_024138025.1. Lineage (NCBI taxonomy): Eukaryota > Viridiplantae > Streptophyta > Magnoliopsida > Myrtales > Combretaceae > Combretum > Combretum micranthum. The sequence goes on along the minus strand of JAMXBD010001379.1, from coordinate 303,640 downwards.
TAAATGAGAGTATCTTAGAAAAAAACCAATTCTAACGTTGAATTTCTATTTATATGTTTGAATGTTAAGTGACTATTCAATGTTTTTTATAATATAGATTCTTCATGAATCGCTATGACGATTCACTAAACTTTGTAATAACTCTTCATATGGAATATGACTATACATGCATTACATTTACAACAAAGTGAAAAAATAGTTAATATTTCAATTGCTATGATTAATTTAGTAGCTAGAGGATTGACCATAAAAATTACTTAGAAGTATACGTCCTAAAAGAGTAGAGTTATGAGTTGGCTAAAGATCTTAGGGATAAACATGGGAAATAGATCTCTCCATTTACTTCTTTACCTTAATTTTTTATTTTTTATCCCTTTAAGTACAATCACATTTAATCATCGGTGTTGAGATTATAATAAATAAAAATAATATCATAAATTGAGTCAATTTCAACTGGTAATTTGCAAAAGAGAAAAAATTTAAAAAGAAAAACCAAAGGGGATCCAGCTTCTTGAAAGCTCCAACCAGCTAATGATCATTGATTATATATATATATATATATATATATATACAGGATGTAGTACATGTCTATCGTCTTTGTAAAAAAAATACACAAATATAAATTGTATAAAAAAATTACCAAAAAAATAGCATCGCTATATCACATATGTTGAGAGGAGATATAAAGTTTTATATGTATGTCACATCTTAAAAGCGAGATATAACGACCTACATGCGAAAACTTTTTAAATCGATGTATCGTACATTGTGTGTGACATACGTATTGGGAGTATATTGCACCTTTAACGGGCAATACACCTATAATTATGTGTGTATCGCTCGTTGGACGTGCAATACAGGTTTGGCGGAGTATCACATATCCAACATGCGATACTCAGTAATTTAAAAAAAAATAGTATCCCACATCAAAGGTACGATACAGTGATACTATTTCTATAATTTTTTTTCACAATTTGGTTTTGTGTATTTTTTTTAAGTACGATATACATGCAATATTCTCACATATATATGTATATATATAGGTATATGTTCCTCTTGAACCTAGATATACATTTTTCATAAGGTTAACGCCTGAATTTATTTTATGTCCATTAATATTTTGCTTTGAAGATACCAATTCCTATTTATCTCTCTCTCAATCTTGCTAGTGAGAGAAAGTTAGACCTTTTTAGGTCGGTTTATTTTGAGAAAAAACAATTTAGAAAACTTGTATCCTTAAAATGATGTTCTTTCATATGTCTGTCTTCTTTAAGAAAAATAAACTCTTTAAAGAAATTTGCATGTGACTCATATATTTTGTTTAACTTGTGTCTATATAAATTGCTATTATTGTTGGACTTTGGGTTCAAGATATATTGCCCTCTAGTAAATAAAAATAGACCCCATAATAGTGTTATATTTGTGTGTGTGTGTCTCCCTAAAGGAAGGGAAGGAAGGGGGGAAAAAAAAAGGAAAGTGAATAATATTGCATGAACTATGAACTTGTGGCTATCAGGAAAAGAAAAGGAAAGACTTATGACTTGTTTTTATAAGGAGACTAAAAGTTAAAAGTATATTAATCACACCAAACATGATATAATATTGATGTCGAATTGTGATGTGAAGAAAATTATTTTATAATAAGAAGAAAATCATTTTTGGCTAAAACGACTATAATTGGATAGCTTACTGAATCTTAATTATAACGAATTCTCTTCCATTGAATTCGAGGTGTTTAATACTACAAGGGATAGTTTTTTTCTTGCCAATCTTCTTAATTATTCAGATAATAGGTATTTTATGTTTTCATAAATTAATTAATTTTGTGATTTTTAGTAACATCTATCATATTGGTAAAATTTTTCTTATCCACTAGTATAACTAAGGGAGGAAAATATTGTGAAACCCATTATATGGTGATAGAAAAAGTTTTGAGTTGCAATCTGTGTTTTTTTTCCTTATTCGGATTTTTTAAGTTAAATCCTGATATTTTTTATTATTTTATTGCTTCAATTTTTTATATTGTTTATCACTTATAAGTAAGAGGAAAGATATTTTATCATCATAGGATATTATTTCTCCTAATGAGTGGCATCAAAGCTAGAATTTGAAGGAAAAAAAATTAAATTAGTGATTTTTTTGTCTTTGATATCATCAAATACAATGGCAAAATTAATTTCTTTAACTTATTCAATTCAAAAGTTGACAATGGAAGATATTTTATATTGTAAATATTTGTATGTGCCTTTAGGTGGTAATAGGGCGAAGCCAACTAATAAATCCAATGAAGATAGGGCTATCATGTATAGGAAAAATGTTAGTTATATCCGACAATAGGTTGATCATAGTGTATATAATCATGTTGCTCAGGAAACCATAGTAGATACTCTATGAAAGAAATTGAAGGTCATGTATAAGAGACAAATTGTATATAATAAATCCTTCTTGATTAGAAGAGTTGTGAATTCTAAGTATAAAGATATATCCAATATGACAAAGCACTTGAATTTTAAAGTTCTTGTGAATCAAGTATCTGCTATAAAATTTACACTTGATGACAAGATACAAACCCTTTTATTATTAAGTTCACTAAATGGAAGTTGGGAGACACTGATTGTGTCGTTTAGTAATCTTACTCTAGAAGTAAAACTCACCTTCATAATGGTAAAAGGCAATTTGATGAATAAAGAATGTACAAGAAAAGAACTTAATACAATTTCTGAGAATTAGGTACTAGTTATTAATAAATAGGAAAGATGTGTTAGAAGTAAGATTAGAGACTCATCCGATAAATTTGATATATCTAATAAATTCAGGAGAAGATCCAATTTAGAAAAAGAAATGTTAAATATTATTTTGTGACAAGTCAGAACATTTAAAGTGGGAATGTAGAATGTGAAAAGGAGAACGAGTAAGGGTAAAGGTGACAGAAAAGGAAAAAACATTATTGCCAAAGCAACAAATTGTGAAATAGTTGTTTCTTGGGATGAAGATTGTGTTAGTCTTCATGTCATTATATTGAGTGTTACTGACTCCGATGTTTTCTTTCATGTGACATTACATGTTGAATTCTTCGTAACGTACACCACCGATAATTATGGTATTGTTAAGATGAGAAATGATGAGACATCTAAAATTGTAGGAATTTGAAATATTGTTTTGAAGACTAATATTGGTTGCGAAATTCATTTTTAAAGATATCAGATGTCACGACCCTAAAGGAGGCCTGGTAGGATTAACCTGAAATTGTCATATCACATATGCATCCATGATATAAGAACTGTTTTGCAAGTTATGGATTGCAAAGCTCTACTTAACATTTGCTATACAAGTTAAAATTGTATAAAAACATTTATTTTGATAACTAAGGAAATGCGAATTCCCACAATACTCTAAAATCGCAAAGAATCAGTACCCCCCACCAAACAGTAAAATAAGAAAGATAAACTAGATATTACAAAGTTTCAAACCATTATACAACTAATCTACTTCATTATAAGTTTATCTTATACATAACAAAATCTCGAACTTAAATACTAACATATGAATTACATTCTAATCTCATCTTCATATCTTCAAGAACTTCACTGAAGATGAACTCTCTCTTCACACTTTCTTAGCCCATTCCTGACTTGAGCTATTCCTGCACAAAATTATAGGGGCGTAAGCTAAACCATAACTCAGCGAATAACAAAACCAAATCACACAACAAACAAATGCCAAGTAAGTGTTATTAGCAAACATATGCAATGCAACACTTGAGCATATGACACACACAGTTTGGATAACCGAAATCTAAACTAATGGATATTTACGCCCTTTTCTTGGGGGCTGAAGGACTAGCACCAATATCATGCTCTAGAGACTGAGAACTAAGGAAGGATGATTTCTTTCTAAACTCATTAGTTAGTTACATATATATTGTTAACATAACCTTAACTTTACCTTAAAAAGAACTTAGGAAAGAGGATTTCCTTTGAAATTCATTTGTTGTTTATATATACATATTATAAACATAACCTCAACTTCACTTTAGAACCATTAGAAACTCCCTAGGTATACCTTCAAGCCAACCTCAACACAGGCAATGTCCTTTAGTGCCTACTTTGTTCCTATGGAGCTGACAACTCAATGGTAACATTAACTAGATTCATTGGACTCACCAAAGCATTACCATAGAATCAGAATATTAATACGTAATGTGCAAACTTCATAAAATGCTAATGCAAGTTATGTTGTCTTGCGCATGGCCACTTTACTTAAGGTCAATTAAAGTTTGTACCATATTATTTAGTGATCACATCAATTAACAAACACCCATCAATAGAAGTAACTCAATTATTACAAGCAATGTGTGTGATCACTTTTATTTTAATAATTTATCAAACAATATAATCATCAAAAAACATATCAATACCCAATCCTCACACATATTCAATTATGTTTATCTTAATATAGGTGCCACTATATTACAAGTACAAATAAGGTGATATGGTCAATGTTACCCATCTTTGATCCTAGTCAAGTCATAGAAACCTTTTTAGAAATTAAAAGGATTATTTTGTTTAACCTATGAAAAGGGAATAATAAACATTCATTACTTTTCTTAATATATACTTTACTAAATTTTAGCATTTCAATCCATTTTTAGTTCATTATTCTATAGACTTATACTAAAACTTGTTTTAGCAAACATGTATTTGAAATAACATATTTCCTTTACTAAACATGGTCCAATCCATCATCTTACAATATACTATCTTTAAGCCATTCACAATTTTTAAGTCTATTTTAATTTAACTTAGCCAAATTAGTTAAACTTAACCAATCTAATTTATTTTATCTCAGTAAAGTTCATTAAGTCAAGTTAAGCTTAAATATATTACTAATTCATTTTATATTTAAGATTCATATCAATTTAAGTCTATGTTAACTTAATCTTAGCTAAGTTGAATACACTTAATCAATTTAATTTATTTTAGCTCATCAAAGTTCATTAAATGAAGTTGAATTTGAGTTCTTTAGATAGGTTCATTTTATACTTAACATCCATATTAAATTTTGTTAGGTGTTAAGCTTGTTATATTTCAAGTTATATTTAGTATAAACATAACTTAACTTAGTCAAGTTATAGAGAATTAATCATTTAATCCAATTACTATGTCATATTTGATTATCTCTCTAATTCATTACCATATGTTTTATAGAATTGTAATTAATCTAGTTTATTTTAGCTCAAAATGATTCTTTAGGCCATGTTGAAATTAGGTTGATTAACTAACTTCATTTTATATTTAAGTGTTTTAAACTTATGTTATAAATTCCTTAGTTTATTAGTCCTTAAGAAATTATAAAATGTTATATTCAACTACATACATTTAACTAGTGAAAAAAGTGTTCAATAGATTTGAATATATTTGGAATTGTTTTGTGCTTTTTTTTTCCATGCCTATATGTTGCAGCTTGAAATAAATTTTAGGCCTTGATTGTTTTAGAATTTCCAAAAACTTAAAACATAAAAGTTATAAAGCTCTTTTTAAGCTTTCCATAACATTTTGAATCACCTCAATTTGGGTTCGGATGGAAAAAGTTGTGATTAAAATACAAAACACTATCGTGCTACAGGGGGCCGATTACACCCGTGATGAATGATGTAATGGCCATCACGCTCGTGATCAGAGAGGCCATCACACCCTTTACCACACCTGTGATCACTTTATATCAATTTTTTTTAGAAGCTAAGACCATCACGGGGTCCATCACACCCACAATGAGTGCTCTATGTCCAAGTTTCACATTTTTCCTTGTTATTTTCTTCAAAATCTAATTTCTTAGCTATATCATACTTCATTAAAACATTATACAAACATCTTATAAATCCATTTCAAGTTTAAACAATACTTCTAAACATATTTTTACTTCGTTTATCTCTAAATCATGCGATTAAACATCTAACCTATACATATATATATATATACCAACCTAAGTTTTTAGTTATATGTTCATATATCCTTAGTTTACAAGTTTTATTACAAATTTTACTTATATCTAACAATAATTCATAATGCCCATACAATAACAACTATTAAAACAAGAAAAACAATTATACTTACTTGTTTGGCAAATTCAAACTAGGATAACTTCACCACTACTCTTCTTTCTTAGTTGTTTATGTTGCCCTAAGCTTGTTTTCTTTTTCCTATCTTCTTTTCTAACTTTAATCTCCTTTTTAATCTTCTCGAAATTGAATTTTGAAGATGAAATTTGAGGAAAGAAAGAAGAAATTAAGAGAAGAAGAAAAGAGGAAATGGGGAACCGAAGGAAGAAGGGAAAATTGAGAAAGAAGACAACCCAAGAAAAGAAAAGGAAAAAGGAAAGGCCTAAAAGAGGATTAAGATAAAAAGATATTTTATGGGTATAAATTTTGAATTTAAACCTTACGGATAGATTTCTTATATATAAAAATAACTATAAAGTAATTTTAAAATTTATAAAATAGAAGTTAATAACTTAAATAAAAAATCTAGTTTAGGAATTCAATTTGTAAAAATTTGATATAGTTTGTGTCTAGATATTTTAAAATAAATAAATGGGTTCAAACCTATGGGGATTTAAGAAATTGAAGTTAAACTAAAATTCAAGGGTTTAAAAATCCAAAAAACATTTAAATTGTTTATTCAGGGTTTAGGGGATTGAAATTTAGGGATAAGGAGTTTAGATGAATAATTAGGAAGTAGAGTGAATAATTTGATTCATTGAAAAAGGCTATTGAGGCAATTAGATAATTTGAAAGAGTATTTATAATCTTTAAATTGTAATTTAAATCTATTTACTAATTTATATCAATTTATCTCCTTGTATCATATGATTTATTTTAATTAAGGTGAGTGGCTATCTAAATCAAATATGATATTTAATTTAAATTTTGGGAAATCAGAACATATAAACTGATACTTTTAAAGAAGAAATCAATTTTAAAATTTATGAGCATTTAGGAAATAGAATTTAGTTTAAATAGTTAATAGGGCCGTTTTATAATATTTTAGGTGATTGAACTTTAGAAATTGGATTCAATTGGAAATTGAAAGAAAAAAGTTCAAATTAAAAATTTATCAAGAGGATGAGTCTATTTAATTTGTTGTAGAAGAAAACTAAAGTAAATAGACAAATTGAAAAAAAAAAAAAGAATTTAAATTTGATAGTTAGAAAGAATTAAGGAATTTGATCAATGAGATGAGCAATTGAAACAAATAGATGAATGGAAGGGAATATCTGAAATCTCAATTTCATTTCAATCCAATTATTAATTTGATTATGTTCATCTATTTAATTATATCCTATAGTTTAATTTATTTGATTTAATTAAATTATCTAAATTTAATTTCTAAGTTAAGTTTGAATTCATGTTCAAGAATGACTGTCTGTCTTTCATTCTATTTCAATTATATTAACTTTTATTTAGATTACTGGAAACTTAGGGTATTTCATCAAACATTTTGCAAACATTTACCTAAACCTTATATCTACAGAAAATTAAACAATGAAAGATATAATAGTCACTTTGGTGAAAAAAAATGAAGGCTCATTAATAGTTCTCTCATAGTAGCTAAAGGGAAGAAAAAAAAATACCATTTACTTAATGCTTGCAAAACTAAGTGAAAAAAAAGTGAAGTGAATGTTGTCTTATGTCGGCTACCTAAATCATTATAGGACAAAGCAATGTGGACAACTATCAACTTGATTAGTCTATCCCCCTCTTATACTCTAAATGGCAATATCTCAAAGAGAGTATGGATCAATAAGAATATTTTCTATGATCACTTACAAGAGATTGGTTGCAAGGCATCTATGCATATTCCCAAAGATGAATGAGCGAAACTTGATACAAATTCAAAACTGTGTATTATTCTGAGTTATGGAAATAATGATGGGATCCAACGAAAAATACATATAGTCTTCTAAAAAGACTACATCTTCACTTCTAATATATATATATATATATATATATATATGTCTTTTTAGAAGACTAGACCATTGAGACATAAAGTAAGCTAAAGAAGTTCAAATCCTCAGGCGAGATCCCAATGCCCTTACATAAAGATCCCAATTATGATAGAGGAGATACGCAAGATTCAATTAGAGATGGTGATACACCTCAAGAGCTTGATTAGCAAACAGATTTAAGGACATCTTCAAGGAAGCGAAGACCATCCATAAGATACAATCCAGATAAGTATGTGATGCTGATAGATGAATAAAGGAATCCATTTTATATGAATGGAAAAATAAATGGTTAAAAGCTATGCAAGAAAAGATGAAATCTTAAGTCAGAATCATACTTATGATATGGTGGAATTGTCAAAGGGCAAGAGAATATCGAAAAACAAATGGTTTACTTATTGACGACTAAAGAGGATAGCTTAAAATTAAGGTGCAATGTAAAATTGGTTGTCGAGGGATTGAGTCAAGAAAAGGTATTGATTTCAATGAAGTTTTCTAATTGATGGTAAAGATGTCTTTTATTCAAATTGTACTTGGTATAGTTGTCAATTTGAATTTAGAGATTGAGATATTAAATGTGAAGACAACATTCCTTTATGGTGACTTAGTGGAAGAAATTTATATTGAGTAGCTTAAGAGTTTCAATGTCAAGGGGGAAGGAATATCTTCTTTGCAAATTGAAGAATATTTTGTATGTGCTAAAACAAGCTCCATAACAATAGTATAAGAAGTTTGACCCCTTCATGATTGACCAAGAATATACAAGGGTTGCATTAGACCATAAATTCTTATAAAGAAATTCAATAGCTATAGGTTCATTTCTCTTATTATATGTGGATAACATGTTAGATATTGGCCATGATACCAAGCAAATTAAAATCTGCAAGTTGCATTGAGCAAGTCTTTTACTGTGAAAGACTTAAGACTCATTAAAATCCTTAGTATGAGAATTATTTGTGACTGAAAGATTTGGAAATTGTTGTTATCATATGAGAGATACCTAGAAAGGGTTTTAAAGAGATTCACCATGAGTAACGAAAAATTTGTTTGTTCTCCACCTGCGAGTCACTTTAAACTCAATTCTCAACAATTCCTAGAAGTAAGACAAATAAAGTAAACGTGAAGAAGATACCTTGTGCTTTTTTTGTTGGTATTCTAATGCATGTTAAGTGGTATATTAGACAAAATATTACTCATGTTGTTAGTCGTTATCTCTCCAATCTAGTTAAAGAACATCGAATCATAATTAAATGGACTCTTAGGTATTACAGAGACACTTTTATGTTTTGTTTGCAATTTTGTGGTAGTAAACCAATTTCAAGAGGGTTTACAAATGCTGATATGATAGGTGGTCTTGATTTCAAAAAGTCTACATTAGGTTATCTAGACACTAATGCAAGAGGAAGTGGTGTCTTGGCAATCTAAATTGCAAAAATGTGTTTTTTTATCCATCACTTAAGTAGGATAGATTGTCATGACTAAATCCCACAAAGAAGTCTTGTGGAAAAAGAATTTTTTAGAAGAGTTAGGCTAAGAGCAGGTTGATTTATAATTATATTGTGACAATTAAACAATCATACGTCTTAATAAGAATCCAATTTTGTTTTATTTAGATACAAACACATTAATGTTAGATATCATTGGATTCAATATTTATTAGAAGTGAAAATTTTAAAGCTAAAGAAGATTCATAATTATGATAATGGCTCATATATGATGACTAAAACTCTACTTAGGGACAAGTTCATTTCTTGTTAATAGATGACCAATATGATAGAACCTACCATATGAGTTGGATGGAGAGTTTGTTGAGCTCTGAATCTAACACATATGAGCTCATAGTAATTAAAAATTGAAATGCTAATAGTTATATTATTTTATTAATAAATATCTTTTATGGATGCAAATTATTTATAATATATTTTATTTAGAGATACAACCAGGATAAGTTTGGGATAGGTTTTATAAAATCTAATACCATCTCGATATCCTATAGGGTCTTTTAAAACTCGTCCTAAACCTTAAAGAATTTTTGTTCAAGAACCTGAAACTAGCCCTATTAACCTTATAGGATGCCTGAATATGAATATGATAGATCCAATAATCTTTTGTTGAAGAACTTGAAACTTGCCCAAATAACCTTATAGGATGCCTAGATATGAATATGATAGATCCAATAATCTTTTAACTATAATTATATTATGGTTAAAGTTAGCTATAAAGCAATCTTCATCTCATAACATACATATCCATAATTGTCTTCTTGCTTACTCACACAAAAATTTATTTCCATTAGTGTTTGTATAAAGAATAAATCCTTCAAAATTTATACTCCTTAGCTTAACGTTGCAATAAGTCACCATGATAATTTACAAATCTAGAACTGCATATACCATTTACTAATTGAACTTGTGCATAAAATATATGTATTTAAACTTAATTTGACTTTTAATTATAAGGATATAGGTTTCCGATGAATTCTATATTAAAGCTAAAATATGGCTTAAAACCTTATATAGAATTATGCAAAAGATACCAAACCTTATATAGAGTATTTATCAGGTTGGACGAGTCAGGTAACTTATAAGAATCCACTCGATTTTGTTCCTAATTTTACTTTTTTTAATTTAAATATATAGTGTTGGTTTGTCTTATGAAATTTTTATTCCTAAAGATTTAATTAAAAGAATTTGCTTACTACATTATTATGTTGTAAAAGAAACACAAGAGAACGAGTAATATATGTAATCAAAATGATTAAGATATCGTAAGTTTTTTTGAAGTACTCATCCCTAAACCTAACCACCAAATTTATCCTACACCCGGCTGCCAACTTAGTCCTATTAAATCTCTATCCAATCAACTTTACAGGTTGTAGAGGGAACCTTCTTAGACGTAGAAGCACCAGCACCGTGCTTTCAAACCTAAGTCCATCTTTCAAACTTACAGGGTAAGCTATTTCCACCGACGTCCATTGGTTCGACCAAGTGGCCAATGTGTTCGCTAGAGCTGGCTCCATACAAGTGGCACTGCATAGGGTGACGGAGTCAATGATGGTTCACGGTCAAGTGGGGTTAGAGCCCCAAAAAGGGCAATGATAGTCGATAGACAGAGATAAACAAGAAGCAACAAGCAGCAAATTAAAAAAAAAAATAAAAAAAATTCAATGAACATGATACATACGTTCAGATAAGCACCGGAAGTGTCAACATGTTGTAAATAAGCAGTGAAAATAAAATAAAATATTTATAAAATTAGCCATATAAAAAAATTACCAGTGTTTATACATCATTATTTGTTTGTGCAGTATATCATACTTAATAAACTTTTTCTCGCACGTAACTCTTCAACCACCCTAAACGCTACACAATACATATATTCAATTGAATAACTATTCTGCAAATTAAGCACAATAATAACTCTTCAACAAGAATAAGAAGGAATAGGGATAACCATTCCCCGTCGTCCAATTCAATGTGCACTTATTATCAAAGATAAGATGCGATCATGCACTCAAAACTGACCCTCAAGGCTATTGTTGTTCCAGGCCAGTTAAATTCATGGATTCCACGATAAAGATTGCCAAATAATTCGAGATGGTGGGGTTGCTATTATTTGTTTATCAATATGAGTCGAGATGTTCTAAAGCGGAAAAAGTGGTTTACTTCCAAGGATGAACTCAAACTGAAACCGACCTAGCTATAGGTCACGTGGGGTGTTTTTTCATGCCAACAGTGCGAAGCACTTACTAAACTGTCTATGGTGGATTTTCATTTGATCGAAAAATCAAGAGTGATTCCTTGGGTAAGATGTAAGAATGCGTATGTTTATTTAGTCTCTTCTTATATACAATGTTCTCACACCCACTTCGGGATTTGATCCAAATTTGCTACAGGGTTAAACATGAATGAGTGAAACTAGATTGAATTGGAAGTTAAATGGCAATTGAACTAGTCCGTTCCAAAGAGAGATTAATCTCAACCAAATTGAATTGGACGTATCAATTTGGGTTTGAGAGCACTAAATATACACACACATCACAAATATATATATATTCTATATTTAATTAATCCGTGTTAAATTGAAATTAATTTACCATTATATATCTTTTTAGTATCTATTATTTTCTTTTTTTTTTATCTTTAAATATGAAATGAGGATAAATTGAAAATATATCTTTAATATTTATTATATATGTCCTAACCTTTTTATTTGGAATCTACAAATAAGCACCTAAACCATAAAATCTTTTATATTAAAAAAGAAAAAAAATTGCTTCATGGTTTCTCAATGACTATTTTGCCATTGGAAAATAATAAAAATATGATTTCTTATTTTTAAATTATTTTATTCATAAGATAACTAATTTATTTTCTTTTTAAAGGTTTGAGTACTTATAAATAAGAAAAGTACATTAGAGTGATCAGAACTTTCTTTGTGACCTATGTTTTTCCTTTCTTTTATTCCAGGATGCAAGTTATGAAAAATAAATTAAAATAAGACCATCGTTACTTTTTGCTATAATTTTCTTTTGCTGTCAAATCTTGATATACAAAACATTATAGCATACATATTGGCGTAATCACTAACATGAAGGAAAAAAATAATTTATAGTCGCTGAAATGAAAATGTAAAAAATGAAAGGGGAAAACTTAGCTAATCATCTTGGAGCGTAGTGGCATCTGGTTTAGATTCTTATCTTGAGATACCGAGTTCGATTTCCTGTATTAATGCGTTGGAATGGTTCTATATCGTCGTGTTGTAATAATCCTGTGGTCAATCGAAAAAGAGAGAGAGAGAGAGAAAACTTAGATCCTTATGATTTGCATTACTCTTTAGTTTTTCTTTTTGATCAATTTATAATGTTTTTTTGTTTATATTTTTTATAATGGTTTTGTCATTAATAGAACCTATTTTAACACTTTTTCAACTATTTAGAAGTTGAAATGAATTGTTAAAATGTAGATTTAAAAAAAAATAAAATAAAAAGAGAGAGAAAAACTTATCCCAAGTTTGATATACCAAAATCGTTTAGAATAGGACAAATCGGGAATTGTTATAAAGTGTTTTTGTTAAAAATGCTCTAACAATATACATATATATTATAAATATCTTGTATGATAAAAGGTAATTAAAATATGTATTATCGATGTAGTTAGAACAGAATCACGATGAATATAGAATCAAATTTTCCTTAATAGTCTAGTTTCTAAAAGTGTATTTAAACATAAAATATAGAATAAAATTTGAAATCACAATTTTATTTGACTTTATTTCTCAAAAATTTGACATTAGGGTTTTTTTTTTTTAATCTTTACAACTATTTTCCATTTATAATTTACTTTTAAGCTGAATGAATTATTTAGTAAAGATAAGGTACGTCGTATAGCGCGTGGGATTGTGCGATCAAGTCCATTATTGAATTTTGGGCATGTGATCGGTCTCTTGCTTCAAGCTTTTTATTTATGTGCATTCTGACACGTCCATACGCCCATTTAGGATTTTACACATGCGCATTTACGTAATGTCGGACTTATTAAAACCAGGTTGACGAATGATAACCTGAAACATGCATGCCACATTGCTGGCTATTATTAGCTGTGACTTCAAGTACAAAACCCGCCCTACATAATGCTTGGAAAAAACCCAATCTTGGGCCATGATGTCATATGGCATTAATGAGCTTGGGCGACGGTTGGTTAGCTCTACCTCACGCCTTTACCTCTAAATAACATCCAAAATTCCACCCTTTAGCGCCCGTATGGTTGGTATTTTTAGTGGCCATTTCGCATCATTTCAGTACTAAACAAATTTGAAATCGTTATAGATGTGATACCGATGAAAAATCAATAACTTTACTTATAAATTGATCAAATCGAATCGATATTAAACTAATACAGATTTGATACCTGACTATCCAAATAAGTCATGTAAATTTATTTGAAGTCCATGTGCTTCTGTGGTTTAATAAAGGTTCTAATATTTAAAAAAGTAAATCAATTGAGATTTTTATTAATACATATTATAAAAGAAATATTTAATTAAAACTCAAAAAACCTGCTACATTACGACACCTTTTAAAAACACTCGAAATATAAAAATTTTAAATAAACTTATCCTAAATATTGACATCATAAGATCTAATTTACTATTTTTTTATGACCTGGGGTTTCACCGTATTGAGGCTAAGGTATGTTATTTGACTCGTGTGGAAGCAACAAACTTAATAGATGTTGAGTCGGGTTTATACACATATTAATTTTAAGTGTGGGCTTTGATATTAGAAGAATCTATATACATATTTATACATATATATATATATATATTAAGGAAGTAGTCACATTTGTTTAGATAGACTACCTCATAATTCATTCCTCAATATTTTTTTTAGACATTATCCATATTTTAAGACTTGTTTATATTTGTAAACTACTTGGTTTTAGTTTCGATTCAAAATTAATTATGCTCTAATTGGACTCAAACTCAAATATTATATTAAATAGTTTATTGATTTGAGTTCAACTTTTACCATATTTGGTCCATGAGGCTCAGCAGATTTATTTAATTTGATCTCTGATTTATGCATAATTTGAATTCATGTATGGAAATTAAAATTATCAAAAGAAAATTATATAATTTTGTACTTAACAATCTTAACTGGGTCCGATTATAAAGATTATTGAGTGGCATTTAAGTTGAGCATGTTCTTAAAATTCTATGTATTATTTAGTTTAAAGTTGATATTAATATTTGGACTTGACTCATCTATATTCCAACTTTAATTAAAATAGGTAAATAACTGACAACTTTTCTTATTTTTATTAATACACTATGTTTTGTCATATTATAGTATCGTGGGCCTAAGGTGGGGAGAGCGTTTTAAGAAAATCATATTAGTCAATGTAGAGCTTAGCTTGAAGGAAGCGATATTTTCAGAAATCTATAATTTAGTTGGACCCATTTGAAAGAAAACAAAGCCCCTGGGGATATGATAATATAAATTTAGTATATATTGCAAATGCACTTCCTTATACATTTTTATATATAAGTTTTTTTTTCTTTTCTTTCCTTTTCTTTTCTTTTCTAGAATTCTCTATGTATTTAGTTGTCCTACTTATGAAATCAAGTGTTTGGATATTTTATATGATAGATTTTAGTTCTAAGTTTTTAGAACCTAGATTAATAGGATAAGCCCATTATAAGGTAGGGATTATCGTAGTTATGATCGAAAAGTTTCCTTTAACTTTTCCAAGCAAAATATCCCTCATAAGTCAACTTAACAATCACAGTATTCAAATTAAATTTTTGATGGCTAATCATCTTATAACCTAATGATATTAACACTACGTGAGATGATCGAGTTCAAATCCCCCTTCTCTATTATGAAGGGAAAAAAATCTACTGTGGTTGATAAAAACGTGTCATCTTCTAGCCTTCCTAAAATAACCTAAAAAATAGTTAAATAATTAATTAATTAAGGGAAGGAACATAAAGATAAATATGTATTATAAGAAAGAGGGCAATTCTATCAAGCCACAATATCTTTTAAATATACATTGGCAGGTAATGTTTAAAAGGGAGATAGAATTCGGTAACTATACTTCTTTTCATTATGTCTTTATGAGTACAGAACCATCGCTTTCTTCTTCACAACGATCTCAGACAAATGTAGAGGATTTGCAACAAGATCCCTCGGTAAGTAAGAAAAATGAGTCTTTTTCCTATCACTTTTAATGAATTACATGGAAAAAAATGATAAAACCTTAGTGTTCTAGTGGTGACAGCAAGTTTCTATGGGAGAAAAGGAGAACATAAGTAGGATCTTTAGAAAAATTCAAAGAAAGAAGAATAGAGTATTTTAGAAAACAAAGGGATTTTAGAGTTTCTTCAAGAAGGTATTATTATTGCTACACTTGTATGTTTTGATCACGAGTGCTAGAGTGGACTCCTACATATTACCTACATACTTCCCCATGGATCTTTTTATAACCTTTTTTTTTTTTTTGTTGCTTAAGTGATACCTAACCTTATACTTAGTTGTATACTGATTTATGCATATTATAGCACCCTGAAAATAATTCTTTTGTAGCCTAAAAATGACTAGATTTGTTTCATTATTCACTTTCACAATCTAAGTGTACTTTAAAACTTCGGTGTCTAAGTTATAACGGTATAGGATGGAGAGTAATAGGAATATATAATGAGAGTTTAAGCAAGATAGATAGAAGATTCTAAACAATTTAATTGTGTGTAATCCAAATAATGGATACTGGTTTGGAACGAAATTATTTCTAGGTGTGTGTGTACTATGTGTGTGTTGTATTTGTTTAGGACAGAAACTAAAACTAACTTAATAACTAGTCAACATTAATGATGTGCATATTGCTTTTGTGTGGCTACTGGTAATAAGTGAAAAGTATCCATGCTATTATTACAGTAACCTAATGATCTATGTGTGGTGTTGTCCAGGAATACAATTGTATATGAAAAATGATCTGGGTAGATTTAGGATTTGTCAGCATCGTAATTATTGAAGTGTACCCAATAACCAATATATATATGTGCAAATATTTACGTGTGTTTTAGGATATTGAGTGATCTCGTTGTTTAATGTTGGACTAAAAGTTACAGATAATTAAGTGGTTGTGTGTTGCATTTATATGATGATGATGCATGTGAATTTTCCATGTTTATACCTACACATGTTTGTTGGTATACCTTGTTGGGATCCAACTCGCCCTTCTTCCTTTTTAGGTTATGACGTAACTCATGTTACTTTTCAGCTTAACTAGATATGACATTATCATGGGTTATGGGGGGCACATTTGTGGCAAAGATCACCCAGCGGACTTTTAAACATGACCTGTTACATTGTAGGGATAGAAACTTCTATTCTATTATGTTGTTTTTATTCTTGTATTAAGTTAGGGTGTTATGGAATGAACCCACTTGCTGGTTTGTAATAGTATATGTGTAGATGGATTCTATGAGCCATCCATTAGTAATGATGTGTAGAAAGTATAAGTATCTAGTATAGTTGTAGCAAAGTACTTATATTCTAACTATGAATTTGAAGTATTTAATATGTGTATTGGTAGTATTAAATGGCATTAATTATAGTTATTAGCAAATTCTGAGCCTTTGTATATCCATATACTATATGGACACATGGTTAGTTGTAAGTGCCCTTGTGTTTAGGTCATTACACTTCCAACGTTAATTAGTTTTATTAGGTGAGTTGACATAACACCAATTCATACTTTAAATACCATGTGAGTTATGAGAGTATGACGTTGTTTATCCATGGCATTTCAACTATCAAAGTTGAAATATGAATTGTGTAAGGGCAAATAATAAGAGAAAATATTGAAACTGATAAGTGAACTTTTTATGAAAATTTAATTAGGTACTATTAATTTAAAAAGTTAAATTTTATACTTAATCAAACATTTTACGACTACTTTCACTATCCTTCTTAACTATATTTACTTCATTTGATGACATAGGCGAGATAGCTAATCAGCACCTAACACATGTATAAGAAGAACCTTAAAAAATTGATGTGGTGAGAGAGAAAGAGAGAGAGAGAGAGTAATTAAAGAAGAAAAAGAAGAAGAATGAAGGTACAAGGATGCAAGGGCAAGTCTCGTTTTTAGGTTCTGATGGTTTGCCATAGCTGTTAGTTTTGCATAAAGGTGATTAAAGAGAGAAGGGATGGATTTGGCAAAGAGAAAGTGAGCACTGTTGAGGGATATGATTGAGTCAACTCGACTAGTTGGGGTTGGCATTTAATGATGAATGGGTTCGGTATATCGTGTTTGTTAGGTTTGACTTCTATTTTGGCTTTCACGTTGTGGCTTCTAGTTGGACATACGAGAGACCTTCAATTGTCGTTCAAGAGAGAAGATGAAGCTATGAATCCCTTCTGATTTTTCTCAATAAAATAATATTTTTAGGGAAATCGTCCATGAACAATATACTATATTAGGATTTTCATCTTCTCTATTTAATTTTAAGCATTAAATCATTTCAAAATAACCTTCCCTAAGTTTTCACCAATTTTCAATCTTTTTATTTATTAAGTTTTTTGATGAATATTATACATATTTGTTACTTTTGTTGATTCTTTTACAGGACCTACTAAGTTTTTCATTAAAAACAAGGAGAAATTGACTTTGTATAGAGCTTGTGTAGAGTTTATTATTCATATTTTTCTTCTTTCCTTTAATTATTTTCTTCAAAACTCTCTCTCTCTCTCTCTCTCTCCCAATTAGTTTTTAGGATAATTACAAATTTATCCCCTAAACTTTAAGGTAGCGTAGATTGACCTCCCAATTATGAAAGCATGATTTTTTATCCCTTAAATTTTAAAAAATTAGAACTATGAAGATAATTAACTGTTTTGAGCAGGGAAAATAGAGGTAATTTTGCACATATATGAAAGCTTATAGGGTGAATCTGAACATAGATAAAAAGTTTAGAGGATGAATTCACAATCTTTTTCTTTTTTTTTTAACGGAACATGCAACGTGTTCTTAATTGCATAGGAAAATAAAAGTTCAAAGGGTTATTTTGTTAGGGAAGGAGGTCAATCTGCACTACTTTTAAAGTTTATGAGATGTTTTTTGCAATTACCTCTTAATTTATTCCTTTTTTATTGTACACAAATCAAGCGCTTATTGACTCTCTTGTCCATGTCATCACATGAAGAAAATAGAGTTAAAGGATAGTGAAAATGACCATAAAAAGTTTGACTGGAAATTAAATTGAACTTTTAAAATTTAAATACCTGTTTGAATATTTATGCAAAATTGAGACACCAAATTCAATATATTCTCTAATAATAATAATAATAATAAGGTGTCAAGTTTGAAAAGGTTCAGACTACAGTAATAACTTGACTTGATTCCAATAACTAGTATGGAGTCAAAACTACTGGAATTTAGTGAGAGAGGGTGGTCAAAATGAATATTTAGAAAAATATAATCATATATTAAGTTGTACGATTTTAAAAATTTTATGGTTTTAAAAGACTCTTTTTAATTAAAACAAGTGTAAAATCTTTATGGCATGGACTCTTTGTAAATCATTAATTTAGATATACCATTCTATAAGCTTACGATTCTAATATTTATACACTTTTTGATCTATTTTACATATTTTGAATTACAAGATGGTAACAACATAACCAAATAAGTCAACAATTCCATGGAAAGATTGTTTGATTATTTTCAAATTACAAGTCGCAACTTGCAGCAGAATGAGATTATGATTTTGGAAACTTCTATGGTTTTATCTAGTCAATCATTTAATCATTAAAATAAATATAATAAGTAATATATTAACTAATTTAGTGATGCGATCATGGTTGGTATATTAACTTAATCTATTAAATAACAAAAAAAAAAAGACGAGATGATAGAATTGATTGGGAGATTAGATTTGCATTGGAGATGTTAGAATTTCTTTTCAAATTAAGCGACTTATGGTGGATTATGAATGTTTAAGCAAGAGATTGGATAAAGTGGTTCATCAACAAATGAAATGTTGTCTCACCTGTTAAGTAGGTTACTTAACATGTGGTGTTGCTCTTATCCAATGCATACAATGTGGAGCAAGTGTATGGCACTTAGAGCTGTGCATGCAGGGCAGGTTATGCCGGCTAACCCGCATTAACCACAAAAAAATGCTGGTTGACTAAAAAATTTTAGCTCATTTAATGTAGGGCCAAAATAGCCCACCCTACATAACCCGTGGGTTGAAGGGGCCAGCCCGCTTTTAGTCAGTTTGCCCACAAACCGCACTTAAAAAAAATATAAAAAGTATATAAATCTTATAAAAAAAAAACCTAATACATTATCCTCTTTATTTCGTTTTCACTTCACTTTTCTATTATTTACTTATTGAATATTGATTATATAATTTTTATGAGAGTGATATTTCTAACTTTCAACTTTTATATTTATTATAACCTTAGTCATTTCATCAATACTTTTTCTTTTATATTTATTAGATATTTAGATGCTTCTATTTAAAATAAGCAACACAATATTAATTGATAGTTTTCATGATATATTTTTTGTTGCCACGCTAAAGAAAAAAATGGGAATAAATTCTAATTTCTATTAGTTAAAATAAATCCTTCTATGTTGAAATAAAAAATCCCAAAACAGAAGTCTATAATTTTTCCATACACAACTATCATCTGAATTAGTATGTAGGTAATTAGTGAGATAAAAAGAAATATATTCTATATTAAAATTATTAAAATTTAAATTTAAATTCTTACAATTTTTTAATAAAAATATATATTAGTGGGTTTGCGGGACCAACCCACGCAGGGCGAGTTGGGCTAAAAATTTTGGCCCACTTAGCAATGCAGGCCAAAGCAGGATAGCCAGTATAACCCTTGGTTTGACGTGAGGTGAGACAGGTTGGCCCGAATTACCTATTTGCACAGCTCTAAATTGGCACTATGTACAATATAATATACTTTAAAAGTGTTGAGTACAATTTATCTTTTTCTTTTTCTAAATGAATTTTTCATTTTCTCTTTATGTGGAGAATTCTGAATTCTTTAATCTAGGAAAAGTGGAAACAAAAGTTTCTTTTTGGGAGAGCAAGAGAAGGGAACCTAGCTTCAAGAAAAGAAAATTCACTAGGCTTTAATGTACTATAAGAAGTATCTACTAATAAGCAACACTACATGGATTTCTTTTATAAGAAAAGCATATTCTTAGATCTTAGTAATTTAATATTTTTTATATGAGTAAAAGTATTTATTTTTAGATACTTCTTATAGTAAAAATGCCTGCATTTTATTAACTACACTCCAAAAGATGGAATTCTTTAGATCCGAATCATCACTTATCTTAAAGAGGCATATAGTGGATGCAGAGTATGTTTAGGAGTTTGTTTAAATTGTCTGATTTTCATCTGTATCTTATTTGCATCTTATATGTATCTATATTTTATTTATGTCTTATCTGTATTTGATCTATTTTATACATTTATAAGTGCAAATAGTTGTTTTTCATTTGTATCTATTTCTTCGTAAACATCTGTTTGAAAACAATAAAATTAAGGTGTCCAAATTACTAGAAAAAAATGAAACAAACAAACCCTTAATTAGGCTTGACTCATAAGTTAGGTGATAGGACCTAATGAGTTCGTTTAATTTATTGGGATAATCTGATGAGATTTGGCTTAGTTGGATCGAAACTGAAATTGTTAGACCGGTTCATCCGAATCCAACATTTCTTAAATAAGCTCATGCAAATAGCAGGATGGCTATTGATCTTGATCCATAGTAAGTGCTCATTCACGATAAGCATGACATGAGTCTTGCTCTACTCTCAATAATCAATTAGGCAACTCAAGTGCTCAGTAACTATAAGGTTTACACACGGGATCTGCTTAAGTTTCCTTATTTGTCACTAGTGCATTTGAGACATTGGGACTATCTGTTCATTCTCCTTTCCATTCTCTCCAAGCTATCCGACCATCAAGTATCATATTCTCATCAATACTCCAAAATTACGTATAAGGTATAAGATTTACATAATGCGTGGGTGACCATCCCAGAAAGAATCTTGTCTCTCCAATAGAGGGAAAAAGAAAAAATTAAGACTGAAATAGAAAAAAAGTTCATTCATGAAATAAAGAGATTTGTATTTATTTTAACTTCTTATGCATGGCCCAATTATATTAAAATAACCAACCACCCTCAACAATTATAAAAAATTTGACTTGTAAATTTTTATTTGTTACGGTTTATATTAATATAAATAATTTATATGACATACCATTCTATAATGTCTTTCTTGGTCTCAATGAACCTGTGCTTGCCAAATGATAGGAAAGCTCATCTTGATAAGATGAATTCAAAGACGCCGTAGCCTTACAAAGAAAATTGCTAATCCTATAGGTTGGCACTCAATCAAAAAGCGTATGCTCTCACGTTTTATGGATAATTCATCCAAAGTCTAGTTGTATTCTGGTCCCATTATTGTGGAAACAATCTATTTGGAGTTGTAAAGAAAAAAAGACATACCTTATTTTTCTTTTGGTGCCTTTTAGTATGATAAGACTACTCAACGATCGAAATTGACTTCGTTTTTGCTCTACAAGAACCGCATATTTTTGGAAAAAACTTTGGCTTAAGTCGCATCTTGCGATCTAAGTTTAGGACGTGGCCGATAAATCGGTCATATCCATAAATGTTGTCATAATCGAATGAAAAAATTATCGAAATATAACAAATTTACTACATATCAAAATTGGATAAAGTTACCACAATATGATAATCATACGATAATGCAATGATAAATGTATAAAATCAGACAAATTTATCACAATACTACAAAATTACCAAGATCTAACAAATTTATCACTTAGCACTAACAGACAAACCATCATAATATAATGAACTTACCATAATATAATAAATCTACTACATACCAAAATCAGACAAATTTATCACAATGCGACGGAGTTACAAAAATCCGATAAATATAGTATATATCATAATTAGACAAATTTACTAGAATGTAACGAACTTACCACTTCAAAAAGTTTGCATAAAATCGACCTATCAAAATACGACAAACTTATCATAATAAGACAAATATATCACTTAGCACTAACAAATAAACTATCAAAATGTAACAAATTTATCAGAATATGACAAATCTATCACTTAGTACTAAAAGGAAAAATTACAAGATAAACTACCAAAATGCGACAAACTTACCAGAGTATGATAAATTTATCACCTAGTAGTAAAAGACAAACTATCAAAATACAACAGACTTGGCAAAACATGACAAATCTACCACTTAGTATTAAAAGACAAAACTACCAGACAAACTACCAAAATGCAACAAACTTATCAGAGTATGATAAATCTACCACTTAGTATTAAAAGACAAACTACCAGACAAACTAAAAAAATGTAACAAACTTACTAAAGTATGACAAATCTACTATTTAGTACTAAAAGATAAAACTATCAGACAAACTATTAGAATGCAATGAACGTAGTAAAACATGACAAATCTACCACATACCAAAATCAGACAAAATTACCACAATGCGATAAGTTATTAGAATCCAACAAAAATAACACATACCACAATCATACGAACTTACTATAATACAACGTATTTACTATTTCCAAAAGTTTGTGTAAAATCAATTTACCAAAATATGATAAACTTACCACAATTGGACAAAACTACCACTTAGTACTAAAAGACAAAACTAACAAACAAACTACTAGAATACGATAAACTTACCAGATTCTAATAAATTTACTACTTACCACAATCAGAAGAACTTACCATAATATGATGAAATTATCATCTTAAAAATATGATATTTTTAGCCTACCAAAATTTGGCGGCCATGATTTAATTATACGAGATCCAACGATTTGGATCGTGTCCTAAAATTAGGAAAAAACTTGGCGACTTAAGCCAAGTCCATCTCACGTATTTTCTCCTGATTCGTTGTATAGACAATAGTAAAAGGCCACCAAGAGGATTATATGTTTGTGTGAAAGCTTTATTATCATCTTTTATTATAACATTATGGAGGAATGTATATATAATGAGGAAAGTTTACTTGAATATTATTAAAGGTAAAGATATTATAGTAGCTATTAAAGAGTTTATAATTTAGAATTACAACATGAATAAGTGATACCTTAAGTAATTGTGAAGTCTTAAATAGATTTTAGATAATACTTAAAATGATCGGTGTATACACATTATTCATTTGTTATCTCGGTACTAACTATAATCAAATTGAAATATTACACATAGTATGGGGTTGACCCTTTCACTATAAGTGTAGGAGTACAACTTAAGACAAGATTGTAATTTATAAAAAAGAAGGTATTGGATACTAATTCCCTTCTAAGTAGGAGCTTTTGAATCAAATTCAAAGAAAGACTTATCAACTTATAGATTTTTGGAACCACAATGGAATATAAAAAAAATTTATACCAAGATCCATGTAACACATAAAATATAATAAATTATATGCAATTATATACATTTTCTTACAACACTAATACTATCTCCTTTTGTTGTGCTTTTTCACAAAATTGTGATCACCACGGGGACTCTATGAATAGTCTTTCTAGTGGTATCTATACATAACATGACAAGAACAAATTATAATCTGACATATTGTTAGATAACTTTGGATTAGAATACATATATATCTATTTTTATTTTAAAACCTGAAGCAACAAGACCTTATATGAATGTAAAAAATATGTTCTTTCCTTTTTCTTTTCAAAGACAACAAAATAGAAAGGAAACTACTCATTTAATAAAAAGGAATTTACTAAAAAGGAAGTTTCCAATCATACATCAAAGGATATTTATTAGTTGAAATAAAATATATATAAATTAATAATAGATGATAATAGGCTTTTTATATTTAGCATTCAATAGCCAATTACTTTACTTAATTTATTACATATCATCATCTTATTCTCTAATGAATTCTTATAATTTATTTTTATTACTTCCAATCTTAAAAGACTTATTTCGTTATTTTAGAATAAACAATTTATTTTAATTCCAAAAAAGAAATGACGCAATCTGTAGTATTTACTAAAACTTTTGAGTCAATTACCTTAATCCTATTAATAGTGCTATCGTTTATGACCCTCTAAATTTCTATATACACAAATGCAGTGTTTATCAAGACACATACCAAATAATCATTTAGCAACAATCTTTAGCCACCCACTGTGATAGAACCATAAATAGGGTGTAATCATGTTGGATATTATAGAATACTTGACTCACTATAAATCCTATAGAACTGAACCTTATAGAGCTTACAGTCGAGTTTGAGAAATTTTTTACAACTCTACAAGATTTAAGATTAGGCCATGGGTCATAGTTACAATCTAATAGAAATCTCATCCCATCAAAATATAATAAAATTAAAAATAAATAAATAAAAATTCAATTTAAAAAAAAAAACCTAGAGAATCAAAATCTTTGTCGTTAATTTTCTTCAATTCATATTAATTGTGGTATGATCTTTGATACTCAACTCATAATTCTATATTTATCTTGGTTAAACCAATATTCATAATGCATGGTACATTATTATTTTTTTTTTGTCATATTATGTGTAAAAGTTGAATTTTTAC
This sequence comes from Combretum micranthum, assembly GCA_024138025.1. Lineage (NCBI taxonomy): Eukaryota > Viridiplantae > Streptophyta > Magnoliopsida > Myrtales > Combretaceae > Combretum > Combretum micranthum. The sequence continues at coordinate 278,463 of JAMXBD010001379.1, read as the reverse complement.
AAATAATATCTTGATTTTGGTTTGAAAAACAAGAGTGATTTAATTTTTTTTCCATTTTATTGAGATATATTCTTCTATATTTTAATTACTTGGCTTGGATTTCATTATTATTTTTAGGTTAGACTATTTTTTTTTCTTTTGTTTTAATTATATACTTAGATTATTCTCAATCAAATCAAATAGGACGAGGTGGGTTAACTCAATATCTTATAGGGGCGGGTTTGCGAGACACTATAAGGAAGCGAATCAAATTTGAGTCTTATATCACTAGTTCTAAAGCTACCCTGTTGCATCTCTAACCATGACCACTATGAACTAATTACTGCATAATTAAATTCTATCTAGATATCCTAATTGAACTTTTACATGTAACGTCATTAATTTAATCATTTTACTTTATTTTCAAAATAAATTAGATTTGATAGCACTTGCCATTGACAGCAACTAGGAATTATTATCCTAACCATGCAACCCCAAATATCATTTATCTAATCCAAGAGAGTGATAATTCTATTTCAACTTATCACTATCTTCTCTATTTCATATCGCACCCAAGAATCTTATTTTTTAATCTAAATTAAGATTACATTTATCTATATCAAAATGCAACAATCCATATGTAGGATATAGGAAAGTCTTAATTTAGAGATTATTTACGCCATTCATATAGAGGAGGACCAATGAAATTAAACACATGGTGTCCTCTAGGGAGAGACGGCGGTTGTATTGTATAATGTATCCACTTAACATTGACCATCCCCTTGTATAATTTTTTATATAGCAGTTGGCATAATTGCAACATTAAAAAATTAATACATCAATGCGTTAGTCTAAATATTTATTTCTCTCTAAATTTATCCGGTCAATGATTTACATAATATGATGTAATGGAACTTTCATGGATAATATATCTCATTATTATTTCAAACATTCTTTAATTATGAATGTGATTTTATTAAAAAATTATATGGGCAAATTTATATACACGATAATATGTATTTTATTAATATATAAAAGTGTCCTGGTTGTCCTGCAAGTAGAGTTAGCTAACCCACCGTGAAGGAGGAAAAAAAAATGTTCAAATGATCTCTCATGCATTGACGCGTTATATATGTGGGGAAAAAATCAATATTAATAAATCTCCGCATAATTTCTTCCAGAATCATTAAAATTTGATGTGCTGCAATCGTGCACTTTGTAAATAATAAGACATTATATATTAATGTATTATACATACATATATATAACCATATCAAAGGCTACTTGTACATTTATTATTTACACAGAAATAAGTCATATCTAATGCAATTTTTATACTTATATCACTATTACAAAAAGCATTCTCTGATTTTTGAGACGGTTATAATTAGGGCCATTATAAAACTAAATTAAAAATTCAACAATCCTAGGAGTTTCACCACTTGAGAATATCGCACGTCACTTTGTTGGACATTTATACGACTGGTGAAACTTTCTAAGGTTGTAAAGTACTCTTTAATACAAGCTACAAATATAAATAAAACTCTGCAGGTACTTTAAAACTTACATGATCTTATAATTATAATAAATCCATAAAGAAACCACCATACGTTTGAAATTCAAAACAGATAAAGTATGTAATTTGAAACATGAAACTATATAGGTATCTTTGGGTCTATTTGTATGGTCTGTTTTTCATTTGTATTTATATCTTTTTCAAAATAATATGTGTAAATTTATTCGATTTATATTTGTATTGTATTTATATTTGATCTATTTGATATTTTAATAAGAACTGCTAACTTTTTTTTATCTTTATCTAATTTTTTAAAAATAATTTGTTAAAAAAAAATTTTATAAAAAATATCTATATCTATGATTTATCAACAAACAAGAGGCCACACATCTTAATATAAGATTTGTCTTTCACATAACCACAAGTAAAGTAATACCCCAAGTCGATATATAAAAGCTAGGGTCATCCTCGGGACCATCGCTTTGCTCCCGCCACCGATCCAAACATCAAAATTTAGACCATCAAAACTTTCTACATGGTCCAAATCATCACTGCGTTAAAATGGACTCCCAACAAAATGACCTCCAAAGCTCCATAAGAAAGCACCTCCACCCACGCACATTGTTAAAATGTATAAATTACAGCAAAAGCGATTACCATTAAGGATTAATGTTTTAGTTGGTTAAAAAAAATAAACATTATATAAACTAATACAAAAGGAGTAGCTAAGAAAGATCAACATTCTTTTAGTCTTGGGAATAGATATTAAAGTGACTTACCAAAATATCTCACTAAGCATATTTTATAATAAAACAATAAGTTCTCTTATTTGCACCATAATTTTGATTCTTTTTCTAACAATTTAAAATGTTAATATCTTATTTCATTTGAATTGATATCTGCATTTTTAATCCCTTGCTAGTATGTCTGAAAATTCTTCATTGGGTAGCTTTACTTTGAAGCTATGGAACAAAGAGTTATCTCGAACCTATACTGAGATATTAACTGGTGATTCACCACATAAACTAGTTGGCTTTAGAACAAAATGAATTTCGTAAATAACAATCTCATACTTTAATCTGCTAGGGATTGTTCCTTAAATGCCTTCCTATTCTAGGTTTAGCCACAAATTTATAGAGCATTTAATCTATCCTTTACAATATAATATATATATATTTCATAATCTTGTTTAGTGCTAAGGTAAAGGTCAAAGGATAGACAATAAAACAATCGGATAGACAACAAGCAAGATTCTAAAATGTTTATTCCCTTTGATATAATTTTCCCCTGTTAAATTGCACTTTCCATAGAACTAGTTAACGAATGATGGTATAAAGCAATAGGGTTGGAATTTGTGTTAAAAATTCGTGTCTTTTATTCAAGTTTAAATGGGTAAGCACATCTTAACCAACCACAAAATGACATGTTTGATAATCATGTGTTAGAAAGTCTAAATTAACTAGCGTGTGTTGTGTTTAGGATGAATTCATGTATCACCTAACAAAATCTTAAATAAATATATTATAACTATATGTTTACTTCCCAATTCGCCACATCTCAAGATATCAGTGTTGATAACAGTAGATTATAAGACAATTGACATCAAGTTTCCATTTTAAAAACACGTTTCTTGTATTGTTTGAATTGGATATATAATTATAACAAGAATGATGTGTAAAACTATAACAATTTTTAAGCAGTTAATTTTCTAATTCTAAGCTAAATGTATTTGAATAAGTTTGATAGGGTCCATGGTATGATTCTTTATGGGCTAAAGGCATGGATTTTGTAACTAAAACAAAAACCACTCAATCATATGTTTGATTCAGATTTTTAGTTTTTATAGACAATTTTAAGTGGTTATACCAATGAGGTTGAGCATGAATTAGATGTGCATCATAAATGTATTAAAGATGTTTGATGGGATTTGTAACATGGTTGTTCAGTGGGGTACAATATGACATAACTGACTTGACAAAAACTTATTCATACATTCAATTTGGTTTTTATTAAATTTTATCAAGTGATTTCAGTAATGAGGTTGAGAATGAATAAGGATGCATTGTAGATGGGCTTATACGCAGTACTGAAGCTTAAAATTGCATATGTGTGTGTTTGTGTGATATAGGTAATTGTATGATTTTATTTTAGAATGTTAGAATTAAGAGTATAGAAGAAATAAAATTAAGATTTTACCTTTATTGAAATTGAGCAAGAGTGGATGAACAACAATCAAAGGAAAGAATGATGGCAATTGGCGAATCAATACTGAAATGGAAACAATATAAGAAGCAAGGGAATGAGGGAAAGAGAGCAAGGAAATGGTTATGTTTGTTCCTTAGACTTACCAATTATTACCGACAATTTGTAGAGAGGAGAACCTCCTATCCTGTGGCAAGTGGTATTAGAGCTAAAGTTTCATCTCCAAGGTCAGCTAAATTCTAGCTAGCATACTTAATGAGTGGATAGTTTTTGTTGTAGGTGTGGTTCATGTAGATGAAGCTTATGGTGAGGAGCGACCAATAGAGAGAGAACATCGCTGCTAGAAGGTAGCTGTGTCATGAGTCATAGAAACAAGAATATGCCTAAATCTTGTTGTCAATTCAACTCTTGCGAATAAAGCTCAAGTGAAGAGTAGCTACCGGAGAAAGACATCATTGCTAGAGGGCAACTATGTTATGGTTTAGGGTTGAAGCAAGAATTTGTGCTAAAACCCTATCCTTGGGCATTCCGCAAGAGCTGAAATCAGAGGATGGAAAAATGTTGATGGCAAGATGAAGCTTGTGGAAGCTTGAAGTCTTGGTGGGATGATCTTGGATGGGTTGGCAACAGATGTGGAATTGGGTCAGTGGTAGCAGATTTGCCTCATGACAAAGGCATCATAAGTTTAAGTGGGGGAGAATGCCATGGTCTAAGAGTTGAGGCTTAGTGTGAGTGTTCAACTAAGGCATTTAGTGTTGTGTGTGGCATTAGTAAGGTGTTATTTAGGGACTGGGTTAACTCTGAAGACAAATTTAACCTTCCATGAGTAAATTGGTTGGAAGTTGATGCCGTTCTAGCATTCCTAAACACGTTTAGGACACTTATATATTATATGGGTTTAGATACTTGACTTGAATACTAGGATGTTGATAAATAGACCAAAATGAGTCTAACATGGTTATTAATAGTATCAATCCTTACTTATATAAACCAATTTATATGTGTACCTAGCTGTCGCTAAATTAGTGGGTGGAATGCTAATTACTAGCCCTATAAATAAACATTAAAAATATATCCCACTAGTTATTTTATTTTAGTGAGGATAGCTAGCACTATTCAAAAAATTACCTTTAGTATTTAGGAGCTAACACCAATATTGACGTCTAAAAACAAAAATTATATTTGTCTGGTACTCAGTATGTTGCATTTGTGCAAAATTATGTTTCATATTTCAACTAAGTATCATTAGTAACTTCTCTTAGAATGTCCTATGCCTATTACTTTTACTTATGACATATTAACAACCTCTTTATCCATAATACGGTGACATCAATGCTTAATTAATGCCACTTCTTTTTAGTATTCGCCTTTAATAGATAGTTCATATGTATACCGGTTACTAGTTTTATCATTAATAATTATGCAATACAACTTTTAAATAGTATAGGTTTTATTACATAGTCACCTATTCGAAATTGTACTAGCTACAATGTTAACCAATTAACACAACAATTGAGCCAATAGACACTTAAGGCAAAATTACACCTACTTAAATTGTGCTACTTCCTCTCTGATGCAGTATTTGATAGTCCATGCCTAGACATAGACACTTAAAATCAGGATAATGAGCATAAAACGATTTTTAAAAAATTACTTTTCTAAAACCCAAAGAAAAAACAAGGATGGTATAATAAGATCTTATTATTTAACCACCAATCCAGTATAAGAGATACAAATGATTATTAAAAGCGTAGTTGACTAACACCCTTGCAACCCATTTGCATAATGATTTGTCCACTCTCAAGCTCCCCTTAATGTTACATAATTGTTAAGTCTAAAGTCTAAAAGTACCCTTAAAACATCTAAATCTTTTAAATAATTCAAAATAGAAATTTTCCATGTGATTTAATTGATTTCTTATTGATTATTAATTCATACAATAATTAATTGGATCACTTCAATCTAACAACGACAACTAAATCCATATCACCAATAATTAGTTTAGCAACTACTAGCACTAGATGATTAAAAACACATAAAGAAAACACGAAACATTATAAGTGATGAAATAGGGTATAAAAACATAATCATGATATAAATAAACATGATTGTCCTATAACTTAATTATTATGATCATCATCAGTTTTACGTACTCTTGATACTAACATGAATTCAACACTAGATAAAGATATGAACATGACTAGCTAATACGAATTTCCAGATCACTAACAATTATTTAGATTCATAATTTCAAAATGCAAAACATTAGTCCAATATATATGTACCTAATTTGTTTAGGAAAAAAAAAACTTTTCTTTTTGTTATAAACCTCAGTTTAAGGAGATGATTACTAATCTATTAGTTCAATCAATACAGCAATAATCTATTGGCTTCACACATTAACTATACACTCACAAACACTACGGGCATGTTCATACACTTCCTTGTCTAATAAAACTTTATCAAACTAGAACTCATGTATGCGACTTGTGTTAGGAAAAAGAGAATTCAATCAGAGTAAGGGAAAAAGGATGCTTTATACTTTTTTTTCTCTCTCTTTAAATCCACAATTAGGGACTTCAAAGGTTGAGGGAATATCTCCATTTTAGACAGAGGGATAGTTTTATTTTTTTTGCAAAGGAAGTGGAGCGACGAGGAGCAACTCAATCCCTTAATCATAAATATGCTTGGCTCTGAAATTAAAATCTCAAGATTAGATCAAGCTCCATTCAAGATAAGTTTTCCTTTTTCTTTTTCCTTACTCAACCCACCTTATAGAGATTGTTGTATCCTAGTAAAGTATGATGGGATAGGTTTCGAAGGGTTTTACAAAATTCAAATCCATTCCAACGTCCAAACCCTACATAACTTTTTCCCTTGAATCCAAAACTCTTCCAGTAGACCCTATAACATACCCAAACTCGAAAAATTGATGAATTTATAATATACAATGAAAAAAAAAATAAAAACAAAAGGAAAAAAATATTTCTCATGGAACAAATACATCTCTATTGAATCAGATATCAAAATGTGCATTTATATTTATTTCGTTCATGATTGAACATTCTCGAATGCGACATTTATGGTGGCTCCATGACTGGATTTTGTTTGCCTTATGGATTGTGTAGTACTTCCCATATGCAACATTTGAATATGGTGAAAACTCAGAAGCTTTTTCAAATAAATATTCAGAGGTCTTGTTGTTGGATTTTATTCATTTTTAAACTAAAAAAGAAAAAAACACATGATCAAATGCAATTTAATGTTAAAATATTCTAAATCTTACATATTACAATTATTTTACCAAGACATTTAAGGGAGCTTCTATCTTGCTTCTCTCGATGTTTAAAAGGATATAGAAGCTTTAGTATCATTTGAAAAACATCACCTAAATATAAAATATTCATGCGAATAAAGACATTTCATCACTTAAATTTTAGGAGAATTTGCAAATTACCCTCTTCAACTTTTATTAAGGTGCGAATTTACCTCTTGAACTTTTAAAGTGAGCCTTTTAACCTCTTAAACTTTTTAAAATTGATAAGATTAAGGAAAATTAACATTTTCTACGAATTTGCGGAGTATTGGGATAAATCTGCATATAGATAAAAGTTTACGGGATGAATATGCTCATAAGAGAAATTTCATGAGATATTTTGGAATTTTCCCAATTTCATTTTATTAAAAAGTGTAAAGTATTCTTAACTATGCCAATTTTTTGAAGTTTAAGTAGTAAAAAAAGCTTACATTGAAAGTCCAGGTGGTGAAGCAGGACCTTCATAAAAGCTTAGGGGTAAGTTTGCAATTTCCCTTAAATTTTACTACATGCAATATTTTTTCCCTTGATGGGTTTAGGATTCGAATGATTCTATAACTGTTCCAATATCTGACCTAAAACTATATCTAGTTCCACAGAAGATCCAAAAACTTGTCTTAAACCTATAGGGTATATATAGGTCTGGGTTTACATCTCTTGTAAAGTAGTGATAAATACGAATACCAGTCTCCTAATGGTATGGACCAGATTCAATTCTTCTTTTTTAGAGTTACAAACGAGTCAAGTTGAGATAGTAAGCTTAAGCTCGAATGAACTTAAGATTTTAAATTCAAGTCTAACTTAAAATAATACTACATAAGTTCGAGCTCGAGTCGAATAAGTTTATTTAAGCAAGATTTATTAAAAGATATTTTAATTTTAATTTAAATAATATTAATTCCCAAATTTTATTCAAAATTGATTAACGTTTAGACTTGACTCAAGTTTAACAGAGCTCGATTAAGCTTGCAAAGTAATTAAGCTAAACATATGAAGCTTGAACTTGACTTGACTATTCTCAAATTGAACTGAGCAAATATCAAGCTGAGTTCAAGTGGGCTACAAACTGACTTAATTCATTTGCAACCCCATCTCATTCCCATGTATTATGTGAAAAAGTGGTTAGAAAAAAAAAAAAAAAGAGAGCTTGAACCTTTTGAAAACCTTTTTGATAAATATAAGTTTAACTCAACTAAAGCTTGTTTAAACTTAATAATCTAGAAAAATTACATTCCCTTTTAATATTGAAGATTGAAGTCTACTCAAATTTAATAGTATACCAATACTTATAGTTATATCAGTTCCTAAGTTGATTAGGCTCCTAAATTTATCAAGCCAAATGTATTAAAACTAAAGAGCAATCTATGAGCATATGAATATACATGTTCTATACTTTGTATAGAAACTTGTACACTTGTACTTTAGCACAAGTGTTATTTATTTTGCTTTGTTCTACGTGTTATATTCTTATTGGTTCCAACTGTTAATTTGTTAGAATAGTTTCTATATAAATACTTGTAACAAACTTTAGTTCGTTAAAAAAGGTATCATTTTCCTCCATCTTCTCTGTATTTTTCTTCATTCAAGTTAGATTCTAATCTTAGTGTTCATTCCTCACATGGTATCAGAGCGTGCTTTTAGGCTTTGATTCCTTGTTCTTATGTTAGTCTGGCCTTTATTTCTGTTTGAATTGTGATTCTTCATCTTTTGGAGTTTTCGTTGTGATTGTAATATGTTTGGTTATACGAGATGAATGTTAATGATCAGATGATGTTTGATCCTCTGTATAATTAGGATCTGATAATCCTAGAATGAGTATAGGGGATTTAATCTTTGATGGAAGTAATTTTCTTCCATGGATTCATGCCATTAAAATGGCTTTATGAGTGAAATTAGAGATAGGTTTCATAGATGGATCTATACCTAACCTAGAGGAAAGTTCATCTAATCATGTTAAATAGACAATATGCGATTATATGGTAACTTGTTGTCTTCTGAATTCTATGACTAAAGATCTTGCACAACACTTTCTTTATGTGCAATTAGCTAAAGACTTATGGAAAGAAATAATAGAGCATTTTGGAGTACCTAATGGACCATTGATTTTTCAATTGAAGTATGAGATTAACAAATTACAACAAGAAAAATCAATTAGTTAGAGTTTAATGAATTGAAGGCATTAAATGCTTATTTATCTTGTACTTGTGATCACTTGGATCGACGTACTTATAGAATGAATGAAAGAGTTCAAGAATTTGAGTCAAAAAGCAAATTGATACAATTTCTTATGGCCTTAAATGACACGTATGAGGGTGTGTGGAATCAGGTATTAACTATGGAACCTCTTCTAAATGTTAATGGGGCTTTCTATTTTGTTCAGCAAGTAGAAAAGTAAAGGGAAGTAACTGGAAACATAGGTTCTAATGGAGAAATGGTAGCCTTTACTATTTTAAGGCTAGAAGTAATAGATTTAATGTTGATAAACGAAAAGGAAACAAGATCATATGCAAGTATCGTCAAGGAAAGGGTCATGTAATGGAAAATTGTTTCGCACTCATTGGATATCCCAATTGGTTTAAAGGGAAGTGGTTAAAGGAAAACAATCTAATGCTATTGTTATTTCTTCTAAGTGTAATTTTGTGCAGGATACTCTCTTGACTCATGTGGAGCAAGTGCTCAAGTAGCTGGGTTAGATAAGCATGTGATGCAAGCCATATGTTCGAGGTAATCAAATTGTTGAAAGACAAGGAGGATTCAGATCATATAGCAGCAACTATTATGAATATGCAATACATAGGCAATTCTTCTTATTCTAGTTGTTTAAGTGTTTCAAGTGATGCAATGGCTCTTTAGATTGTAGATTTCGGTGTAACAGACCACATGACACCTTTCTTACATATTTTGCATGATGTACAAGTACTTAGTAAACCCATATCTATTAAAATGTTTGGTGGACGAGTCTTATTTGTTGACAAAGTTGGATCTGTCATGTTAATGACTCTCTTTGGTTACATAACGTGTTCTATATATCATCCTTTTCACATGACTTGCTTTTGTTTATAGACTAGCTTTTGCGCAGGGTATCAAAGCTGAGTTTATTACTCTTGCTTGTACTTTTTAGGACCAAAAGTCTAAGTAAGTCATCACTATGGCTCCTATCCTTTGTAGTCTATATACTCTTTTATCTAAAGACAGTTTTTTTTTCATGTAATGCTATAATGTGTAATAAAGATCGAGTAAGTCTTTTACATGCTCGATTAGGTCATGCTTCTATTTCTAAAATTCAACATTTGACTGTCTGTAAACAACTGTCATGTGAAAACTTTGTTCGTAATACTTGTCAAGAAGCAAAGTTTAATTGTATTTCTTTTTCTAGAAGTATGACTATGTCTCCTAGTCCTTTTCATTTGATTCCCGCTGATGTTTGGGGCCCATATCATATTGCTGCTTTGTTTAAGCTAAGTATTTTCTTACTCTTGTTGATGATTGTACAAGATTAACTTGGACTTTTCTTTTGCATCATAAGTTTCAAGTGTCTTCTACTCTTGAATGTTATTTCAAGTATTTGTTTCAGCCATTTCAATGTCTATCCCAAGTTCATCGGGACCAATAATGGTGGTAAATTTGTGTCTCATACTTGTAAATCCTTGTTTCAATCCTTTGGTATTATACACCAATGGACTACTCCATACACACCATAATCATATGGGAGGGTGGAAAGGAAGCATAGACATTTATTAGAAATGTCAAGAGCCTTACGCATACATGCTAACTTATCTAAAGAATTTTGGGGTGAGTGTTTGATAGTTGCCACACTCCTTATTAATATTTTACCTTCATCTATTCTGGAATGGAAATCACCATATGAAAAATTGTTTGGTAAATCTCCTTTGTGTGATCATTTGAGAGTTTTTGGTTGTTTATGTTATGTCCATAAACATTCTAAACTCAATGATTAGTTTGATTCTAAAAGTGCTAAAGGTATATTTCTTGGATATGAACAAGAATGTAAAGGGTACAAAGTCTATGATATTTCTCTTAAACAGTTGATACTTAGTTGAGATGTTGTCTTCTTTAAGAATCAACTTCCTTTTTATGATTCTTAGAATTTTAGGGTTGAGAATATGTCCTTCATTCCTTCTGCCGCACCTTCATTCACTTGTGATGAAGATATGTCATCTGTTCCTATGTTTGTTTTTTATTTTGTTCCTCTATTTGATAGTACACAAGTAATGGCATCTTCACATGATAATTCTACTCTAAGAGATCTACTAGAACATGGAAAACACCACATTGGCTTCAAGATTTTCTTCATTCTTCACATCATGCTATTTCTGATCCCAAATTACAAATTACACACTCTACCTCATATGTTCTTTGTCCTTTATTTAACAATGATACCTTTGCTAAATATCCCATAAAGCCTACTCATTACTTAGAAGCATCTAAACATCAAGAATGGGTAGATGTCATGCATACGGAACTTAACGCTTTAGAATTGAATGATACATGGGAACTTATAACTCTTCCAAAGGGTAAGAAAACTATAGGGTGTAAATGAGTCTATAAAGTAAAATATAGACCTAGTGGGAATGTTTAAAGATATAAAGCTAGGCTGGTGGCTAAAGGCTTTACTCAAATAGAGGGTGAAGACTACAATGAAACCTTTTCATTGGTAGCTAAACTTAACATTATTCGGTTATTGTTTGCTCTTGCTACATCTTGTAATAGGCCGCTTCATCAAATAGACATTAATAACGCTTTCTTACATGGACCATGGAAGAAAAGATTTTTATGATTCCTCCTCAAGTGTATGATAAAGCACAAGAGAACAAGTTTGTCATTTGAAGCGCTCCTTATATGGTTTGAGTAAACTTTGCGCCAATGGAATCTTGAGTTGTCTAATTTTCTTCTTAAGCACAGTATTATTCAACCATCTCATGATCATTCTTTGTATACGCAGCACACATCAACTAGTTCTCTTATTGTTTTGTTGTATATTGATGATATGATTATCACTGGTACTAATAATTATGGTATTGCTGACTTGAAGCATTCTTTGTGTCACACCCCGCCCCCACAGGCGACGGCGATGTGATGTCAGGGCAGACAAACCATCGTTGGCCCCCTCAACTGGTAAGAGGTGCTGCCTTTGGGACAGGCAAAAGCCTCAGGTCATGGTTCGATCCCTAGAGGCTGCAGACTGGGGTCAATCCATCCTGAGGGTAACAATACCTATAGTGCGTGGTACCCGTTGGGGCATGCGTTGGTTGGGGTCACCATGATGCAATGGTGGTGTCGACCATTACCACTAGGGGCCAGCGGTGGTTTGTCTGTCTGACATCACATCGCCGTCGCCTGGGGGGGCGGGGTGTGACACTTTGGATACTAAATTTACCATTAAAGATTTAGGTTTCGTTCATTTTTTTCTTGGCATGGAGGTTTGATGCACAACCGAAGGCCTTTTCCTTAACTAACATAAGTTCATTGTTGATATACTTTTAAGTGCTGGAATGGCAACTGCTCGACCAGTTAATGCGCCTCTTTCGAGTGGTTCAATCCTAATAATGGTACGGGAGAGTTATTGGATGATGCTTCCTTTTATAGACAAATGATTGGACGGTTGCTTTATGTTACTCTAACACAACTAGACTTAAGCTTCAATGTTCATTGTTTAAGCCAACTTGTCGCAAATACCATGGTTCCACATATTCAAGCCTTGTTTCATCTTCTTCGATTTTTGAAAGGTATTGTTGCATGTAGTTTGTTCTATTCAACCATTAGTCCTTTGATTTTGTGAGGCTTTTTTTTTATGTTGATTGGGCTATAGATGTTATGGATTACAAATCCATTTTTAGTTATTGTATCCTCCTTAGAGATTCCTTAGTTTCTTGGAAAACCAAGAAATAACCAACTATTTCTACTTCAAGTAGTGAAACTAAGTATAGGAGTTTAGCATTTGCAACTAAAGAACTTCTTTGGCTTTCTTATTTGTTGCGAGATTTGACGGTTCTTTTATAGATACTAGTTGTTCTTGCTTGTGATAACTGTTTTGCTATCTCGACTGCTTCCAATCCTTGCTTGCATTGATGAACAAAACATATCAATATTGACATTCATTTTGTTTGTGATCATATTCATTCTAGTTTTTTCAAATGCAGCATGTTTCTTTCTCTGATTAGGTTGCTGATCTTCTAACTAAATATTTGCCTAAGCATCAAATGAATTATCCGTGTTGCAAGTTGTCACTTCAGGATGTTCTAACTTGAGGGGGGATATGAACAAATGAATATACCTGTTCTATACTTTGTATGGGCACTTGTACGCTTCTCCTTTAGCATAGGTGTTATTTATTTTCCTTTGTTCCAGATGTTATACTTTTGTTGGTTTCCGCTTTTAATTAGTTAGACTAGTTTTTGTATAAATACTCTTAACAAACTTTATTTCATTAACAAGGATATCATTTTGCTTCACCTTCTCTGTATTTTTCTTCGTTCAAGTTGGATTCCAATCTGAGTGTTCGTTCCTCACACAATCAGCAAACTAATCAAACATCTACTAAATTAAACCAGCTTTAAAATTTGTTTATATCTTGCTTGATCTTTACCTCAAGCATTAGCATTTGTTCCTTCGTGCCCATTAAAGGGGAACAGCTGTCCTTCATTAAAAAAATTTAGTATGATATGGTCAAATAAAGAGTATAATATTTATAATTAAGTTATGTGTTGATTGTTAAGTGAAATTAAAGGTGGGTCCAGATATGATCGGAAATTAAATATTGAGATGACAGCTTTCGGTTCCAAGATTATGAAATCAAAACTGGCCAAGCCAAAAAGCTGGTCATAGGACGGTTTTTAAGAACCGACGGCTCCCAATTATCTCGGTTAACCCATGTCCATTTATTTTGAAGAAAATTTTAATTTTAAACCTTAAAATTTCTCAAAGAAACAAATAAATTAAATTTTAAAACTCAAAAGAAAAAAGTTAAGCTTAAAAGTCTTATTATGTTTAAGCTAGTTGTTAAAGAATTATTTAGATTATGCTTTTATTTTACAACCATTTTCGACTTGAGTTGCAATACTAGTACCATGAGCTAATAAAAGATTGAGAGGTTATAAAAGAAAAATTAAATAAAAAGAAAGTCTCCTATTGTTAAAAGAGGATATTTTAATTTTGGCAGATATATATGCAATCAAATACTGTAAATGCAATTTAGTTTTTGAGTGAATGAAAAATATTTATTTTTTTCAATTTGCATAAAAAATAGTTTAAATTTTCAAATCCATATAATTACATTTTTAATTTTAATATTATTCTTTTTTAAGTTATGATGTAACCGACTAGACCCATTAGACGAGATGAAAGAATTTTGATATATTGAATGGAAAAGATTATAGTAGGCAGCAAGACAGCCCAGACTTTTGGAAACATCTTCAAATCTCTTGATCCAATTTTAAAATTCTTTCACTTGAACAGATAATACATTAAATAGATATGATATATACTCTAATTATTAGTGGATAAATTTCGTTTCTAAATTTGTACATTTCCTTGTTGATAAAAAAGGTAGAAAATAAACTGTTTTTCTTTTTCCCCCATGCAAGAGAATGTACATAGTGCTGTTTTTTTTTTTTTTTTGTTCCCGACATCCATTTAAACAGTAGAATTTGCAAGCATAAATTTTGGATAAGGATGTAATAAAGGGTAAATTACAATTAAAAAAAATGAATAATTGGAGGTAAGTTTATTTAAAGGAATCAACATTCAAAGTGATGATGAAGAATCAATGTTTAAGAGTAAGTGCACTTATTAATATTTGGAATGATTAAAAAGATGAATTAATATTTGATAAAGTGAGTCAAATAAAATATTTATAATTCATTGTTAAGAAAAATTAATAAAATTAATTATAACTAATCAAATGTTAATAATTTTACCAAATGTTGATACCTCATTTAATTTAGCTTGTAAAATATATTTTTTTTAACTATTTGAAATATTATTAAATAAACTTATCCTTAAACGCAAATATATTTAATGTAATATATCAATTTATGAAATCTCAAGCATTTCCTAATTTTTGAAAACTTCTATTTATCAGATTCATTTTTCTTTTTCTTTTTTATTTCAAAAAAGATGCACGTGGTATTAATGAAATATAATAGGGAATAGGGATTTAAGGTTATAAACCGAAAGCAAATACACGTTAGCTCTTTTATAAAGACGCATAGCATGAATTTTAATATCATGTTTGATTTACTATAAATGAATAAAACTGGAATGGAATAGCAATTTCTTTATTTTATGATTATGAGTATTTGTGAAATAATATATATGTTTTTTATAAGAAATAACTATTCCTCTAATGAAGAAAATGATTAAGATTCCTTATTAATTCCATGTTATATGAAACAAATATTCTTTATGATAGATTTTTTATAAATGAAATTAAAAAATAGCTATTCTATGATAATAAAAATATAATACTAATTTTATCCCTCCCACCTAACTAAATGCAATGTAAGAAAAGGTACAATTATGGAATCAAACCCATTACCTAGCTAGAAAAAATCTTTAAAAAGTACTAGAGAAACTAAAAAGTTGGATTATGAAATAAGATGTTGACAAGATTAACTATGGAGAGGAGGTTGTAACTCTTTAAATTTAAATCAAGACACCATTTTAAATAAAAAGTCAAACAACTAAAGTACCAATTCTAATTCTCCACGCCAAAACAACAGCTGACCCCATATTTGATATTTTGTTGGGAAGATAATCCCTAGTATTAAACATCCCGTACGGGCCTGGCCAGGTGTGTATAGGTGACTTGTCTAGTCAGGTCCCCATGGATCCCGTTGGATTCGACTCTTAAGGATGTTTACCTCCAATCAAAGGACAATATATATATATATATATTATATATATTAATAAACCATACGAATGATGACTAAATACTAATAATAATTTATCTTATTTAGGTTTTTTTAATTATGAATGTAAATAAATTAAATTGATTCACAAACTATTTAAATATACATTGGTTAGCTCAATTTAAGAATACTCGAATTAATTTTGAATTTAAGTTACTTACGAAGTATAAACTTCATAAGATTTAACTTGATTAACTTGTAACTTCTAATAGAACTTGAGTAAGATATAATTATTAGTTGAGTTTAGAGTGGGTTTAGATATTAATATTATTTTAATTAAAAAAGACTTTTTAGCAAAAAATTGCCTAAGCAAGCAAATTTGAGTTGGTCAACCAAAGAAAAAAAAAAGAAGAATCTAATTTAAGTTGAGCTCGAGTTCATTCAATGTCCCATCAAATTTGACTCGACTTCAAAGTTTTAAGCTTAGTCAAACATGAACTGAAAAGAAAAGTTTTTGAGTATTACATAAATATAGATCTATATAGTATTTAAGTATTAATAAAATTTTTATGTTTATGATGACATAATGTGTATTTACTAAAATAAAACCATTTATTTTACATACATCATGTATATAATATTTTATTAGCATCTCCACACCATGCATAAATAAATATAACTTGTTTAAACTTGTTTTTTGCCTTATAGAACAACAAATATATGTAAACATTTTTTTACCTATGTAACAGAATGTACATCTTTTTTTTTTTTTTTGTCCCCCATCCATTTAAATAGTAGGATCCACAAATATAAAGACTAGATAAGGTTTATAATAAAATAAAATATATAAATAACTAAAGATAAGTTTATCTAATGTATTAACAATTTGAGTTATTAAGAAGAATAAATATTTAGAAGTAAATTCATTTAACGTATAAACATTTCAAGTGATTAAGATTTAAGAGGAATTAACATTTAGAAGTAAATTCATTTGCATGATAGAGTTACTGTAGTAGGTCGATCATGTATAACAGGCATGCTAACTCAAGAGGAGTTTTGCAATGGTGACACTTGCATCGATGTTATAGAGAGAAGATTGAAATGTTTTGATTCTATGCATTATCTTGATTATGCTAGAGCATGATCATCTTGCAAATAATGATATATGCATTCTCTTTTTGTTTCCTTCTTTCCTAGGCTTGTGATGTCTCCAAGGCTTTATAAGCCGATAGAGATCAAAGCAACTTCATTACATCTCATTACTGCTAGCTTAAGTTGCCCTCTCAATTGCCAAGGTGTCTTGAAAGCATCATATGCTATGGAAGAGAAAAGAAAGGTGGGGGTTGATCTTTTAGATTGAAACCACCACTCTAGCTCACAAAATCATCATTGTTAAGTAATGGTGCGCACAATGATATAATGTGCTCCTTAAATCCATTAAATTCCAAGTAGTTACATGAAAATGCATTACTTAGCAATATAAGCTAAGTAATTTTGTAATTGATAAATACCTTGTGAATATTTATTTTTTGTAATTCAATTTGATAATTAAAAGTGTTATATTTTATGAATTTTGTACATATAATGTATATATGTATGGATTGTTTTTATTAGCAATTTTGTTTTGTTAAAAGTTGTTTATAAAGTTTTAGTAGATTTGATGTGTAAAGAATAAAATAAATTACATGAAAATGCTGCGTGTCCCCACATCCATTTAAATAGTAGGATCCACAAATATAAAGACTGGATAAGGTTTATAATAAAATAAAATATATAAATAACTAAAGATAAGTTTATCTAATGTATTAACAATTAAAGTTATTAAGAAGAATAAATATTTAGAAGTAAATTCATTTAACGTGTAAACATTTCAAATGATTAAGATTTAAGAGGAATTAACATTGAAGAGTAAATTCATTTGCATGGTAGGGTTGCTGTAGTAGGTCGATCATGTATAACAAGCATGCTAACTCAAGAGGAGTTTTGCAATGGTGACACTTGCATCGATGTCGTAGAGAGAGGCATAGAAGGAGGAACAAGCCAACTCGGCTTCCTAAGCACGTAAGTGTGACAAAAGACCAAATCAAGTGTGACAAAAGATTATATCAAGCAGACTCAATCGTTCTTAACTCATTCTTCGCTGGCTGTAAGCTTTGATCTTTCTTGGAAGTATTTCGACAGAGTTTGCACGTTACTCTTAATCTTAGTAATACACTGAATGAATCCAAATGAGAAGAGAAACTTTTATTTATAGATGTTGAGGCTGATGATAATCGTTGGATGACTTTTGGGTAAATGGTTGAGATGGAGTGTTGTTTACAACTGTTGAATTTCTTTCATGAATCTAATGGTCAAAATCGATCTATCCTTTTCTATATGTGAGCATGAGTTTTGGATATGGGTTTGAAAGAGAATGGAGGCTTTATTATATACAAGAAGCCCATTTTCCTATTGAAATAGTCAATCTTTAATATAAAATAGCTTTTGTCTTATTTTATTTCACATAAATCTTATTTTAGCTAAATAAAACCCAAATTAATCCAAAAAGATATTTTTGGAATCTATTTTTATGCATATGAAATCTGACTAAGGCCAAGAGCAGAATAAATTGGTCCAACAATTCATGTTCCAAGCCTACCAAGCCTAAAATTCCTACTATATCTCTTATTGGACCTATATTTTTTACCCTCTCACGAGCTTGAAAAATCGATTCTTGGCATTAATTGGACTCCAAGCCCAACCAACAAAAACCACTTCCTACATCATTCAAAGTATCGAACTTTACTGAATATCGAATTCGGTTCAGTTAATTTGTAAAACAACTTGATTGATTGGGATTCATAGTCTTTCAAACATATGCGAGGACCCAAAAAAAGGACCAAAATAATTATTACCCAACGATCCTACTTAATAAATTAGTTGGGCCATCATCGCCACAGTCAAAGATGTAAATCATATGCTTGCCTTTTTCCGGGCGGCTAATTAATTTCTAACCGGATTATTGCAACCACCAATCTACTTAAATTATTAGGCCCAGAAATAACAGTCGTAGGTGCACTAGAAATTAAAATTTGGAAGGAAGGGTACATGGCCTTACTATTGGTTTGACACTGGAGAAATTATTCAATTAAAAGTATGCATGAAAATATTTGCAAGGCGTTAAACCAATGGTTAGTAGTTACAAAGTGAATTTAGACAAGAGATATTAGTTTTATTTGATGTGTTTGTTTTATAAAAGTACATTTCCAAATATTTTCCATGTTTGTTATGGTGAGATAATGCACTTGGAATATATATATATATATATATATGAAATTTAGAAATGCAAGAACTTATCCTTCTTAAAGAGTTCCACTCATTTTATACGAAAGTTTTCTCCCCAATTTTTATTTTTGCTTTGGTATTTTTGGTCTTTTTTAACAAGTGGGAGAGAAAATTATACAAAACTTTGTTATATTACGCAACTGCTAAAATAACAGGTAAATTACACCGAAATATCATAACGTTTGAGGATAAGTTTATTTTAGATTATAACGTTTAAAAAAGTTCAAAAAATGTCATAACGTTTAAAAAAGTATCTTATGAGATTTAATTAAGTATTTATCCTATTGATATATGTTGATGGGACCTTGAAGGCAGGGATTTCTTAAGTTTTAATTAAATATTTATACTATTAACATGTACCAATGGTAAATGGTAACCTCAATTGACCTACTTACCTATAAACATTGTGACCTAAAATAATTATATCCTCAAGCGTTGTAATTTAAAATGAACTTACTCACAAAATACTGTGATATCTTTTAAAATGTTATGACATAAAATAAACTTACTCTCAAACATTATAACATTCTGGTGTAACATACCCTAAAATAACTAATACTACAACACCATTGGATGCCAAAAAAACATAGCTTTTAATATTGGGTATAGCTAAAGTAAATTGCAACCTCCAAGTGCAATATCTATAACCGTATTACTTGAACCAACACATTGATACATTCAAAGATCACAAAACATGAGCAGATGCAAAGTTCTATAGAAGGATATTTTGTTGAGAGCTCAAGTATTTCATAAGCATGGCTACTTGGTACAAGTTTCATGAAGTGAGATTCAAACAAAGTCCTTCCTTGGCATATAGGAAATATGGTTCTTTCATTCATAAACTTAAGGAAATAGAGTTCTTTACTTTATTGGAATCCCACATTTGAAATTCAATAAAGTATTAATTGATTTTCTAGGTCTATATTTTATTCAAATCTTATAATTAAGATTGGAATGATTTTCTGTAAGAATATTCAGTTCACTTCGATATTCTATTTGGAAATTTCTTTCAATCAAACACTGAGTTCTTTATCAATTTAAGATTCATTTAAACACCTAATTAGTCAAGTGACTTTAAACTCATGATTTGTGTTATATATATCATATCTCCACTAAATTGGAGATCCATGCTAATCATCAATCCCATGCTGTGAAACAAGATGTTGGCTGGCTTTACTTGGACTTAAATGCTTTATGTCATGACATAACTTGAGAATTCGCATATATTATTGTAACAAAAACCAAATAAGTTCTTATCAATACTCTTCATAATGATGTTAAACACATTCTATCTTTATGAGTAATGATTTTGGGAATCCAACCCATTAAGGCCTGACATCGTCAGGCTTTCAGAAGAGTAGAACCGAAATTAGCATGTCGATTGGGCTAATTTTTTTTTTTTTCCCTTCATTTTTTGCCCCTTTCATACAAAGAAAAGAAAATATGTTGCACCAAGGCAGGAGTTATTCGTGAGCTATTAGTTTCAACTGCATGTATAATTTATTTGGCATGTTGAAGTTTTATGATATTAAGCTCAGTGAATCTGTGAGTGTTATTGAGTTTTAATCAAATTTTAATATGAATTGAGTTTAAGTCAAATTTGTATATTGATACTTTTTTATAGTTAAAAAATAAAAATATTTTAGAACGATCAATTTTATATAAAATTAATCAAGCCAAGTTTGACTTTAAAATTTCATACTGTCTCTGATCACTAAGTTCAAGTTGATATTGAGCCAGTCTGAAACCATCTTCTAGAATTGATTTGCCTACAATTTTTTTGCCATTGAGTCTAAGAGAATTTCCAAAATATAATTTTTTTTATTGAAAAAAAGAAAACACATTGAATCCATTAATTGTTTGAATAGTCTCTTAATTTTATGTTAACTTTTGATAGTTACTAATTGAGCGCTAAAATCTTTTGTATGTGGAGAAAAATTTTAATGAACAGCAGCTAATGGCATCTCGCACTAGGGGGCAAAAGTGAAAGAAAATCACATCAACCATACTGCAAACTTTTCAAAAAACAAAGTCTTCTCACTTTCGAAAATGCTACAATTTTTTTATTAAATAGCATGTAATGTGGAAATATAAAATCACATGACAACAATACTAGTTAATTTCCATATATTTTAAAGACCATTACAAGTAGGTTACAGTGGCAAAAAAGGACATAATTTATTAAAATATATAAAAAAATAAATCCAACATGTATAATGTACTGTTCGTGGCACACATATAGAAAAACCATCTACGTTCTTTTTTCATTACAGGGTCTGTTAGTTTTGGCTTTTTTCCGACAGATACAAACACTTTTCAAACTTTTTGCTAACAAATTATCTATCAAGAAATAGATATAGATAAAAAAAAGTTGACAGTTCTCATCAAAAGATCAAATAGAACAAATATAGATAAAATTTAGATGCAAATCGGATATATTTACACATATCATTTTAAAAAAGATACAGATACAGATACAGATAAAAAACAGACAATCTAAACAGACCTATAATTTCTCTTTCTTTGTATTCTATTCAAATTCAACAAAGTTTCACAAATATTTGTAAGTATACATATTTATGCATATGTTTTGGAATGAGTAAGTACATAGTAGGTAGAGTATGAAGTATTACCCGTATTCTATCCTAGTATAAGGTATTAAATTTCGTACTCATAACCTACCATAAGGCAACTTCATAAGGTACCTTGTATCTGCCTTGTACCTTACACTTTGTACCCTGTAGAACCTGTAAAATTTTAATATGAAACCTCTGTATTTTTGTTTTTAATCTTCAAGTCTATAGTCTTTGATATGAGTGTATAATGCATAATACTATTTTAGTTTCATATATTTGATATAAATAATACGAAGAAAGAAATTTAAAGGTAATTTGTTAATGCTGATGTTCTAATGTGGATCACATGCCTTGTAAGTCAAATCGATCCCATTAACCACATGGGTCAACCCATTAGGCTAAACCCCAGTTTATGTCAATAACAACTCAATTCGTCGTTAAGACACCTTTCACCTAAGTTCAACATACTGTCCAATTATTGTAGCACCCGGATGGCTTATGCTCAGTATCTCTTAGCATACTATACTCAGTTGGGCTTGATACATTTGAACATGGATTAGTTAGTTTGCCCCACATCCACTATAACTATTGTTGATCTCTTGCTTTTCCATGATCCTACAACACGCTCAACAGCCAGGTTCGCCTGATTGTAAATAACCTTCTTCCTTCTATGAGAACGGTAATGCAACATAAACCCTCTCTTTCATATTCATTATATACCCTTAAATTGACATGCTTATTGACTTAGACATCAAAGTGGCCGTGTCAAGCTCAGCCCTGACGTATCACTAGTTGTGTTCTATTTTGCAAGCTCATCGTCCTTAGGAGTCTAATCTAGATTCCCCACATTTAGCCTCTGTTGAATTGGAACTAGCGACGGTCAATATCACAAGTTTTGTAATATTTGGAAGTTGTTAATGTCTATATGATATTAAACAAAATTATAAAACTTGCATTAGCTCCTAAAATGAAAACTTTAGAGGAGCTACTTCTATATCAATAGGTTTTAGAAGATAAACATCATCTCTATATAATTTGAGGAATTCAAGTTGGTACATATAATCATAGTTCTTCTAAAATAAATATACCCAGTCTTTCTAAAATGAAATAGTGCATATCCTTTTATAATAAAGTTTATCAAAAGATAATCAACAAATAATAATCTTAAGTAAAAGTGGCCGCAAAATGAAATATTGAATATTTAATATAGTAGATACATGATACCCCAAAACATGTACCATCAATATCAGAGTACAGTCCCGATGTGGGTAGAGTATGAAGATCCCATACTTGTATCCTACTCTATAAGAGTATGTTTCGAAAAGTCTACACTTATATGCCTCAACTTTAAGATAATAACAAAATATCTGTATAAATTAGAAACTTAAAACTTCAGGTGTATAATTACAAAAATGAATAAACTTGAGGTGCAAGCCATCACATTAATCCAAGATAAAATGATGATATATGATCAATTGTGAATTGTCTATCTAACCAATCATTCGATCAATAAACTGATTGTAAGAGTTAACATAATAGATATTTTAATGATTTGATTATAATTATGTACAAATTTAAACACTTCAATATTTTGTTGAACAAATCCCATATAAAGTTAAAATAAACGGATAAAGAAGATTCTACAATTTTCCAACATTAAATATTTCACGTTTAGTAGTAAAAACTGGATTCGGATTAAATTTGCATCAAAATCTATGGGATCCTACGTATTAGACAGGTTTCATCTAGGTATAACGTACGAGGTCCATTTCCAAATTTCCTAAGCATAATCTCACAAAATGTATTAAAGGATGACACTATACAATCTAAAATAACATCGAAACCTTTATCCGTTATAGCACAATATCATGTTCTAAAATTACCCGTGAGTTTTGTTACACATGTATGCATTTATAAATTTTAATACATTTATCGTGAGTTTGGTTTCGTTTTTAAATCGAACTAATACTAAACCAATATAAATATGATATCGATAAAAAACTGACAGTTTTACTCATAAATTAATCAAACCGAATTGATACTGAAACAATACCAATAAGTTATCAACACAGATCCGATACAGTTCAAAATCCAATAATCCAAATAAGTATAGTCTAGACTGCACCATGCCGACCATCTTATAAGTTATAAGCTTTAAGTACATATTCTGTATGACGGTTAGCTGTATAAGTGATTGCAAATTTGCAAATTTTAACTCTTTCCCACATCTCTAAATTGGTTTGATTATTTTTGTGCTATAAGCGACTTTAGATTTGTAAATTGAGTGCAATGGTTTTACTGTTATTCACTCCAACATTCAAGTTTCAACATGTGCAAACTACGCAGTAAAAATTTTCAGGTAAAACAATAATGGAATTTATAGGTTTAATGGAATACCTTCCATGTTGAATGGTATATAACGTTTTAAACTTATATTTATAATCCTTCATCATTCACAAACTATATTATATTATGTTTAACTAGCCAAACCAGCATATATATTCGCATATTGCAGTTATTATGATTTTAACACTTGATGATATATTCTAACTAATTGCATAAGGAGAACCATTACATATATGAATAACTTTGTAAGAAAAAAAAATAGAAATAAAATTGTGATTCAACAAAAAATGCCATTTAGGTGAAAAAACAAAATTTACTGCTCATTCGACCTAAAATGGCTATCTATTCCAACGTCAATATAGGAAAACTATACGATTAACTTCATAATATATAACCCATGAGAGTCATCGTGTAAACGTGTAGGTGATTGATCAATTTGACCAGTTAGGTTTGAAGTTTCATTTACCCCCTTTCCTAAGCTTGGTTAAGCTTGAACATACTAGTAAATTTTCATAAAGACTTTATATAGCTCTATAGGTTAGGGTGTTTTCCCCTCCACAATCTTGTTACGCATAATTCAAAACATTATAAGTAAATTAGCATACAATGCATCCACAATTCGTATGCTAAAATATAATATATAATACAATTAAATGTACTAATACAATGAAATTTATAGCATATTCAATAAATGACTAACCTATACATAACTAATGACTTTAAAATTAAGAGAAAACAATTATATAGACGACTTAAAAAGTGTGTGTAATAATGATTGAATTGGTTTGGATATATTTGGGACAATGTGATGGATACTACCTGAACATTTTGAAATTTTTAATTTACTACATGAACTTCTATTTTGCTAAATGCGGTACCTAATCATAATTTTTTAAGCCATTGTTACTACCTGCATCAAATAACTTAACGTTGTTTGTATTTAGCCAATCATTGTGTATCACGTGTCATTTGATTTAAAAAAGAAAATGAAAACATGGAGTTAAAAAAGAAAAAATAAAACTGCATCTTGTACGTCTTGCTTCTTTTCCTCTAATTTTTTCCCCCCCCCCCCCCCCCCCCCCCCCCCCCCCCCCCCCCCCCCCCCCCCCCCCCCCCCCCCCCCCCCCCCCCCCCCCCCCCCCCCCAACACCACACACACACAAACTATCAAAAACCACTTGAATAACCTAACACAAACACATGGAAGGGTAGGTTATGGGTTTGAATATGTGTTTGATGCTTAAGGGATTAGATGATGATGGGTGGTGATTGACTGAACTTAGGCAAGTTGATCTTGTGTCATATATGGTCATGGTGGACTTTAGGTTGTAGCGTTGATTGATACCATGTTTGTGTGTTTGGTTTTGATTTTTGGTTGGTCATGGCTGCCATTGGCGAATGTTTAGGTTGTTAAAGGTAGTGGAGATGTTAGTTATTTGGGGGGTAATTGAAGGGAGGCGCTATGGCACCTAAGATGGTTGGTGTGGTGGTTAGAGAGAGATGGAGAGAGAGAAGTTGAAGGGGAGGGAGAGCTTTAGAGAGAGTTAGTTTAAGAGCTAGAAGGAGGGACTCAGGAGGGAGATGAAGGAAGGGGATTTGACCTCAGGATTTTTTTTTTTTAGTTTTACCTCCATGTTTTCCTTTTCTTTTTTTTTTTTTTTCAAATTAGATGACATGTGTCATACAATAATTGATATGTACAAATAACTATTAGGTTATTTAACATAGATGGTGTGACCCAAAAAGTTACAATTATGTATCACATTTAGCACAATAAAAGTTCAAGTAGTAAATTGAAAATTTTCTAAAAGTTTAGGTAATATTTATGATATTATATGATATATTTGGGTTGTTTTGCTGCTTTAAGTTAAGTCTCTATAAAATTTGAAGAGTTAACTTAGAATTTAAATGTTCCCGAATAAGTAAACATTGATTATGAATACTGAATATAGAATTTTGAATGTTTATGTTGAAGTTTAATTTCAAAATAGTTTATGCTCTTGATGTGGGATAGTGGTTGATTCGCTGTAACTTAGGATTGGAATTTATTTGTTTTTAAATTTGAATCTCCAAACAATTTCTAAAAATTAGATTGAATGTTCATAAAGAACTTCAAACCTTCGACCTCATATTTAACTTATTTTTCATGAAATGCAAGCTAGATCTTTATCATAAGTCGAATTCAGTATAAAAAGCGTTTTTTAATCAATTTTTTTAATTTTATTGTTCTTGGAAAATTGAATCTAATAGATTAACATGAATTTGATATCATAAACATAAACTTTCAAATTTAGCAACAAAGTTCTTAAATCAAAGTTTAGAATGTTTGGATCTTATAAAGTTAACATTAATTGTGAAATATTTTTGTGGACTTGATTTCTTGAAATAATTGTAAATAATTATTTTTGAGAGAAGATCTGGATGCCATCTGACATCCTTTGGGTGGGTTGGGTCCAAAATCATCCTAGAGAGACACATCTTGATTAGTAAACAAACTGATTCTCACTTCGTTATCGCTTGGAACCAATTTGTAAAGTAAAACTTAATGATTAATGTGACTTATAGTAATTGGATATGGACTTTATCTAAGTATAACTTTTAGTAAAAATTAAGTGAATTGACTTATAATAAATGGTTTAAAGATTAATAAAGTAATTAAAGATTACTAACTTGTTAATGTAAGATAATTTTAGTAAGTTGAATTGAAATAGAAAGTTAACAAAAGTTCTATTTTTCTTTCTTTAGTTCTATGTTCTCGTTGTATCGGTTCTTTAGCAAGCAATTATCTTTTGTATCGAATTCTAGGTATGTTGTGACCTTATGTGTTGGTTGTGTTATAGCTAGAACAAATTGATTAGTTGCTTAAACTTACCTTAATAAACAATCAAGCGATTACTTATGCGTAGTCATTACAGCATAGAAAATGACAGCATATGATGGGTGTAATGGTCGCATCTATGCCACTTACATGAGACAATAGCTAATGCCTATGCCTCGGAGGCTTGGGTGAGTAATCAATATCAATATATGATTGGTAAAACAAATAGAATATCGAGTTTTGTTTATATGAGAGTATAGTGAATTCAAACAAATGATTACGATTAATTGGGTCTACCTCTACCAATGTAGATTAGTGGAGTACTTCATGAGAGAGTACTTTCTTTTTCCTTCTTTTTTGGCATGGAGTCCGATCGTCCTTATCGACCCCTGAGCTGATCCTTGGGACTCGACAGGGGCTTTTGCCGGGTCTCTCATATTCGAAATTTTTTTTTAACTTTTAAAAATAGCAAACAATGTTATAAATATAAAGGTAGTTTGGTGGCCAAGTACCTAATTTTCCATCCAAACGTCATGCGTTTAAATCTCATGAGTGTACCTTTTCTATTTTTTAATATGCATTTATTACATTCTCTTAACTAAATAAATTATTGTAAAAACCATTTTTTGTTTGTAATACTCCACAAATAATAATTATATTGTTCATAAAAGTTATAATTTTATCTTAACCTATATTTTTTATTGAAAATTAATTTGTGTGTAATATAAATACAATATTTTACCAAGTGCTCTAAATATCCTTAATTGTTTATTGAATGGTTTTTTTTTTTCCATAATTATGAAGTTAAAAAATATTGCAATGAAATTATAAATGAAATTCTTATACATATAAGATGCAATATAATTTTAATACCAAGCGGATATACATAGATAATTATAATATCAACTTAATTAAAGTTTGGTCTCCGTATTATCTTGTGTTTGCCCTTGTTAACTATTAATACTTCTAGCGCAAGGTATTGGACCTGTTTATTCCTAGTTGTTTTGCAACAAAGTCATGAGTATTTTGTTATTGTTGTTGGTTGACGAATTTTGCTAATTATCATAAACTTTTTGTTGTTGCATTAAAATCTAAGCATATGTACAATTGTGACATATGTTTGCCACTATGATTGCCTGTGCTAAGTCTTTGTGCCTCACTCCTTTTGTACTTTTTTATTTCATATTTCGATGTGAGTGCTTTTGCTAACAATGATGGTTATGACCATGTTGGTGATGATCTTTGCATCGGTGACAGGCTAGACAAATGTGAGAGCTACAATGATTTTCAGTTGTGTTATAGTTGTTTAACTTATTATGAATGTCTCTAGACCTTTTTATATAATATTGACTCTTAATAGTGTTTTGGGTTTAGAGACCTTATAAACTTGTTTATGGTTTAGGCTTTTATACCTTTGTTATGTATCTTATAATCTAATTATGGGCCTATTTGGGTATATTGGTTTGGTATTATTCTAGCATTATTTTCAAACCAAACTGATATTGAATTGATACCAATGAAAAATTAACAATTTTACTTATAAATTGACTAAATCGAATTGATACTGAATTGACATAGATATAATACCCATGAATTATGGATGCTGATATGATATAGATCTGATTTAACAAAAATTTGACAATCCAAACAAGATGGCTTCTGTTGACTTTTTATCTTGCAAAAATGTTTTTCAAATTCTAATATATGTTTCTTAATCAAAACTGGCTAAGAAACATAAATGGTTCAGAAAAAGGCTTAACTTATGATGCATAAGTATCATATGTAGTGGACTATCATGACTTTAGGTTCCACATCACAACAGGATAACCTATGATGTCTAACATGCTCGCAACATGCAAAGACGCCCTATACAAACTTAACACTTAGCCTCATACCTTTTCTAACTCGAATGGCAATTTAAATTTGTGGCTTCCTTAATAAACCACTTGTACCTTAGTGTACACCTTCCTTGAGAAGCCAGTCCTACCTCAGAATACCACCTTGTTGGTCAGTTTATGACACCACGTGCAAATGCTTTAGCGCTTCCATCCATAACTTAGTACTTTTCTAATTAGCTCAACATGAAGCGGGCAAAACATCACAATATTTCAATATCTATCCAAATGGCCTTTTTTTTTGGGGGGGGGGGGGGGGGGGGGAGGGGGGGGGGTTGGTGTGTGTGGAGGCAAAGCCTCATAAAGCTTGGTTATTCACCACCTAGCTCACCCTTAGCCTTGCCAGCTTGCTTTGATACTACTATTCCAAGACAAATTTGTCTGACATAATACAATTCATTTAGCTTATAACTATCCAGTTAGCCACCCCACTCCAAGAATTTTTGCTAAAAATCATAACACTCCCAAGACTTTGCTGCACTCTGCATGCTCAACATTGAGATGTTAAGTAATTTCTAGTTTAAAATTACTCGGTCATGACCCTATTCATATGCTTACTCTTCTTGCCAACCATCACTAAAGGCAAAAGGAAGTTTTGGGTGGGGGGGGGGGGGGGGGGGGGGGGGAGGGGTGTTGTTGGGTTAGCGTGGAGGGCATTTGATACATTATTTTGGACATTAGCCCTTTGATCCATGATGACCTATTTGGGTTTAGGCTTAAGCACTACATGTTTAGTCTGACCTTGTTTCGTTGAGTTAGATTAAGCTACCTTATTAGTAATAGCTCAACCATTCCTTAGGTGCTATTAAACAAACCCTCCAGATATCCCAAAACGAGCTCCGATTTGATTAGCAAAGCTAATGCCTTTCAATTAATCAGTAGACATGCCAACTGTCTCCAACTTACCATCTAAATATCTCAAAAATTACTTTAATGGGGAAATCACTTTCCTAATATACTTGGATAAATTTTCCAAATATACTGGTATGCCATTGTTAATGGTAATCACTTTCTCATTTGATTGCTGCCTCCATATTTTAAATAAACATGACCACTCTCTCGTATGATCATTTATACACATTATTACATCGTTACTCTTGTTATGTTTTCTCTCCCATAGATTATTGTCTTAAGCATTGGAATGCTTACATCTAACAAATCCCTAAAGCTACTAAACCTTTCTTATTTTGCAGGTTTAGTTTTTTATAGGCAAATCTTGAGAATAATAAATAATAAAGACAAAATTTAAACACTATCAAATGAAAAGGTGTGGGAATATTGGAGGAAGGGGAAAAAAATGAGAGTGAGAGAGGTGTGGGGATGGATGGAAAAAATATATATGCTTGGATGGTTTAATAAGGTATGGAAATAGAGTAAAATGGGTATAAATGAATGGCTTTTCCAACATTTCTCTTTTTCCTCTCTAAATTTGAAGAGAAAGCTATTGAAATGGGTGAAAATGATATTAAATTACCAACATACTCTTATTAAATTAGTCCCTTTCTAACTTGAAATTTATTTACTCAATTGTTATCTTAACATTCTTCTTTTGTTGCAAACCGGAAGAAAAGAAAATGCTTCTACCCCTTTCTTTCAATTTCTACTATTTTAATCCCAAAAAACCAATAAAAAAATTATACCTATTCTAATTTCATTTTTTTTTCTCACCTTTCATTTCATTTCTACATTGGTCAAGGTTTGCCAAACACGGCAAAATCATCTAACTGGTTTTTTTTTTCTTTTTTCTTTTAAATTTAAAAATAATAGCACTAAATTTAGAAAAAGGGGGGAAAAAAACAGCTGCAAGTATTTAAACCGAAAAATGTTTCATTGTGGCAAAAAATAGACATAATTAAGTAATTAATCTTCAATATTTTTAATCCCTCTTTCCGTTATATTGATTCTTGACAAATACACCCTCCGCTCCAATAAACATTTCCACGTTCTCAAGCCCCACCTCTCATCTCTCTCTCGCTCTCGCTTTCAGCACGAATTAGGGTTTCACGATAAATTTCATTCCCATTGCAATCCCAATCAATCCCATGCCCAAGCTAGGGTTTTTCTTCATCCCCAAAATTCACCCACTGCTTAATTCATAAGGGCTATTTTTAGTCTTCTATTTACTTTCTCATTCGCTTTGCTGGTGAAATTAGGTTTTGTAGTTACACGATACGATCATGGAAGAAGATTACGGGCAACAACAACAACAACAACATCAATGCATCCAATTCGAAGATGAATTGAATGAATATAACGAATTAGAATTAGAGGAAGAAGAATTAGTAGATTCTTATCAAGATAATCGATATCAAAAAGTACGCCGTAGTGGAGATTATTCCGATAGAAAGCGTGTGATTCGTGATGATGCTTCAGCTTCTTTTGGGTTAGTTTGTGTAGAAGGTCTTAGCTTTAGCTTTGAAAGTGTATGATTTAGAGTAATAGGAATTGTTATATGTCGTATATACGAGGATTTGTTTGTCTCTTTCCCTATTTTAGGTCATTCGGGTTTTCCGTGTCGTAGAATTGTATAATTTAGCGTAATGACTTTGGTTTTTTTTGCTGTTATTGATAGAAAGCTGTTTGTCGGAGGCATTTCTTGGGAGACTACCGAAGGTACGATGAGATGAGATTTCGGCTCCGTGTTTTCTCGGATTATGCTTGGTTGCACAGAATTTGATGTTGTGATTGTGTTAGCAGGATTGTTCATATGTATTAGCATGCTGTTAAGTACTTTAGTTTGGATTCCATTAATGAACGTCCAATTGAACTACGATCTAGAGGTCTTTTGACTTTCAATTGGGCCATGGCGGCCAGTGCAAGATCATTGAAGCAATGGTGCAGGAAAGGGGGGCAAAAAAAAAAAAAAAAAAAGATTTGTTGCGATGTAGCTCCATTGGGACGATAAATAGAAACACAAGAATTGTCAGCAGATATAGAAATTTTAGGTCAATAGAAAGGTAGACAGCGGAAATTATACAAAATTTTATGATCTTTTATCAATTCCGCCTCTTAGTGAGTCTTTCACAGGTTAAAACTACTCGTATGCTTGGTTTCTTTCAAAAAAGTGGAGTAAAAACGAGGCACTTGATTGTATATATAGTCAGAAATCTTCCAAATTGTACTTGTTTATCTTTTGAAATTCATAACCTGTGTTGTCGAAATTGCAAATTACCTTATTTTGTATCCCGTAATGTGAGACACGGAACCTCATTTGAAGGTTTTTTCCTTCTAGCTGTTGTTCGGGTCATGCCTCTTGGTTATTGTAAAATTCAACTGGAATATATAATTATTATGCTTGGTATGGTTTAAACTCGAGCACGATTGTCAAACTGAGATTCTTTGAACTTCTTCAGAGCCCAGGCTTGGGTGGAATTTAAGATTTCTAGTTAGTAAATCTAGTTAGCGTTGAGTACAGTTAATTGCATTTGATTTGAATTTTATGGATTTAGGTTTGTGTTCATGTGATAATTGTGGTGATTTCTGATGTAAGACGTTTGGATAGAAGCCTAATTATTGACCTAACTCCAAGTTTCAATGCTATGAAGTCAAATTTTGGACCTTTCTTTGAGTCCAAATTCAGCGCACTCATGCATCTCCCAATAGGATTTCCATTATTGATGATTCTCGGCTTTTGATTTTGGTTTAAGTCAAAACATTGGATGATTACTAAAATGTTGAAACTTCCATGCTTGTCTCCGCTGCAATAGATAGTGGATAGTTTTCAGGAGTCAGGACCATTGAGAAGGTTTCCGCTGTAGGGTTATTGGCTTATTTCTGGATTATACAGTGGTTGGAGACTTGGAGTTCTTTTATGCATTAGTATATCTAAATGCATTGTTTATAATTTTCTAATCTTTAATTGATATAGTGCAGACGCTCATTGATACTGGCAAATTTATTGAGAAGTAGGATAAAGATTAATCGGCTGGCTGCTAGTTCATGCTGCTCTGTAGATTTTAAGTGTTCATTTATTGGCTGGTACTTAAAAGAACCAACAATATTTTGGTAATGGAATGAAAGTTAGAGACATAGAGGTGGTGGGGGTGCTACTGCATTTTAGTTGAAACTCGAGGAAAGCTTGATTATGGCATGCAGGCTGATTACTGATTTTCTTATTTAATCTGGGCCTCATTTCACTGTTCTGATGTTGATATTATGTTTGGGTTCAGAGAGATTTACTAACTACTTCAGCAAGTTTGGGGAGATAGCCGACTCTGTGATTATGGTGGACAAGTATTCTGGAAGACCTCGAGGTTTTGGATTTGTCACATTTGCTGACCCCTCTATTGCCGATAAGGTTTTGGAAGAGTGTCATGTCATTGATGGAAGAGAGGTAGTATATATGGTCCCTTGCTGAGTTGACATGCTTTAGCCCATTATTCTTGTATATCGTGGTGCATTCCATTTTTCGAAAGTTACTATTGTAAATTCTTATGTCAGGTAGAAGTGAAGAGAACGATTCCAAAGGAAAATATGGACAGGAAACCACTATTGAAAGTAAAGAAGATCTTTGTTGGTGGACTTCCACTAAATCTGACTGAAGGTGCTACAGCCACTTCCTCTTTTCTTAACTTAAAATTCAAGGGGTTTTCTCTGATTCAGGGTTCTGTTTCCCAGATGAATTGAAGGAATATTTCTCCTTTTATGGTAGCATTGTCGACTATCAGATTATGTTGGATCATAAAACAGGACGGTCTAGGGGGTTTGGGTTTGTGACGTTTGATAGTGAAGATGCTGTTGACAGATTGCTTTTAGAAGGCAAGGTGCATGAACTTGGAGGTAAACAGGTAAATTGCTGCTTTTTTGGAAACCAAAGCACCCTTACCTTTTTCATAAAACCTTTTAGATGAATATTGTGGAATTGTCCAACTTTTTATTCAGGTGGAAATAAAAAGAGCTGAACCAAAAAGAGTGTTCCGTGGTACATATGATGATGGAAATAATGGCAGTGTTGGTGAGTACAATTCTGGTGGTCACTTTGAGGGAAAAATGGATAGAGGCTTTGGTGGTGCATATGGAGGCTATGGGGGTTATGGTGGCTATGGCTGTTATGGTGGATACTATGCTGGGAACCCTGCTGCCTTTTATGGTGGTTTTGGTGGATATGGTTATGGCTTTGGTTATGGTGGGCCGATGTACTGTGGTGGATATCCAGGTCACAGTGGTTATGGTGCCTTAAACGGTTATGATGGTTCTAATGGTTTTGGCAATGGAGCTGGATATGGCAGTAAATACCATGCACGAAGTGGTAGCAGTGGCAGTGGAGGTAACATGAATGGTAGTGGTAAAGGACATGGCAATGTATCAGCTGGTGGCTCGGCTGAAAGGTACCATCCCTATGGAAGATGAAGATCTTTTTTCTTTTAGAAGTAGTGACCTCTAGCTGGAGGTGATAGGCTTGATAATTCTAGCTAATATACAGTTAGGCTGGAATTTCATGGATGACATGATAGTAATGCTGTTAGGACCTGGAAAATGTGTAGTTGATTGATAGTTAAAGGCTTTGTAACTGTGGAATGCAACAGATATACTTATTTTGTTCGGGTCTTCTCATGGAAAATTCATTTTGTAGGCTTGGATGGATGATAAGCAGGAATAGACGCCCTTAGCTGAGTCGTCCTTACTCTTTAAGATGCGATTTTTCACAAATCATAGTCATAGCACTATTTTCCATCATGCGTGTATTTACTATTTATCCGAGCATCACGTCCTTAGGACTTCTAAAAGTCCTATGGTATCATGTCAGTATTTTAAGGTTATCCTTTTTTAAAGATCCTTATCACTTTATCCCTAAATTTTTTTCATACAAAATCTTTCACTTCTTTGTAGATCTGTGAGCCCCATATATTGTTAAATTAGGGTAAATTGTAAAAACACTTCCTAAATTTTAAGTAGATTGACTCTTATACTTTGAAGGCATGTATTTTGACCTTTTTAATTTATAAACAATTAGTAACGTTAAGGTTATTTGTGTTCAAAAAGTTCAACATTTGCATTGTTCTTGACGGTACTTTTTGTACGACATTTGTATGGAAAAAAAAAATAGAAAGTAGAAAAATGTCCTAGTGTTGCTAATTGTTTACAGATCAGGAGTCAAAAAACGTGCTCTCTCAACATATGAGATTAATCTGCACTTACTTATATGGTTTAGGGGGTGTTTTTTTAATTTTCCCTTTTAAACTATACACTTAATAAAGTAAAAGAATTAAAAAAATGAAAGATGTTACTTCTTCTTCTTCTTCTTTTTTTATTTATTTTTTAAACCTGGCAACCTTATCCTTCTTAAGTATCTAAAAAGTGAGATCTCCTATAGGATTTCGTATAAAAAATCCTGAATAGAGATCCTACCGTAGCATATCAACCGCTATATGTCATACTCAAAACCTTATACCTAATTTGGATGCCGTTTAGATTTCCTTCTGAAGAACTTGATTTAAGAAAGTGAAAAATTCCCGTCCCTTCTTTCATTCAAGAAATCAGGCCAGCCTTGTCGGGTTCTCTCTATTTTGATCAGGAAGTAGCAGGGATTTTATGTTTTTTCTTGTCCTTTCGATCTGAAGAATAAAAAGGACAGATCGAATAGACAGCGGGTGGCCAAGTTTTTTCTTTTTTATTTTTTAAATTATAATAAAGCAGCAATAATATGGAGTTTGTGAAAACTTTTCTAATCAAATGATACGAATACTTGGCATTCCAATGGGATAAATTTGATTTGATATTCTGATGGGATAGATTTGAATTCATTTTTTTAACTTCTGCAAAAATTGAATAGACAGTAATTGGCTAAAAAATCCCAATCTCGACAGGAATACACATACTTCCAAAAGTTAACGTTATGATTTAATTCGATATGATGGTAGGGGAATAAAAGAATATTTATGTTTTTCTGTCCCCATTATTAGGCAATGATACTTTCTATAATAAAGTCCTACAATTGAGTGGATGGAATATAATCACTAGATATTTTCTTTGCAAATCCAAGACCCCCTTTCATCTCTTAGATCTCCATGTTCCATCCATAGCTGTTTCTCAAGTTGGTAGACAACAAATCAGTATGTACTAAATTTAACCTACTCATTTTTCAGAAGTAGTTGAATTATGGGTGTTTATGAATTGTATATAAATTCCCTTCTTCCAACACAAGTCAAAGATTCATAAGATCTTCAACGAACTACTTTAAAACGATGAAATTTTGAGAACTCTCGGACTCAGAAAATTTTGATTCCTCTTTGGCCAAACCGACCAGTAATAAACCAAAAACAAAGGAAAAAAAAAAAAAAAAGAAAACTCCGAAAGGCCGATCATGTTTGGACTAGATATCTCTTTCGATCGGCTTTTGATCCAATCTATCAAGTTAAAGCACCGTATTGAGTTATTAGATCCATGTCCAAAAATGTTGAAATATGTGTAATGACATGGGCATCTTAATATTATGTTTGGTATGTAAGAATCGTTCAGAATAAAAGAAAAGAAATGGAATGGAATAAAAGGCGGAATGATGTATTTATTCATTTGTTTGGATACATCATAGAATGAAATGAGATTAATATGTTATTTGTCAAAAATATCCCAAATAATTAATGTGAATAATAAATAAATAAGAGGATTAAAAAGTAATTTAATGATAATTATTTATGAGAGTGGAATGGAATCGCGATTCCGCCTTCTTAAGGGCGGAATCAAATTCCTTCTTAAAGCCGAAATTGTCAATTTCCAGGAATCACGATTCCAGCTTTAAAAAATGCAATCAAACATAAAAATGGAAATAGAATCTAAAATCGTGATTCTATTCCGGGTTCATTCTTACATACCAAACATGATATAAGAACATCATTTAGATTCCCATATATTCAGCGCATTACAACAGGACAAGTGGCATCCTTTCATATTTGATGCTTCCTAGGATATGGCTATTACTGATCACTCCTAAGCTTTTTGTAAAATGTCCAACCGATTTGATCTTGAGTTGCCTGCCTCAGGTGGATTGGACTGTGATCAGGTCTAGTTGGCAATATAACAACGCTCCATTGAATTGGTTAATATTTTGTCCATGATCCGAAAATAAATATTATATAATATACAGTCTTACGTGTATATATCTAAAGGATAATAAAAGAAGTTTCTATTAGCTTTATTTTGTGCTTTAGAGTTTAGATAACAAACTAAAAAAATAATTTTTTTTTAATTTTCTAAGACTCTAGTTACGCTTTTCAGACAAAATTAATATGTAGAAAAGGTGTTTAAAAACTTTTATTTTAGCTCCTTCCATACAAAAGCAAGTAGATGAAAGAAAGGGTAAAATATTTTTTTAATTTTTGCTTCTAATATGTACCTTAAAACCATTTCTAAACATTGTCCAAATTGTTTTATTTTCTTTCTTATTGCTAATTTTTTTGTCTATGTTTTGAAATTTTTATATATTTATATTTATTCTTTCCATCTCTTTAGGGAAGGAGGAATTCATAAATATATAAAATTAATAACTTAATAATCTATTTATGCGAAGACAACTTCTCATGAATGATATTTAAGAAAAGTTTATAATCTTGTTATACTTTTAAGCGGAATCAATTTTGTTTAACACACCATAATAATATTATTAAAATACTCAATATATAAATTATTATATATTAATTTTTTTGCATAATTGATAGAACAATTTCAAAAATATTTAATATATATAAATTTTTATACGGTTATTCATGAGATCTTAAGTTCAATATTATATATATATATATATATACATGCCATGACTCTTTATTATAACTTATATATGGTTCAATTGGTATATAGTAGATGGCAAATGGATGACATATATCTTTTTTAATCTTTTTTAATCTTTTTTAATAAATTATTGTTTATAAATATATATAGATAAAAAATATATGATAATTTTTATAAAAATATAAAATAGATTAAATATAAATAAAATATAATTATAAATCAGATACTTTTACATATAAAATTTACATACAAATATAAATATAAATACAAAGGATCTCTCACATCAAAAGGACATAACCACATATCATGCTATATATTTTTCTTTTTCTTTCTTTTAAGGATGTTCCTGGCAGTGGGTCCCATTGGACAGCTGCTTCTCTCTCAAGTGACTTGTGACAAACTGCTGCGCTTTACAGAATGCGGCATGGGTACAGGTTTAGCAAAATTAAACTTCTGACCCCAAAATTTAGTTATTTTGTTGGTTACCATAACTTTTTGTTTTTTGCTTTTTTTTCTCTTTTCCAATTACAGAAGCAATGAAAGATTCAATCTAGGCTTCTCACATGAAATATAGATACCACAGGTCCATTGTTTTTTTTTCCCTCTAAATTAATGTTCAATAAAGTTATGGACAAAACAGGCCTACAGGTTCAAAATTATTTCAGTGAAATCTTCTTTTTCCTTGTGGGACATTTTGCAATTTTTACTATATTTTATTTATTTTTTATTAAACGAGTAACATCTAATACGATATATATATATATATATTATCCGTATTTTGTTTGTGTTATTATCATCTTTATAAATTGTGCTAACACCATTTAAAAACTTTTAAAATTACATGATCTTCATTTTTTTATAAAACAGGATTTAGATTGTTGAAAGGGTAGCAGCAAAAAGCCTTAATGCCAAAGAGAAAACAGCATGCATAAGCTGGTTAAAACCAGTAACCAGCACAGGATGTCCTCCAGAATTTGACAAGGAGGAAATTATAAGCGTTTACGAGTTGGACTTGGAGGGCCATCCAAATTATTGTTATCGTTATGGAGACGCTTGTTCGATTGTCGGATGATTTGGTAAAGAATAGGGTTTCTTTTATTATTTTGGGTTAAATTTATCATGTTAGTCCATAAATTTGAGGTGGGATTTAATATAGTTATTTTATTTTTCTGTGTTTAGCAAAATAATACACATTGACTTCCAACACATTAAGGTTTGTTTCGATTGTCTGATTTTTATCTGTATTGTATCTCTATCATATATGTATTAATATTTATATCATATCTATTTGATTTATTTATGAATAAAATTATCAGTTTTTTATTAGTATATATTTCTTGACAAATATCTATTTCAAAATGATAAAAATATAACACCAAAATAATTAAAATATGATAAAACAAACAGATTATGGACCTATATAAATATATATATATTTTGGCAATTTGAGACCTATAAATATTTTGAGAGCTTTTAAAGTACATATTTTTGTCACTAGTCTTATAGTCTATTGACATTTTTTCTAGTCTCTCAATTGATAACTGATTGGAACAAGTTTGAATCTATATTCCCTATTCTAATAATAAAAAAAGAAAAGTGCATATTTTTTAAAAAGAAGAAGGATCCTACAAATTCAAAAGTTTTTTTTAAGATATTGTATAAATTATTCTTATCTTTATCATAACATTTAAATATATATTTAGTAATATTGTTTTGTCAAATCAATATAAATTAATTAGAAATTGACAATATATACCAAGGTGGCAATATTTATTCATGTAAAAGTTGAAAATATTCAAGACTGAATAAAATATTTTAATAAGGGTTTGAATAGAAAAATATACAAAACTGTTGCTATATACTATTTTTTCTTATTTAGTTTCTTCATCTTTCAAGCTGATGGCTTATATTCTTAATTTTTAAAAATGTGCCTTTCAATCTCTTGTTTCATCCCTTTATTTTATTTTATAGAGATAATAGAAAAATATGTATATAACAAAATTTTAAAAATTGGAAATATAGAGAAATAGAAATGTTGCTTTTACGTTAATTGTATATATAATTTTAAAAATTGTAATAAACATTTTAATTGTTTTTTTCAGAACTAATAATCATATAAAAAGTCTAAAGCCACTATTTATATGGGACTATCTATTGAATAATTAAATTAATTACAAAAATTAATATATTAAAAATATTTCTAAGACAACCGCATAACGATAGAATATTCCATTCTTGATGGGTACAAAATAAAAATAGACTGGGCCAATAATGGAAGATTGTTAAAATGCAGGGCCAAAATAGAAATTAATTTAAATTACCTTGCTGTCTTCGCATTTCTCTCTCTGTCCTCATACGTATTTGTTTTCCCTCCTCCTCTTGCCCCAAAAAGACTTTCCCTCGTTTTCTCGCCCTAGGGTTTTCATTTTCCTTCTCTCTCTGTCGATCTCCCTCGCTTTTTCACGCGCCAAACACTCTCTTCAGGATGAGCAAAGACGGTTTCGACTTGTCCGAACTCGGTTCCAATCTCCCGCCGCCGCCGCCGGTAACTCCTCCCTCCTCCCTCCTTCCCTCCCTCAATCAATCAATCAATCACTACTTTACCTCATGTTTTCTTGCTTAATCATGAAGACTCCCTTGCTTGATTACTCAGTTATGCTAATAACGTTTCGTACTTAATCATTTATTGACTGATTGATTTATGATGTATTCGTTGTTCGATTTAAAAAAAACCGTTACGCGGTTTAGTAATAGAGTTTCTAGGTCTTCGATCCTCTTATCAACTTATCGAAAAAAAAAAAAAGCTGCTAATTTGTCCAGTGCTTCATGATAAGGAGACTGTGGACACTCGATAAGAGCTGTGTAAGCTTTAAGTTTTACTGTGACTGCTTCGCAAAGCTTATCAAATTCGCATGACTGCGCGCAAATTCTTCGATGTGTTTTTGCGAAGCAAGCAAAATTATTTCTCAATGAGTGCGTGGAGGACTTATGTCGATGTTCAATCTGGTACGTCCAAATGCATTTAGTAGTGTAAGAATGAAGGGAACTATTCCAACCAATTAAGATAATTTAAGAGCTATGGTTTTGAAATTTGTTTGGTATAAAGTAAAGGAATAGGTTTGCTCGTAACTCCTAAACTGTAATTAGGCATTTACTCCATTTTTCCTTATGAAGCACACCATATGATAAGTTCAGAAAGGCGTAGGTTTATAACGGACATGGATTTGGATCTTATATATACTTTTCAGAAAGGTTTATTATTATGTCAAAAACTGGCACAAAGATTTTGGATTTTGTGTCTGTTTGTTCTTTTCTTTCTCTTGTTGATTGTTTAAAATGTAGTAGCTTAATGTATCTTGCATGTAGATCATCTCCAAAGAATTGAGGTTTTCTGAAATTTAGTAGATTTGTTATTTGTTGGCATGATGGATAAAGATTCCTTTCCTTGTCGTGTTTTTAATTATGAATTTCTCTTTTTGGTGTTGTAGCCCTCAGTCCAGAGGATCGTAAGGGACTTGTCAATGCACTAAAGGCAAGTAGTTGTTGACTTATGAGCTACCATAGATTTGATCCTTTTGAATACAGTGGTCTTGATAGTCTGCAAACCTCAGAGGTGATTATGCTGCAGTGAGTGGTTATCTACTCAAGTATCAGCAAACCAGAAGATGACTTTCTTATATAACCCCCCCCCCCAAAAAAAAAAAAAAAACAGTGACGAAGAGAGAGTGGGTGTGGGTGTGGGGGTGGGGGGAGGGGAAGATGATTTTTACGTGGTCTTGAATATTATTATTTAAACAGTACATGGAACTATCTATTTGTTTTTTGTTCTGTGTGCTTGCTATATTTCATATCATAGTCCAGTGTATTATATGATTGGTATTTAATTACTGAGTGAAAGGAAAATTCTTTGTGGCTAAGACAATCTTTTAACGTCCTCTTTTGAGTTCTAACATACTGGTATTTTTTCAGAATAAGCTTCAGAGCTTGGCTGGGCAGCACTCAGATGTGCTAGAGAGCCTCTCACTGAATGTCAGAAAGCGTGTTGAATTTCTGAAGGAGATTCAGGTTTGCTTTCATGCAGATTTATAACTAAATGATTATCATGCAATGTGTTTTGGCTTATGTTATATGGTGCTCCGTTGGATTTGCATTTCTGGCATCTTTGTTAAGGTTGAATTTGGCTTTTCTGGTGAGGTGGTATCCTCAATTCGAGCATTTGGGAGATCAGATTACACATCTTTACTTGTCTATTTAAGCATATATTTGGATCTTTGAGCCAGTTGTTAAATGGACTTTATTCCCTTATTCTGCCACGACTTCAATACTTTTTTGAATCTATCATGTTGATAATCAAAAGTAATCAGTCATTGGTGCTGTGTCATTACGGTCTCTGTTTTTTAAGAATTTGGTGTTGCATGACTGAATTTACTTCAAAAAACTAAAATGCCTCAATTTTGTTGGCACAGGGCCAACATGATGAGTTGGAGGCTAAATTTTTTGAGGAGAGGGCAGCTTTGGAAGCTAAATACCAGAAATTATATGAGCCACTTTATACAAAGGTATACAGAGTACTGCTGTTCTTCTATGTACAGTTCTTCTCTTTAATTTTTGCAACATGCTTTCTATGAGAGCAAATATCTTTTCTATTGGGAATTCCAATACTATTTTTAACTGATATTTGGACCTTTCTTTCTACTGAAACTACCATCGATGGTTTAGAGATATGAAATAGTGAATGGCATTGTTGAAGTTGAGGGATTGACAAAAGAAGATGCAGCGAAACAAGAAGAGTGTGAAGATGTTGAAGGTAATTCTTCTAAAAATTCTCTCTTTCCTTACATAATATGTTGTGAACTTTATGTGTTGCATGCTAATTGCAGAGAAAGGAGTGCCAAACTTCTGGGTCACTGCAATGAAGACTAACGATGTTCTGTCAGAGGAGGTAGACCATCATCATTCTTAAATCTTTTACTTTATGTTGAAGTTATTCTGGATTTGAAAATCTTTTCTTTCTTTCTTTCTTTTTTTTTAATCTTTTTCTTTTGTTTTTTTCCTCGCGCTTAGATATCTGAGAGGGATGAAGGGGCATTGAAATATTTGAAAGATATCAAGTGGTGTCGGATCCATGAACCAAAGGGTTTCAAGCTTGAGTTCTTTTTTGATACAAATCCATACTTTAAGAATTCAGTGCTAACCAAAACATACCATATGATTGATGATGACGAGCCTATTTTGGAGAAAGCTATTGGGTAAGTTCTGTTACTTATTGTTCACATTTTGAAATAATTTTCTTCTACATATGTAATATTATTTGGTGGCAATTGTCAGGACGGAGATTGAGTGGTATCCAGGGAAATGCTTGACAGAGAAATTGCTGAAGAAGAAGCCACGGAAGGGAGCAAAGAATGCAAAACCCATAATGAAAACCGAAAAGTGTGAAAGCTTCTTTAACTTTTTCAACCCTCCACAGGTTCCTGAAGATGATGATGATATAGATGAAGATACTGTATGTACTTTCGCGTGTGATGGTGGTGTTGCTTAACTTTTACCTCATACCTGATTTTTTCTAATTCCTCAATTTTTTTATTAGGCTGAGGATCTGCAAAATCTAATGGAGCAGGATTACGACATAGGGTAAACTTTTAAATTTCTTCCTGGAAAAAAAGAATTGGCTCATTCTTCAGCATCTTAGTGAAGAACAGTTTAAACAGTCATCATTTGTCCATTTGGGCCATTTCGTTGCTTGTACTATGGTGATGGGGCTATTTCATTGAGATTATTGAGCAATCTTCCCCACATTTGGTGATATTTTATGTTGATCAATTTGATGTTAATTTGCTTGAAGGTTAAAATGAAAATGTGATCAGTTGTTGCAATTGATTGAGGCTGATAGACAAGCTGGCCACATCTTTTAGAAAATTCTAATATGCCTTTGTTGCCACGTGTAGTTCTACAATTCGGGATAAGATAATTCCTCACGCTGTATCGTGGTTTACGGGAGAGGCTGTTCAAGATGATGATTTTGATGACATTGAAGACAATGGTGGAGAGGATGATGATGAAGAGGAAGAGGAGGATGGGGATGAGGACGAGGAAGATGACGACAGCGACGAGGAAGATGAAGATGAGGAAGAAGAGAAACCCAGAATCATTAAAAAGGTGCTGAAACTTTGGTTTAATTTTTGACTTGATTTGCTAATAGTATTATTGTTTCTTTGATAATTATAATATTTGTTGTTTGATGTGCTAATTCCCTTAATTTTTTTCTTCCTGATTCCCTTGATGTGTGCAAAGCAGTCGTCTGCTGGACCCAGGGTAAGAATGATTGAAAAATTCTACCTTCATCTGTGCTTAAAAATCTGTATACTGATACATATGTTTGGATCTATGGTCAGCAGAAAGGTAGCAGACCAGCTGGGGCGGGTGAGCTAGGTGAACGCCCTCCTGAATGCAAGCAACAGTAACATCATCACAGTGTGGATTGTCCTGCAGGTTTGAAAA
Source organism: Combretum micranthum (assembly GCA_024138025.1). Classification (NCBI taxonomy): domain Eukaryota; kingdom Viridiplantae; phylum Streptophyta; class Magnoliopsida; order Myrtales; family Combretaceae; genus Combretum; species Combretum micranthum. The sequence continues at coordinate 234,396 of JAMXBD010001379.1, read as the reverse complement.
TTTTGGATCTTTGGTTTGGTCGTTCGAGTCTGCAAGTGACTTGCTGCATGGCCTTGCCAAACTCTCGCTGGAGCGGTCCATACTGGGTGGTGGTTATTGATGAGAGTTGGTTTGGTGCAGAATTTCCTAGTATAAATTTTCACTTTTCTCCTCTCTCCTCTCTCCTCTCTTTCTTTTTCCCCTTCAATTTAAAGTTACATAATTTAAGATGTATACTAGATTATCAGTATTGTGCCTATGTTTCCAGTGCAATTGGTAAGCTATCTGTGTCATGTCATTTGGTTCGACTTGTTTTAGCATCTATTGTTCCATATTCATGAAGTCCGAGGTTCCTGTGGTGGAACCCCTTCCCTATTTATGAAGCAGCAATACATCAGAAACATAAACACACGTTTTGGAGGAACCACCACTACAAAACTCGTGCTTTCGAGATTAAGTTGAATGCAGAAATTAAGTTGCTGATAGTTTTAATGATTTAAATGTAATCTAATGGCCCATATCTATATAAATATATAATCATTGATAAGGTATGAACGTATAAATGTGGGTTAATGATGTAATTATTTAGGATTTTAAGAAAGACGGATTTCAGTCTCGCTGGGGATCCGTATTACTCTTAGCTTTTCACTTAAGTTTTATTCTAATCGATTAAGCTTTAGATGGTATGTGGCAGCAGATGGTAGAAGCCCGAGTTGTGTTGTCATTATGGCATACTTTCTCAAACAAGCCGATCATGTTATGCAATGAGCGAATTCAATGGGTTACTGGAATTAGTAGCTTTTTAGTTACGGTGTCTGAAAATCATGATACGTAATCTATGTAACAACCGTAGTCATGTTCTATTATAACTTTTCCCGCTAATTGAGATTTTAACTTGAAAGATTGCTTTATTCAGTATGAGTTATCCTTCTATATTGCATTATCGTTCATCTATTTCTTGGACTTTACAATTTTTTTTTTACAACTTCTCCCGGAGAGATGGAAGGTGCGGCAATTTTGCTGGTAAGATTAGGTTTAGTGGAGTCTAGTTATATTTGTATTCTATCCAGAGCTGTAAATGAATGATGTCGATTTATTTGGGTTTGACTTGATATTTACTTAAGATGGATTCAATAATATTTCAGCTGTACTCATGTTTAAAGTGCTTGAATAGTTTATTGAATTAAATATAGGTTTTTATAATGTTTAACTTAATTAACTCTCAAATTTAATTGAAATTTGAGTCGAAATTTAGATATTAATATTGTTTTAATAAATTGAGATTAAACAAGTTATGTTGAGTAAAACTTGGGTATGTGCTTTGCGATTTTGAGTTGGACAGGAACGTTAAATTCTAAGCTTCATTAAGCTCAAACTTTAAGATTTTTAATTCAAACTGTTTTAACATGATTAACTCATTGATAGCCTTAATTCTAATCCATATAGGCACCAATTTTTAAATTTTTGAAAGTTATTATGTGATACTTTGAACCATTGCAGAATCTAAAACTTATAGAACCGATACATGTTGCCTTGTGCAACGTGCAAGTTTTTTATATTACATGATTATGATATTATAATTTTAAGGTAAATTTTAAATGGCTTGTTAATTTTTCTAAAACAGTTCATTCAAAATGGAGAATAAACTATAAACCCTCCATGACTTTATAATATAACATGACATTTATAATGAAAAGAAGTACAAAATGACTTGGGATTTCGTGTGGATGATGAGTTTGGATAATAGCATATATGTATTTTATCCCTATTAGTACGACTTAGAGACCAGAAAGATAGTTTTTATTTTTATTGTTAGGTTAATAACTCTAAAATTTTGGGTAGGGATAATATACCTAGATCCTCTACCTAGAGTGAATAAGTGGGTTAAACTAACCAATTTGACCATATTGAAAAATTAAATGGGCTAGAATTTATTGACTTTAGCCTAGTCATTTGATCATTTTATAATTTGTGGGTTAAACAAGCCAATTCAACACATTTAATCCATTTATTTATTTTTAGTGTGTTATATTGGCTAACTCATCAATCCAATATAATGGACTTTATTTATTTATTTATTTTTATAAACTTAGAGAAATTTAGGGGAAAAAAAATAAAGATCCTAAGAATTTTAGTTCATAATGACTATAGGAATGTTAACAATAGTTTTTTGATTTAATTTTCGTTTCATTGGATATATGTGGTCTTTAGAAATGTTTGGATCTAATTAATTTGAATATAGAATATTATCAACTATTTTTCTTTAATAAAAAGTAGCAACAAGTTTTATTATGTTTAGGTGACCAATAAACTTTGTCTTACAAGACTGATAATTCATATTAAATAACTCTTACTATCAAGCCCCGAGGATATCTTACTAGTAGTAAATAAGATACACTTGAATATTATTACTAGTTTACCTTCTAAGAATGACATATTTTTAATAAACAGGATCTTTTAGTTGCTTTGATAAGAAAGACAAATATATATAAGATATAAATTAGTAAATAACTATCATCCAAAGTAAAGAATATCATAATAATAATATGACAGACCGTAACTCTTCTAAAAAATCTCCAAGTACATAACTAAAGTTTCAAATGTTAACTACTTGTAACTAGAAATAAAAATAAATATCTTATCCTGAGCTACTCCATAAACTTCCAGCTTTTAAATTCTTATCAGGATCATGCTTATGGTCGCAGTGTAAACCTGAAAGGACTGATGGAGTGTGAGCAAAGCCATAGACTCAGTGAATAACCAGAACTCATCACATATCAGACAAGTTATTAACAATCATATGTAATGTCTCAATCAATCATATACTCAAAATACAAGTTTGGATGATTTAGAATCCAAACAGGAAAAAGATTTAGCCATCTTTTTAGGGTTGAGGGATCATAATACTACAACCCATTTACCCAGGAGAAACTAAACATACAAGAATTCAACAATAATCTATTTAATTATCACTTTTAATTTAATCATGTCTCAACAACCATTTCCTGTTTTAGCCTTAGGATCTCCATTAAGCGTTAGTCATTTCAAAGCGATACCATAAACGGCATCCTTTGTTACAGTTAGTTCCTATGGTATCGACAACTCAAATGTAATCTGGTACAAATATAGTAGCTTTTAGCCTAGGTTTACCCAATATTATCGGAGGGTTGAAATACTAATACGTAGTAAACTGCCACACTTTTAGTTGTGCAATTTATGCAGATCGTGCAATGCATGTCCATTTTATTTATGAAACCCATAGTTATTAACCAGGTTTAAGGTTACCAACCAGTACTTAGACAAGCAACATACTATATAGGCAATCAATTCATACGATATCCAATTATCACTGTTAATAAAGTAGCTTAACAATCAATAGATCATCATTCATGCAATTTTCCCATAACCAAAATAGCACAATCTATTTATTATCTTTCATTTAGATACGGCTAAGTTACAAGCACAAATAATGTAATAAGACTGAGTTACTCACCTGCTTATGTTGACTTAATCGTAATAGTATTTTGGAAAGTCCGCTATTTGATCAATATCACCTATTGAATAGATAAATAATTACTAGTCAGATATATATTTATATATATATCTGTAAAAGGAATCATATTAGTCGTCTAAGTGTCCTATTGATATTTAGTTTAATGTTTAATTGGTCATTTAATGATTTTATGATAACAATTATTATTTAATATTTTATTTTCATTTTGCTTGTCTTGATCTTGTTGGATATTTATATTTTATTATTAGGTATTCGTAAAAGTTGTATTCAGTAAATTGATATTTTTATCATTACTATTATTGCTATTTTTATATCATTTTTTTAGTTAACACATTAGGATAACTAGTATTTATTTTTATTATTTAGTTTCGTCGTGCTTCTCTTAATTTTGTTATTTTTAGATATCATATTATTCATAAATTTAGCTTAATTAGATTTCCATTCTTGTACATTTGTCTGTATAAGACAAATATTTTTAACAATTATAGTTGCTAATAACACTAATATTTCCCTATAGCTCTTAGGGTTTAATAATCTTGAAATATTAAACCTATTATTATCATCATCATCATCATCATCATCATCATCATCTTGTATGTATTTGTTTAATTGGTAAAAATAAGTCTTTTTTTGTTAATACAACACACATATATATATATATATATATAATCTATTAGCATAGAACAGACTTCACGCAAGAAAAATATGTGTATACGTCGGCTCCAATGCCGCCGGTGTTGATACTCAGATGCCGATGTTTGTAGGTTTTACATATCATTTTGTATCAGGGTACGTTGCCTTATAGGTTGCCAACCTTACCACGTACATTGGCTCCTATGCTGCTAGCGTAGAATTTAAGTTGACCGACGTTCGTTCATTTTACGTAAAAATAAACTTTACGTAACTTCTATTCCAGACTACGCTATCTTTACGCCGTTGACCTATCCTTATAAGTCACCAGCATTTGGGTATAAGCTACCGGCATAGGGCCGGTGCTGGCAATGTTCATCGTTTCTCCAATGGACTAGTTTGTATTTCTTCAATTTTCACGTTAAAATTATTTCCAAATTATTCCTGAGTGTTTCTATGTGATATATATAGATATATATCAACTCATAACACATCAACATGTATATGATCTCTAATTTTCAAATTTGGAAAAGTGTAACTAGGGTTTTTACAAGTTTTACCTTTTTGATTCGAATTTGGATGTTCTAAACTCCACTCCAAAGCTTGTTTCAGACCTAAGACAGCAAGAAACATTGTTTAGAACAATGTTTGTCACTTGAACTAGCTAAAAACGAATTCAACTTTATCTTAACTCTTGTTTCCAATCTTTTAGTCAAGCTTTAATGGAGGTTGGGTTTGTGTTTGAACGTTTGATCCATTTTGATGAGTTAGGTTGGATAATTTCAGAGTTATTGCTGCTGTTGTTGGTGTTGTTGTTCTATATGTATTAATGGGTTCGTTTGCTTATTAATAAAGAAGTAAGACATGTATATATACATAGAGGGAGAAGAAGAAGAATGAGGCAGCATCTTACCAAGAATTTGTCCATATTTTTCCCTATTTTTCATTGTTTTATCAAGTTGTTCTTGCTGCATTTATTGAGCTTCTTAGTTGGCTCCATTCGATTGGTGTGTGTGTGTTTTGTTTGACATTGTAGAGCAAATTTAGACCAAATTGTGTGAAGAATTCGGCTTTCCCCATCCAAGAAATTCTCAGCCAACAATTTGTGCAATTTGCACTGAAATTTGGCTAAGTTTGTAAAGGAAAAATATTATTATATTTATTAGTAGATAATTATCTTAGTTTTTAGGTAGTTTATTAAGTTAAACGGGTACTAATATATAAGTTATTTGAGAGTTTTTATCTAAAAGTATTTTTATAGAGTCCTACAAAATTTTTAAATTATTATTAAGTTCAACTTTAAATTTAAAGTTTACACGATTAATTATTTTTAAGTTTTATCTCACCTGATTAGGGTTTTCTAAGCTTAATAGATCAACTTTCGTTTTAAACTCTAATAGCTTAAGAATGCCCTAACTAAAATAATGGTGTGATTCAAATATTTATTTGGAGTTTAGATTATTATTTATATATTTGTTTATGTTTTTATTGTGTATCTATAACCCTAACGGTTTATTTTTAGGTCATCGTTTCCTAACTATAAGCGTAATTGGTTATTTACTCATTATCGACTTAATATTTCAGCCAAGTTATCTTTATTTTGAGTTTTCAATACCCACTATGAAATCTTATTAGTAATATTTAATATTATCTAGAAATGTTTGTTTTAGGGTTTAAAACTAGATATAGCTCATTACTATTCATAGTTCTATTCTCAAGTCTTTGTTGAGTTCAATAGTAACCATCTATTTTCTATATTTATATATCTCCATCTATTTCTATTTGTATGAGAAGTTTCGAGATTTGAAAATTTGGGTTACCGTTTAATTATATCTTGAGTTATCAGCTCAAGATACAAAATCTTGTTTTTGGTATCATTAAGGTCAAAGAAGTTTTTATTCAAGCTTTTAAATCATAAACGAGCTGAATTCAACTCATGGATTTATTCCAGGGTTTTTATTGAGTTCTAGATTTACTAACTAATTCATGTATTCTATTCTAGTGTCGTGTACTAGTGTGGAAATTTTTCGAGGTTTACACTTACTATTATCTTTTAGTTTAAGATAAATCACAAAGCATATTAAATAAAACTTAATGAATTTGTGAATTGTGGTTGTGTTTGTGTGTTGTTGATTATAGAGAGGATCACTAAGGAAAAAGTGCAGCTAAGATGTTTTAATGTTTCCTTATCGTTGGAGAGCAGCTCTTATATATATATATATATATATATTATAATTTTATGTTTTTAAAATTTAACTTTTATGGTCAATTTTTTTTTATTAATATGGCTTAGCAAGCCAAGTTGTGGGTTAAACGGACTAACCCACTTTAACCCATGGGTTAAATGGGGTAGCTACATTTGACTTGCTTTTTACATAGGCTCAAAAATTCCAACCTTAGTCCATTTTCAAAGCAGATTAAACGTGCTGGTCCATGAGTATCGATCCATTTGCATAGCTTTTACCTTTGCCTGTATGCTTTAGAATAAATGTTTTAAGGCACTGTGAAATGAGGTTAAAGTTGTGAATGGTACTTGAACTTTGGCAAAATATGCTATTAGGTACCTAAACATTGAAATTAATCAATTTGTAAAAACTTTTTATGTGTGCTAATAGTACTTTTATTAAATTGGCTAATACCATCATCCGACATTTTATTTTTAATCCATATGAAAAGGAACTATTGTCGCGTACAAAATTTTGTTAAGTATTAAATTGATTAATTTCAAGTTTATAATTAAAATCGATCAATTTCACCTCAGATACCTAATTAAATATTTAGCCAAAGTTCAAGTGCTTTTTACAGTATTTACCCTATAAAACATGAAGATGTATTGAAATTGTGAAGCATTATTGGAAATTGTATATAACCACAACTAGAGTTATAAGGTAACCAAGATTACTTGCTCATTGTCACTCCTCTAGAATGAATTAAACTCATAAACTCATCTATTGCTATCCCATGGTTGACTCCATTACCAATAAACCATGCCAACTTATATTAGAGGGTAAAATTGTTTTTGGTTGACAAGAATAAAAGTAGTATTTTGCTTTTACAATTATAAAATAGCCATTCCCATTTTGATCTGTAAAAGAAATTTTCATGAGGAATATTTATTACTTACAACATTACTTTTCTATATTGGAGAAATAACTATTTTTTATAAAACATATCTTTTTTTTTTAAAAAAAAAGTCCTAATCATAAAATAAAAAAAATTGTTTATAGCCTTACATCAGATTTAAAATCCTGCAAATAAACACAGAAAGGACAAATATACATGATTCTTCATAGCGTGTAATGCAATGTCCTTCTAGTCTCAAAATACCGGCTGCTTTCAACAGGTCGACAAGATCAATCGACCCTTTGACATAAAATGGAATTACAGGACGGATTTATTTATTTTACGACAGCTGGAAAAAGCTACATTGTCTAGCAGCCTTAGGTACTGTAGTGTTCCTCGTCCTTATTATGGACAAACCTTGTAAAACTTCTAACGAATTGGGGACAAAATATCCATCCATGGACACTTTCTATATAAAGTTTTACTTAAGGTGGTAAATGTGTCGAGATATTTCGTAAGTTAAGTTTAACTCAATAAAAACTTGTATTCAACTTCTTCACAATCGAGTTGAGCATAAGCTGGAGCCAATTGAGTAGCTACAGAGATCGAGTTTGAACTTTAAAATACTCAGCTTAGTGAGCTTGCGAGTTTAATTGAGTATTGAATTGAGTTCGAACTTATTGAGTATTAAATACTCTTTAAAACTAAATCAATATTTAAAAGAATAATCGAGTTTAATTGAATCGAGTTCAAGCTTATCAAATACTAAATCGAATCGAGTTCGAGTTTGAACTTTGAAAATTTTCATTCGAGTCGAGTTTGAGCTTAATAGTGTATTAACTCAACTCGACTTGACTCGACTTATTTACTGCCCTACAGTCTTACCTCCTATTTATTTATTTATTAATTTTTTAAGCCTTCCATATTTTGAAATAAGTCGAAAAAAGGGAAAAATTTTATGATGTCAGTTAATCATTTTGTTAATATTATCATATGTTTTTCTTTTCTTTTTTCTTTTTTATTTTAATAATTAATTATTCCATGCTTTGAAATGGTGGAAATTTGCATAGAAAATCTAAAAGGTAAAGATTTAAAAGGGAAATCAATAAAAGTCAATGGTCCATTCTTACTGTTGGGTTATAGATCCAATCCATATGAGTCTATAATCAAGGATATCTTAAGTATATTATATACTGGAAGAATACTTAGAAAATAAGGAGTTTTTCACATTAAAGGAGACCTCAACAGCTGTACATTAACCACAAACTGATCAAGGCCATTGGTGTTTAAATATAATAGCCAGCATTGGAATTTGATAATTTTTGCCGAGAGCTTAAGGTGTACGCTGCTGGCGTAGAGACATCGAAGTGCCCAAAATGCCGCCAGCTTTCATTTTAAATTTGCTAGCTTATGTGCTCAATGAGCCGGCCTTTGTTGTTTGATATATATCTATATACTCCTTGCTTTCGTCTTAGGGTTTGCAAAAGAGGCTATCTTAAATCCAAGAGAAAGAGAGAGTCCAGAGAGAGAGAGACTTGTCGTTGTTGAAATCCACCGTTGTGGTGAAGATCCGTGTGATCCACTAGCGTTATCTAGTGAAGAAAAACAGTGTATCTCATTATTATTATAGTTAAAGATTATTTGTACTGTGGTTCCATGATTTTTCCCCGAATTGGGGTTTTCCAGGTAAATCCTGGTGTTATTGGTTTTTTTTTTTTTTTTTTTTCTCAACTTTGTTATTTATATTTTATTGTGTTGTGATCGCTACAGTAAGAGGAAAAATCATTCAGATCTCTTCTAGGTTAATTGGGATTTTTCCTAATACTTGCATCTTCCGAATTAATTAATATTAACTATTTCTTTTCATAATGTATAAAAAGTAAAATTCTATAGTACTTTTTAAATGCATACCTAACTATGATCTACCACCAAAATATTTAATAGATCAATTATTATATTTATATAAATGATTGGATGATTGATTGATTGGACGGTCTCGTTGATAGTACTGTAAAAGTTCCTAGCATAGACATATGTGGCCAGTTGAAATTCAGATCAAAGGAAACAAAGACAAAAGAAATATCAACTTCTCGATATTTTTACTAATATTTAATTAACCCTTTATAATTGTAAGAGAGTAACTCATGTGCTTTTATGTTCATACAACAAGTTTAATCATATATTTTTTTTTTTCATGTACATATATATATATATAATATTATGATACCAACAAAGTATTCTATGTTTATTCCTCCAACATGCATGAAGTTGAAGCAATTACACAAATATAGAAGAAGTCAATAACATATAAGATATACAAGACTAGACTGAATATATCAATTAAATGTCTCGTTAAAATAATATAAGGCTTAATTGAATTTTGCTATTTACATAGTAAATATTTGCTGCACTTATCCCCATAATTAGAAGGGTGATTATGAGAATCTACCATCTTCCTCTCCTTGTACCCCTTGTATATTCAAATACCAAATTTTTAATTTAATGTGATAGTTTTATATGATGAAAATTATGAGTAAAAATAAAAGGTAAATCACACAAAAAGTTATCAAAGTTTGGAGATAAGTTTATTTAATATATCAATATTTTGAGGGATTAAAAAAATAAAGTAAAATTTTGTAAGGTGCATCAAATGAGATAATTACATTGCACAAAGGTTTTTTTTTTTTTTTTTTTCCACAAAGCTTATTTAAGGTATTAACATTTAAATTAGTTTTCAATTAACCTGTCTTAATTTTCCTCAACAATAAATTATGAATACCTTATTTAACTCACTTTACGAAATGTTGATTGTTCTTTTTAATTATTAGAATATTGATACTTTAAATGAATTTACCTCTAAATGTTGATTCCTCATTTTAACTATTTGAAATGTTGATATCTCAAGCAATCTTTCCTTCAAATATCGATACTTTTTGATTCATTAGCAGGCACCATTTTTCTTAAGGTTGTAAATGAGTTCAACAGAGATAACAAGTTATTAAGTTCCAATTCAACTTGAAATTTTAAACCTCAAATTGAATTCACTGATGATCATCAATCTGAGACATATGAGTTAAAACTCAAATCAAAAGTGGCACACAATAAATGGAACTTGATTTAATTAAACTCATTTGAACTTAGTTTATTAATTACATTTTCCTAATTAAAATAATACTAAAATTTAAAATTTGGCTTCGATTTAAATAAAATTTGATTATGCTCACACGTAATGCTGAGCTACACATTATAGACCTCAAGTTGGACTTATATCAATCCAAATTAGAATACTTCGTGAATAGATTCGACACCCATATACTCATATTTTTTTGGCATCATTTTGAAATGAGGGTGTTCGGCCTAAAAGATAAGGATAAAATCATATAATAATATATGCATAGTATATAAAACAAATGTTAGTCAAAATACAAATGAAATAAGATACAAGAGTAAAGCAAATGAAAAAATAAGTACAAATTATTATTGCCACAAGACCCAAACCAACAAGCAATCACCTTGTTTACATCTAATCTAATTTTCCATCACGCAACAAGCATCAGCAAAGGAAGAAACATAGTCCATGTCTAGTCGATTAGTCACTTCTTGCGATTCACATGTAAATTCCTTAATAGTATTCTAAATTTAAATAATAATTTATTTTCAAGATTATTCATATAATAAAATTTAAATCAATAAGTATAGTACGGGTTTTATGTTATTATTCATAAATATTATTTCTTACTTGTGGTTTAACAGGTAAAGACTCTTGATATAATTCCTTGAATTAAGTAATTTAAATAAGGGTTAATGTCATGAATCATACAATGAATTTTTATAAAATATAATTAGATACTTAAATTTGAAATTAACCAATTTATTACTTAAAAAACATTTCATACATTCCAACATACCTTTGTCAATTTTTTTAATGTACTAAATCGGTCAATTTAAAATTTTTTAGGTATTGAATTGATCCATTTCAAAGTTCAGATAATCGATTTTAAATGTCAGATACCTAATTTTAGATTTTGTTAAAGTTTAGGTACCAATCGTGACATTATTTTAATATATAAGCCAGAGCTATTCCTTTTTAACGGATTTTCATTATTTATTTTATTAATATGTAGCTAATGAACAGATTTTATTAACATCTAAATAAAAAAATCACAACTTTAATTCCCGTCTCTAATGAGCAAATGTTAACCCCCTCCCCCTCTTTCTTCTTCTTTTTTCAACATTTGCATGATGACAAATCAAACCTCTTTCACGTGGATGTGTGAGTCAAAATTATTGATACAACTTGTTTTGGGCCTATTTATTACCCGAAGGTAAAGGCATTTAGAGAACAACAACAACTAATAAATTAGGACAAGGTCTTCCTTTAGTTTAAGTCCACATTTAATCAATTAACTAAAATTCTGGCAACACACATAAAAAGATAAATTTTTCTGTTTGGTATGGTGTAGATATGGGTTCTACATGAAGTGATTAGATGCATATCATGAAAGTTCTAAGCTTGACACGTGACTTTAGAATATTGATAATGAGATAATATTTGATGTGATGACATAAATAGAACAATGGAAATAGGGATGCAACCGGGGTGGGTCGTTATAGGGTACCCGCCCGCCCGCCCCGCTAAAAACCCTATAGGGTCAGACCCTATAGGGTTTAGGGTCGGGTTTTGGGTTGTACTCATAACCCGTTGGGAAAACCCGACCCGATTTAATTTAAAAAAATTAAAAATTTTAGTTTAAGGAATTTACTTATTCATTAGTTGAATGATGCTTTTCATATAATTATTTTGTTATTCATGTATTGAGTCACATGATAGGATATAAATTATATTTACAATTATAATCATTGACCAATTATCCAGAGAAAATCGGTTTCCATGTGCAACCTTCCCCACTTTTCAAAATTCATTTCTTTTCCATGCAACACAATAAAGTATAAAAATTAATTTTCTTAGAAAAATAGATTTATATATATATATAATGACAAATAAATCAAGAATATATAGATCGTCGTGTAGTGTCATTATTATTATTATTATTATTATATTATTATTATTATTATATTATTATTATTATGAGTTGGATGTATTTTATATATATATATATAGATATGTAAGTCTTCTAATAATTTTAGGCAATGACATGTCTTGAGTTATTGACTTCATCTTATATATTCAATTTTCATGTTTAATAATTTTTTACCTGTCTTTAACGTTTTCTAATTTTTTTAAATAAAAATTAGGATTTTTATCAACTCCATTGAAATTTTTGCCTTCCTCAACATGCCTCACTACAATAATAATTTAATGAAATAATAAAATGATGTATTTAATTATGTAATATATTAAACGGGTCGGGTTCGGGTCCGGGCGGGTTCCTAAATAATCGGGTCGGGTCGGGTTCTGGGACACCCAATTTGTAATCGGGTCGGGTTTGGGACAGGATGACCCGACCCGAACCCGAACCCGACCCCGACCCCGACCCGTTTACATCCCTAAATGGAAAAAAGGAACAAGTAATCTCATGCATACATGACTAGATGAGGGAGTACAAAGGTACCTTGTGGGTCAACGGTCAACCTTGATTTTTTAGAGCAAAATTTTCTCTTAAAAATGTTGTTTATCATTTCTATCTAGATTTAAAAAGGAAGAGAAATGACTAAATATTTATAGACACTTATAGTGGATAACGACGATAAGATTTTAATGATTGATGAATGAGATGGAGCAAATTCATTTTACATTTTTCTTAATGGGTTTATCATGGGCCAAAGATCAATAATGATCGTCTCATATGTATGAATCATCATGCAAGAGGATACATGCAAATGAACTAAATCAATAAACCTTACTTAGTACCATTAAGGCAAATTTTTCGAGTCGATTCAATAAATAAACTAACTTACTTAGCTTGTCACCTCATGATGTGTTAAGTCAAAATAAATAATATATATTTATATATATATTTTTAAAGCACCTCTACGAATTATAAAAGAAAACTCCATGTATATGATAAATGTATTCTCAAAACTATTAGTTGGATTAAATAAGAACATAAAATTTATCTTGCCATTACTTTTAAAAATACACATTGCCAAAATAAATATTAGAACATCAATTTTGTTGTCTACAAACCCTTTTAGGGATGATTACATAACATTATTTATTTTTTTGGGCTTTGCAATTTCCCAAGAAGCACGTTGGTGGATTATATATAATATTATTTTACATGAGAAAAACAAGCAGTCGACTTTCCCTACCAGACATGTTGCCAAATTTTAAATAAAAGAATTCTTAAGGAATTTGGAGTCGACTTATTGGTTGAATGACGATGAGAAGATGCGATTTTTTCAAAGTGTCTGCGCCGGTCATATCATATCCCTTCGAAATAACATCAAATGACATTGGTGAAAATGACGTAGTGTGAAAGTTTTGAAGCACAAATAAATCAATTCGATGATTAATTTTAAGATATGAACTTAATCACAAAATAATTGCAAATTCAAAAAAATTTTTTTCAATTCAATATAAAAAATGTCAATATCAATTATCTTCTTATAGAAGCACTAAAAAACTATTTATATTATGACATAGGAAACCAAAAAGATAAATACTAAATAATAAATATAGTCACATTTGGCAATAAAGACTATTTATTATTACAATAAAAAAAAAAACCAAAAGTCACAAATAAATGAAAAGACATCCGTACTGTATTCCGGCTAGATTGAGATGTACACCGGCAGCCTTAAGCTGGCGTTGACTTCCACACACACACATCACACCCGTAATTGTGGTTGTGGTAGAATCTGGACATCTTGACTTCACTCTACATCGACAGTTTTGGCGTTCAACACCACCAGCTTTGGGCCGAAGTTTCCCAATGTCTTCAAGGCTGGTAGCCTTTGTTCCTCTACTACATTATTCTCCTCCTCTTACAAAGAACTCAATCCCGAGTTCTCATCTGGATACAGAGGTGTATCATCCAGGTAAAAATGAAATAAGTCAGCTCAAATCTCTTTAAAATCAACATCAACTTCATCAAAATTTGATATTGATGTCCTCTACTGCACAAGAAGTTCCCTGATTTATCAAATTGATTTGCTCCTCTTGGGTCGCCGAACTCTACATCTTGTGGCTCATGATCAATATAGCTCTGTCTTGACTTCTCTTTAGATAAATCATCCGACGCAAAATTCTTTGCCTTGAATTGTAGGAATTTATCATTTGCATTATCATTCTCATAAAAAAAAAAACTGTCAATCTAAATGATGCTTCCTTGTCATCAATAATCCCATAATCATTCAACATTTTCTTCCTAAAAGACTCAAATTCATCATTACTAATGAATAATTCACCATTTGATTCATCTGTGTCAATTTGATCTACGTGTAAGGACTCATCATCTAAAATAATCTCAATCTTATTTCCAATTTCATTCTCAATGAAGTTTAATTTGTCTACTCTATATTCATCCCCCTTCCCAATTCGATCATCACATTCATCACCAATTAACAATTCCTCTCTTTTTTTTTTACATAGTCTTCAGTTTCATATTCCTCTATAATTTTGGTTTCATCAAAATTTTCTTAGGCAACATGCACCAATTCCTTTTCTTGATGACGTCTTTTGTCCTGTTGAACTAAGATTTCTTTGTAACTAAGAGGATGAAATTGATCTTCCAACAACTGCCTCATCTTAAACTATGTCCTCACTGGTGCTTTCCTTTCATGGCTTCTCCTTTGCTGCAATCTCTCCTACCATGCAGATGCATAGCCCTTCAATCTAAAAGCCATTAATTTTACCCTTTTCTTTTAAGGAATTTCTATATATTTAAAAATCCTCTCAATCTTGTCAATCCAATCAATAAAATTATTAATCCCTAATTCTCTACTAAAATATCGAATATCTATATTTTGATGGAAATTGTCACAGTCTCTTTGATCATACCTATAATAGCCCGTTTAGTGTCACCACCACCACCATATGCTTTACCTCTTGCATCATAACTAGGTCTACAACTGTAATAATTCCAGCCACCACGATCACTATCTCTCCTCCGTGGTTGTCTTTCTTTATACAACTCATTTTCCTCCACATAATCATCATAGCAAACATGTAATCCTTGATTTGTAGCAACAAATCTAAGACAAGATCGCTGCGAGCATACTCTGCCTTTGGTCATCTCCCATAACCATTCCCGTTCCCGTTGGCATCAGATCGCTCAATCAAATCATAAAGCGCTACTCGTAATGTCGGAATCTTTGATCCATGTTACCCAACACTGCCTTCAAACTTGTGACTTGGTTCGTAGGACTTCCACATCCTTAACATTGTCGATGATGTGACCGCCTCCTAAACTGCATCTCCTAACATCTCCATAGGAAATTTTCCCACTTTGATACCAATCTAATGCAGGATGAAAGCGTTGAAGCACAGAAATAAATTTGACGACTGATTTCAAAACGTGAACTTAATCACACAATTGTTAAACAATTGCAAATTCAAAGAAAATCTTCTCAATTTAATATCAAAGATGTCAGATTTCAATTACCTTTTTACAAAAGCTCTAAAAGACTACTTATATTGTTACATCGGAAACCTAAAAGGCAAATACTAAATAATAAATATAGTCAAACCTGGCAATAAAGACTATTTGTTATTACAATTAAAAAAAAACAAAAGACAAATAAATTAATAGATGTCCGCACTGTATGTTGGCTAGATTGGGATGCAAGCTGGTGGCCTTGAGCCAGCATTGACTCCCACATGCACACATCATGCCCGAATTGTGCCTATGGTAGAATCTGGGCATCTTGACTTCACTCTATGCCAATAGTTTTGGTGTTCAACGCCACCGACTTTGGGCTAGTGTTAAGGTCGGTAGCCTTTGTTCCTCTACTACATTAGAAAAGCACACACACATACATATCTATACCTAGTTGGATAAGTTTTCTTTCCTAATAGATGTTATGTTGCCTGTAGAGTTTTGGAAAGTTTTTGTAAATGATTAGGATTCCATAAAAAATAAACATAACTTACACAGGAGGTCCTAACGTTTGGGATAAGTTCATTTAAGGTTTCAACGTTTCGAGTGATTTAAAAAAAGTCTTAACATTTTGAGAAGTGGGTCACTTAAGGTCTCATTGACACATCTCAACAAAAGAAATATTTAATTAAAACTCATAAGACCTTTCTCTTATTAACATGTATTAGTGAGGACCTTAATAGACCTACTACTTCAAACGTTGAGACCTTTTTTGAATCAGTTGAAATGTTGAGACCTTAAATGAATTTACCTTCAAACGTTAGGATCTTCTGGTATAAATTACCCATAATTTTTTTTATTATAGACCATTAATATAGGAACTTTTACCATTAGTATTTTAATGGTACTGGGTTCTTATGTTAAAAATATGTAATAAAAATAGGGTAAACTACATTGAAAGGTCCCAACGTTTGGGAGTAACTTCATTTAAGGTCTAAATGTTTGAAGTGGTTAAAAAAAGATCCCAATATTTGGGCAAGTGATGCATTTTAAGTCTTCTTAATTGCATCAGTATGATGTTGTTGGACACTGTTAAGCAAGTCCGTTATTGCCATGGTAGATTTGTAGACTAAAATAATAATAGAATATTCATAATATTTATAAACGACCCTTCCTTTAAAAAAAAAAAAAAGAAGCCCACCCGTAATCCTAAATTGAAATAAAACACTCCTTATCAACACCGAAACTAAGATATGCCTAAATCAATAGAGATTAGAAATACTCGCATGAATAGACGAAGTCCTAAATCTCCCCAGTTGAAAATTGAAGAACCCTAAATCCCCATACAGTGTAAAGATTTTTTAGTGCCATTTCACAACTCATACAGGTAGAGCTTGAAAGAGAACAAGTACCTCTCCAAATTTTCTTCAGGCGAGATAGAAATTAGGGTTTGATGGATTGGGTTTTTCATTTTCCGATTTTCTGGTATTTTGGGTTATACGAACTTGATGTGGAGTTGTTGATGTTGTTGGACCTGTACATCCGTTGTTTCTTACTATATCGCCATGGTCCTGTACATAAATCCCTGTTCACCATCTTTCTTTTTGTTTCTTCATGACCGATAATGTAGAATGCAATAAATTTTTTTAGAAGATACTAGTTTTAGATTATTAAGAAATCAATTGAGTTATCCCACTATGTAGGTTTTAGAACGATTTGATCCTTTCGAATCATTTGAGCTATCCTAATGAATTGTGTTTTTGTTTGTTCAAATCAATTTTCACACTTAATGTAGAGCACTTAAAACTCGATATGATAATAGAAAAGTATTAATGGTAAGGTTGGATCATGGTTGTAATTTATGATATGAATGGAATTTATATGTTATCCCTCGAGGGAAAATGTGTTGGCTGTTAAGAATGTATTGTGAAAATACTTTTCTCACCATTATTCATTGCTGAACAGATAACGAATAATGGAAGACTTTGATATTCGAAGAAAGCCACCGAGAAGTGTTGCCTTTGACAATTTGCGAGCATTGTCTGGATCTGTAGGAATCTCCATGGATAGCACAGATGGTGTTCATTTTTGTTTTTGCAGTCTACCCTCTATTAAGTAAACTAGTTGGAAAAGATAAAATTCGAGGACGGTTCTATAGTTGTCCTCATCGCAGAGATGAAGCGCCATGTGCCTTCTTCAAGTGGGTAGATCCGACAATGCCTCATCATGCAAAAGAGGACATTCTAGACCTTCGTGATCGGTCAAGTGCATTGTATAATGCAAATGAACATGCCTAACCAAGCATTAACGATGCGGCTGTTGCATGGACAACGTTGGCTATCGAGTCAAATGTGGTTAAGGAAAAAACTTGTTTGCTCTGAGAGAAGTTTGAAGTTCGAGAAGAGGAAGAAGATGCTACTACTTCATTGCTTGGTTTTGTTGTGGATATTTTTTGTGATTTCTGTTGTCATCGTATTAATGTTGTTGAAAGAAAGAAGTGTAGATTTGGCTGGTCCTGGAGTTTATGGTTTTTATTAAAGGAGTTTATGTACCTGTTACAACTAATGAATGTTTTCAGCAATCAATTATTCTAGAGTTTCTATTTAGTTATCTGATATTTCATTCACTTTCTTGCATGTCCAAAGATTAGGATGGTTTACTAAGATAGTGATTAGGAGATACGTGCTTAACAGTCTCAACAAAAAACTTAGATGATTAGTGCATATCAATGTATGGATAAGGAGATAAGTGGCTTAAAAAGTGCAGATCATTGATATCATAAAGAAAATCAACTTGCTAGAATCATGAAGCTCTTGCTCCATTTTATTTTGATATTATAGTGATAAACTAATAAAACATACATTCAATTTAGATATACTAAACAACCATCATTACTGTGACGAACTAATAAAGATATAACAAATGTTTCCATAAATTCCTAGACCAACATCAACCATCTTTTTCTACTTGTACGAGAAACCAACACCCCCTACCTCTATGTGATGATATTAATGGGGTTCTAGCTTTCCTTAATTCTTCAGGTGAGTTTTCTATATTCTACTTAAGGTGATTTTTTTAGAGTTTTGAACAAGCCAAGATGATTATCCAATTTCAGAGAATGTCAATTTAGCTGTTCTACCAATGTTCCATATACATGTGATAAAGTGATGGCAAAACTTGTTATGTACTTGGAATTCATAGCCAGAGTCAAAACAGATTTGTAATTGTCATTCACATGCAAAAATTAATTCAAATGCAAGATGCCATACAAAGGTTCTTGCTATAGCTTTGGATAGTGAGAGCAATATTTATCATCCAATGTAATAAGAGTGCTACAAGTGTAAATCTGTACAAGCAATGCCCAAGTCCACTAGTTGCCAGCAACTACCGACAAACACTCAACAACGCACAAAGCTACCTATTATACAAAGTAAACCAAAGTGATAAAGAGTATATATACACACACACACTCATGTAATGCACCAAGCTGTCTGTTTGCTAAACGACTTTTAAGAAGACCACAAAAATTTATCAGCCATTACCACAAGGCTAATAGCATTATAAATTGATTAGTTGATGATTCATAGACCCTAATCATCCATTCTAGCTATGAAAAAAACTACTTCACATGACAACCTCCTAAAAAACATCACATAGGAATGTGATATGCTTTTATGTACATGAAATTTTTCAAAAAACATTTTGCTTCTCCAAAATCCTGCTGCTCCCATGCCATTTTCGTTCATTCGCATTATACTGGATGTTAATCTTCCAAGTCAACAACATCTTTGCTATCTAATTTCTTTTGATGATGAGTGAATGTAAGATTTAAAATCCTTTAGCTTCTCCTAGTTAGCGTTGCTGAGCCTCTCTTAACTAGTTGTTTAGGTCTGCTCCTTGGTGTGTAAGGTGGGGCTTGTGACCCCCCCAGCTTCTTGAGTGATGACATCAATATCATGTTCCTTTTGTCCCCCTAATGAAAAGAATTATATAATTATATATCAATCAAAAAGGAGATGCAAGATTGAAACAAAATGAAAGTAGGTGCTCTTAGTAATTTCACTTCCAACACATGTAATTGTAGTGTTGATACAATCTGAAAGTGGACATTTTTCTTTTTTCCCATCAAATTAAACTTGTAGAAGTAATTGCACACTTATATTATAGAAAAGATGCAGCAACAACATCAATTCTTAAGAAGAAAACTACTTAAGAAGAACTTAATTTAGAAACTTGAACGTCAAACCAATAGTTTAATAAGATGATGTTCAATTATATTAGGAAATAAAATAGCATATAAGCTTAATGTGGCTTTGTCCCAAAATTAATGTTTTATACACATTAAATACACACAATCGGTACATCAAATTACTGAAGACAACAACATAATCCTTTGCACCTTAGTTAGCATAACCAAGACATTAAATTCATCATTATAGTAGTATTGATCGAACTACATAAAGAATGAAAAAAAAAAAAAAAACAGCACCACCAAGTACAATACATTAAAGATACCTTGCCCATCATCAACATTGCCTTAACTTCTTGTTTGATGTAGCAACAGAATTTTAGTAGGACCTTCCTTCATAGCAATTACCCTTTGACTCTTGGATCTAGGCTTAAAAAAAAATAGAGAAAAAGCGTTAAAAAAAGAGTAAATCTTTGCACAAGGGATAATGATAAGTAAGTAATACACATGATTCATCGACATATTGCACATTCACGTTCAAAAATGTTTGTTGATTCTGCTTGTCAAAATAAATCCCATGGCTACATGGCCTCCTCTTACCACCAAGATTGGAAGATGTTGAGCCCAAGTCACGTTGTTGCTTCCGATTCCGAACCTAACAGATAAAGTAAAATTGTTAGAACATTAAGATACTTGATATTACATGGCAAAAAGCAAGTAATGCAAAATTGGTCATTACCTGGGTGCTGGAGGTAGAAGATCCCAATGCTTTGCACCCCCTCTTGTTGTGTCCCAATCCACCACACTTGGTACACTTTTGAAGCTGCCCCTTTCGTGACATCTTACTTCCCATTGATTCAATTGCCTCTTTCTTACACTTGGTTAGCCTTCTTCTTTCTCTTGTGGTAAAAAGGAGGAGCAGGTCCAAGACGACCACTGCTTTCCCAAAAGCGCATTCCAGGAATTACTGGAATGCCATATTGGTAAGTTGCCAAGAATGCAACCTTCTTGTAGCATACATATACATAGTCTTCGATGTCCTTGTTCAAGTGATGAATGGCAGAAACACCATGTGGGTAAGGTATTTCTCTTACTTGCCAGAGGACACATGTGCAACTCCTATTGTTAACATCTACTATGTAGATGTCATTCTTGTGCTCCATTTCAAACCCCTGATCACCTTCGAACCTCACTTTACAAAGGCGACTTTCATAGAATGCTTCCTCTAAATTTGCATAACTTGAAGAGAACATCAACGAAGCCACTTTGATATTGCTTCTTTTTGCTTATTCATTCGTATCATCACATAACTCCTCATACCCTCTAGCATTGTAATTATAGACTTTCCTTGAAAATCAAGAATTTTACCATTAAAGGTTTTATACAATTTATTCTCGATGCAATAACACTCTACGTTCGTATGAAAGTATGCCTTCACCCAATGGGAAAATTCTATCTCCTTTAATGCATAATGAGCTGCAGGAGAGTGTGCCTTAAGGATCTCCATGTTTTTACGAAAATCTACCTTATTTGCACTCTTTACACATGCCTAAAATACCCTATTTAGCTTTCTTATTGGAAATGAAGCTCTCCAATTTGCATTTAAGTGTCGTATCTATGTTTGCTTTTGCTAGAATGCTTCTGCATACTATCCATTAGTCCCTACAATGAAAATGCAAACTTGTATTAGCTATATAATACATAACAAACAAGAAAGAAATTTTGAATTTAGATGTGTACCATTTAACAATCACTAATGAAGGTCTAATCTGCACCCATGTCAATGATACGAAGCTCTGATTTTGATAATCCTAGGAACCACTCCCAATGTTCCTTATTCTCCACTTCCACTATTGCCTATGTAATTGGAACATCCCATTATTAGCATCCTACCTGATTGCACACAACAGTTGCCCTTTGCATATCCTCGTTAGAAAACAACCATAAACTCCTATTATATGATGACATCCAGCTAGGAAGCCTCTCTTGCATGTCTCAAAGCATACGTACATGCGAATGAAATCAAATTTCCTCCCATTAACAGATTCACTAACTTGACGAACAACAATAGTGTTGCATCACTTCAATTTCTTCACATAATCCCATAAGCACTCATACTCTTCCATGTAATCACACTCCATTAGCACCAAGACTCTTTCTCTAGTTCTCCATGCTTTACTAATAGTAATGTTTAAACTTAATTGAATCTTCACTAGTTCCTTAACATTGGCTTGCTCAATTCTTAGAGTTGATATGATTATATCCTTGAACTCATCTGTTAACCACCTTGAAGTTGCCCTTTTGTTCTTGTACACCTGCTGGAAAACATGTTTTAGCTCATATTCCTTCACTTAGAGTTCTTTTATGCTATTATTTATTGAAGTAGTTATTCTCATGGACACTGATTGTCCTTGCACTTGGCTCTCATCTTGTTTGCATTATTTCTAAATGTATGTCACGTTGATCCAATATCGAGTGGCGTACCACAACATTCTTGAAATGTTGCATCTTCAAAAACCATTCCTAATGAAAACACATGATATTTAAAAGATGCATCAAATAAAGGAAAGTCATGGATCTTTTTAGCTGAGTGCTTCTATCATTGTGTAGTTTGTCACATTTCTCACTGTTAGATCCATCTTCCTCCTCCAAAACAACATTGGAATTTGCATAATCCGTGTCATCTTCACCAGTATTATCATCTACCCTTAACTCCCTTTCCTTAGTGGGACTTGCACAACTCCCATGGCTCATCACAACCTCAGTAGTTTGGCTATTGTTTGTCTTACTCCATTATACAATAGTCTCTAATTGACGATCTGCAAGTGGATGTGTGGCCACATTTGGCTCATCCTAACACAATGGTAAAGGGTTAGAAGACTCATCAATGTTTGCATGAGTCTCATACTTAATGAATTTCTAAGAAACACCTCCATTAAGGAATTGATAAACAAAATTTGCAAAGTTGGAGTGGTCATGCACCAACAAATAAGAACCCATGTCCTCGGAGGTTTTGTAAAAAATACTTCTCACATCATCTTTATCAATCCCCCTCTGGATGTCTTCCACCAAATCAGCATGTGCCACATGATTTATCATAATAGAAACTACCATCAATGACTCATTAATGTAGTTTGTGTGTGAACCCTCGCTAACAAAGTACCCTCCACGGTTGATAACTATAAGAACATTGTTTCCCACCATCACAACCTGAAAGGATGAAGGGTAGAGATTAGATATGCACATTCGATCATTTCACAAGCATAACAATAAACATAAATGATAATATTAAACACATCATAGGTGTATCTGTTATTAACAGTCAACACAGATTTCCATCAAGGCATGACATATAAATTCCTTTCATATCATAAAATTACAACCACAATTTAACCTTACCATCAATACTTTTCTATTGTCATATTGAGTTTTAAGTGCTCTAGATTGAGGGCGAAAATTGATTTGAATAGACAAAAATGCAGTTCATTTAGCTAAGCATAATTATGATTTAGGATCGAGCGAATAGTGATTTAACATAACTATACTTTGTAATAAGTATAATGGTACAAGAGGTCATGACATTGCTAATTAAATTGCAAAAGCAGTGGTGAGATTCAAAGCACAGTAGCAAAAAGTTGACATTTCGTAGCTAAACAGCCAACAACCAGCCCGATGTGTGTTTACACTAAGGTTAAAGCATGAGGACTGTTTTTAGCACTTCAACATACATGGGTGCAAAATATAATTAAATTTTATAGTCAAGTTACACAAAGAGAATTTTCTAAATTAGAAAAACTTGAGACATATCCAAGTCTACATCTGTCAACCTTTCAATAGATCATGAAAAACTGGAAAAGGAACCACACAAATATGGAAACAAGAGATAAGCTATCATGATATATGTTTGCCAACCAACTACCGGTCATGAAGAAACAAAAAAGAAAGATGGTGAACAAGGATTCATGTATAGGACCATGACGATACAGTAAGAAACAACGGATGTACAGGTCCAAAAACATCAACAACTCAACATCAAGTTCGTATAACCCAAAAAACTAGGAAATCGGAAAATCAAAAACTCAATCTATCAAACTCTAATTTCAATGAAGCCTTTAGAAAATTAGGAGAAATAGCTGGTCTCTTTCAAGCTCCACCTCCACGAGTTGCGAAATGGCACTAAAATATCTTTTCTTTATCGAATGGGGATTTAGGGTTCTTCAATTTTCAACTGGGGAGATTTAAGGCTTCGTCTATTCATCAGCGTATTTCTAATCTCTGTTGATTTGGATGTATCTTAGTTTCTATTTTTTTTTTCAAAGGAAGGGTCGTATTATAAATATTATGAATATTTTTATTATTCTATTCCACATGTCATCCGCCGTGGCAAATAACAGACTTCTCTTAACAGCGTCCAATGGCATCATACTGATGCCGTTATGGAGACCTAAAATGCACCACTTGCCCAAATGCATTCAAATTTTTTATCTATTACTTTTGGACTTGATTATATATAAAAGGCTTCATTTCAAGACTTCATCAATATGGGACAATAGATCCTCGTATACAACACAACACACCAAATATTCCATGATACTATGGGAAGGATTCTCCTACACAAATCTGGTTGTTGAATATAAGGGTTTACATGAATGCCATTTGCAATCTCTTTCTTGTCCTTTGGTTGCTACAAAAATGGCCACTCAATAGTAGACGATGAAGTAAGATGTATTTGGTGCAATTGTAGGCAGTCTCTCTATAATATCTGATGCTCTGATTGTACAACGACTTTCCAGTGATATCATCTTCATCTTCTACATCAAGAAGACTGCATCAAAAGTTGGTTGGCATCTCTCTCTTTCCCTCTCTCACCAACGAGTTCTATTGATTAATTCTTGCTTTGTTTTTTATTTTGAAAACAGAGTATTCCACATCAAAGCCACTTGTGTTTGCTAGTGTATCGTAGGAGGGGCTGGCGAGATGATGGAATTGGAACTAAAATGGAGATAGTATTGATGAGACAGACAAACAAAAAAAAAAAAAACATGAAGTGGTATACATATATACATGAGTTGACCAGAGAAAAAAAAACATGAAGTGGAACTGTATGAAAATATAAGATGGAGATTGGGCACATGCTAGAATGAACATCTCCTTTACATTAGAAAAGACCATAAACTTTGTTTGGATCATGTCCTTTGGTTTCCTTATAAAATCCAGCGATTCCTGTTCGACGTAAAGCCTTCGAATAAGCAGCTTGTTAAGGATAAAATGAAAGTCGCTCATCAAAATAAAAATAAATAAGGATAAACTAAAAGCCTTCGAATAAGCAGTGATTCCTCGTTCAACCGTAAATAAGGAAGATAGATCTGTTGCCATCAAAATAAAAAAATAAATAAATAAATAAATCTAAGTCTTGTTAATAATGAAAACACTAAAGAAAAAGTCATAAATGTTAGATTAGTTTTGTCTCTTTGCCATGATATTTTCTTTTTCAGTCGAAATAAATAAGGTGGAATTCTATGAGGAAGTTCATTCGTCTGTAGAAAATGCAAAATCGAGGAGAAATTTTCATCATGTATTATATGTTATATCATGTATTATATATGAATATTGTGGACGAAGAAGAAGATAGAGTTTAGAGAGAGGATATCAAGAAGAAGATGAGTCCCACATTGTTGAAGTATTGACAATGAACTGTATATATTATCAAGTAGTGAAAAAAACATTATTAAATTAATTCAATATATCAATGGGTGGAGAACTTAGGGATAAGAATGGGTCTGAGTGGCCCAAAAGAATAACATAAACCAACTGAATTTTGTTATGTTAGCAACGGAGTTAACATCGTTAACTGAAAATGTTGTTCATGTGCTTAATTGAATTCTATAGGAATGTTATGTTTTGTCAAACAAATCCTCTTTCTTTCCAATTTACACTTCATATCTTCAAGTCCCATAATGACCTTTAGGTCTCCTAAACTATTAAAAAAGAACTTTAGACCTTATTTTACTAATATATTTATGTGCAAATGATAGTAAAAATTTCATTAAAAGTTAAAGAGCCAGAAAAAAAATAAAAAAACAATGGAAAAGTAAAAGACATATTCCATGTAAGTAGATATGAGAATGTTTTGGATTTTACCTATTGGGCCAACCTGTAGGTATGGAGCCATGTATTGTAAATTTTTTAATATTCTCAAGGCTATAGATCCATTAGCTATTTTAAGTTAAAATCCTACGGAATTCATAGATTTTAATTAATTTGTCCCATAAAATAGACATAACAATATTTTTGATATTTACAAATGTTGGAGTTTGTGGCCCGATTTCTGTAACCGACTTTGGTAGTTAAATGTTAATGAATGAATATTTGACTATGCATTTATTATTCATTTATTATACATTTAACAGTCATAATTCAGGCCTTTATTATTCATTCATTACATATTTAAGTGTTATAATTTAGGCTGTTGTGTCGGTTATCCTTATACACATGCACACACACACATATATGTGTGTGTGTGCGTGTGTATAAGGATAACCGACATAACAGGTGTGTGTGTTTGTGTGTTGTTTCTAGGGTTCTATATACAACATACTAGATACACAAAATTTTCCTTTAAGAGTTTTTCATTTGTATTCTCTCAAATCCTTGTACTCTTACTTTGATATAGTGTGATTCCTCTTTCGCCTCTGCTCGTGGTTTTTCCCGAAAGGGTTTCCACGTAAAATCTATGTGTGTTCTTTACTTTTACGCTTGCTATTATCGTTTGATTACATCTTTTGTTTTATAACAAACTGGTATCAGAGTGTAGGTTTTGATAATGGCAACCATGAAATACGATATTCCTCTTTTGGATTGCAACACCAGATTCTCGTTATGGCAGGTCAAGATGAGAGCGGTTCTCGCACAAATGGATCTTGATAATGCACTTTTAGGGTTTGACAAGATACCTGTATCTTGGTCACCGGAAGAAAAGCAACGAAAATATTGAAAAGCGCTTTCGCATATCCATCTTCATCTATTGAATTAGATTCTACAGGACGTGCTTAAGGAGAAAACCACTGCTGCATTATGGTTGAAATTAGAGCAACTATGTATTATGAAGAGCTTGACTAGTAAGTTACACCTGAAATAGAGATTATATTCTCATCATTTGGAAGAAGGTACGTCTCTAGAAGATCACTTAACGACCTTCAAAGAAATTGTTTCTGATTTAGAAACTTTGGAAGTTAAGTATGATGAAGATGATTTAGGTTTAATCCTATTATGTTCTTTGCCTCCTTCATATTCGACCTTTACAGATACTCTTCTTTATAGTCATGATACTCTGTCTATTGATGAAGTGTACACTGGTTTAAGTTCTTTTGAGAAGATGAAACATCTTATGATTAAAACTGAGTCTTCATCTGAAAGTTTAGTAGTACGTGGTATAAGTCAAGATCGAAAAACTAGTGGGAGTTCTAGAGGCAGATCAAAATCATCAAATAGATTTAAAACTTGTAACTATTGCAAAAAGAAAGGCCACATAAAGGTAAAGTGTTATAAATTGCAAAATAAAAATAAGAAGACTGGTGAGAATCAAAAGCAAAATCAACCAGAGAAAACGGTTGAAGCCGATGTTGTTGAAGATCATAGTGGTGGTAATCTTCTTGTTGCTTCTGAAAGTGATTCATAAGCCAGTAAAGAGTGGATTCTTGTTCTCGATGTACCTTTCATATGTGTCCCAATTGGGACTTGTTTTCAACATATGAAACGGTTTTCAGAGGTGTCGTTTTGATGGGTAATAACACATCTTGTAAAGTTGCAGGTATTGGAATAATCAAAATAAAAATGTTTGATGGCGTGGTCATGACACTTAGGGATGTGAGACATGTTCCTGACCTAAAGAGAAATTTGATTTCTCTTAGTATGCTTGATTTGAAGGGGTATAAGTATACCAGTGAAGGTGGAGTTCTAAAGATAAGTAAGTGTTCACTTGTGGTGATGAAAGAACAAAGAAAGACTGCTAATTTATATTCTTTGTAGGGCTCTACTACGACAGGTGATGCAGTTGTTGCTTCCTCTTTGTCAGATGAAGATGCTACAAGGCTATGGCATATGTATCTGGGACATATGAGTGAAGCTGGTATGACTGAATTGAGTAAGAGAGGACTTCTTGATGGGCAAGGTATCGGTAAATTAAAGTTCTGTGAACATTGCATTTTTTGGAAGCAAAAGAGGGTTAGATTCACCACAGGTACTCACAATACAAAGGGCACTCTTGATTATATTCATTCTGACCTTGGGGTCCTTCTAGAGTGCCCTCCAGTGGAGGTGCCAGTTACATGATGACCATCATAGATGACTTTTCCATAAAGGTTTGGGTATATTTCTTGAAGCAGAAAAGTGATGCCTTATCTACATTTAAAGTGTGGAAGACAATGATTAAGAAACAGACCAGAAAACAAATAAAACGGCTTCGCATTGATAATGGCTTGGAATTCTACTCTAGTAAGTTTAATAACTTATGCAAGTCAGAGGGAATTGTGAGACATCTCACAGTTCCTGGTACACCCTAATAGAACGGGATAGCAGAACGTATGAATAGAACCATCATGGAGAAGGTGGGATGTATGCTCTCTAATTCTAAGTTACTAAAATCTTTCTGGATAGAAGTTACCTCCACAGCTTGTTTGTTGATTAATAGATCTCTGTCAACTTCCATTGAGAAGAAGACTCCACATGAGATATGGTCTGGAACCCTTGCAGATTATTCTGAATTGAAAATTTTCGGATGCCCTGCATATGCTCATGTAAATAATGGTAAACTTGAGCCTAGATCGCTGAAGTGTGTGCTTCTTGGTTTCAAGATTGGGGTTAATGGATATAAATTATGGTGTCCCAAATTGAAGAAAGTTATTGTTAGTAGGGATGTTATATTTGATGAATCTGCTATGTTACACGATTTATATCCTACTATTAATTATGATAAAGTCCAGCAGAAACCAAGTGTGCAAGTGTTTGATATTAATGCAGATTCTACACTAAAGTCTACTCCTCAACCTGTTACTACATCTCTACAAACACAATATTCTATTGCTAAAGACAGGCCCAGAAGAGAGATAAGGCCTCCACAGAGGTATGGCGAAGCAGACCTAGTAGCACATGCACTGAATGTGACAGATGATGTTGATTCAAATTTGGAACCATCCACTTACACAGAAGTAGTTAGTTGTGATGATTTTGATAAGTGGATGATCGCCATGCAAGAAGAGATGGAATCCCTCCAAAAGAATAGAATATGGAGTTAGTGAAACTTCCCAAGGGCAAGAAGGCCGTTCGCTTCAAGTGGGTTTTCAAGAAAAAGGAAGGAGCCACAACTAGTGATGAACCCATATTCAAAGCAAGACTTGTTGCCAAAAACTATAGTCAAATACCAAGTATTGATTTTACTGGCATGTTTTCTCTTATTGTAAAACACAGTTCGATTTGAGCGCTACTTGGTATTGTTGTTATGGAGGATTTAGAGCTTGGGCAGCTTGATGTGAAGACTGTCTTTTTGTATGGAGAACTTGAGAAAGATATTTATATGCATCAACCAGAAAGTTTTGGAGTCTTAGGAAAAGAAGACCATATATGCAGATTAAAGAAATCCCTTTATGGGTTAAAGCAATCACCACGACAGTGGTATAAAAGGTTTGATTCCTTTATGACTTCTCATGATTTCAAGAGAAGTAACTATGATAGCTATGTATATTTCAAGCACAGTGATGATGGGTCGTTTTTGTATCTACTACTATATGTAGATGATATGTTGATAGTGACTAATGATAGAGGAGAGATTGATAGGGTTAAAGCACAGTTGAGTAGGAAATTTGAGACTTGGGTACAGCCAAAAAAATTCTTGGTATGGAAATTTCAAGAGATAAAAAAGAAAGTGTATTATATTTGAGTTAGAAATGATATATTGAGAAGATAGTTTCCAGGTTCAATATAATGAGTGCTAAACCTGTAAGTACCCCTTTAGCAGGTCATTTCAGATTGTCGTATGCCCAGTCTCCACAGTCAAAAGATGAAATTGGTTTTATGTCAAAGGTCCTTTACTCTAGTGCAGTAGGGTCTCTTATGTATGCTATGATATGTACGCGTCCAAATTTGGCATATGTTGTAAGTATTATCAGCAGGTATATGGCGAATCCTGGTAAGGAACACTAGAAAGCAGTCCAGTGGATCTTCAGATACTTAAGAGGAACTACCAATGTTTGTCTACATTTTAGGAGAACTAGAGATGGGGTCATTGGGTTCGTTGATTTTAATTTCGCTGGGGACTTAGACAAAAGAAGATCTATTACTGGGTATGTTTTCTCTCTTGGTGGTTGTGCTATTAGTTGGAAAGCCACCTTACAGGCTACTATTGCTCTATCCACTACAGAGGCTGAATACATGGCTATTATAGAGGTGATTAAAGAGGCTATATGGTTGAAAGGGTTGTTTGCTGAGCTTAGTGATTTGAAGACGTCTACAGTACTTTGTGATAGTCAGAGTGCGATTTTCTGACTAATGATCAAATGTTCATGAAACAAAAACACTGTATCGAAAGTTTCGATATCACTTTATACGTGATATAGTTACTCAAAGAGATATCACTGTAAATAAAGTGAGTACTCATGACAACCCTGCAGATATGCTAACAAAGACACTTCCGATAGCAAAGTTTGAGTATTGCTTGAACTTGCTAAGTGTCAGTTGTTGATTGTTTCCTTTATGGAATTTGTGGAAGAGGTAGAGTAGTGCTTATCAAAGTTTGGAGAATACTTTTTGGTTTCAAAGTTGAAGATTGGAGTTTCTACTATTTGATTCTGAATTTGTGTTTGTTACTCCAGAATTTGTGTCAAGGTAGAGATTGGTGGAGTTTGTGATTCGATATCTGTAACCGACTCTCGTAGTTAAATGTTAATGAATGAATATTTGACTATACATTTATTATTCATTCATTATACATTTAACGGTCATAATTCATACCTTTATTATTCATTCATTACATATTTAAGTATCATAATTTAGGCCGTTATGTCGATTATCCTTATACACAAATATATATATAATATATATATATGTGTGTGTTGTTTCTAGGGTTTCTATATACAACATATCAGATACACAAAAATTTCCTTTAAGAGTTTTGAGAGTTTTTCATTTGTATCCTCTCAAATCTTTGTACTCCTACTTTGATATGGTGTGATTCCTCTCTTGCCTCTGCCCGTGGTTTTTCCCGAAAGGGTTTCCACGTAAAATCTGTGTGCGTTCTTTACTTTTACGCTTTTTATTATTGTTTGATTAGGCCTTTTGTTTTATAACAATATATTATGTATACATAGTATGTATCATGTGTAATATCAATGAATCTTTTCTAGAGAAAAATGATCCTATGTGTCCTAAGTTCTTTTGTCTAATTGATAACTAAGTTAGGAGTTTCTATGATCTGGTCGATGAGACCGTTCAATCAATCATTTAACCATTAAACTAAAAATAGTAATTAGAATATTAACTATTTTAGTGGTGCAATTATGATTGGGTATAATGTGAGCTGTTGGATAGCCGATAGGAGCGGTTCGTCTTCGGGCAAAAAAAAAAAGATAATTTTTGTGTCTAATTAAAAAAAATACATATATTACATTTATTGTAGATTGTAGATACTCTTCAAACTTTAACTAAAATTGAAAATACATTCACAGCCGGTTCACTTGATATGAATAGCTATTAATTTTCTTCTTATTTGATGTAAAATTGCTATCATGACATTTACTTGAAAAGAATGATAATTCATGATAAATTTTTTTTTTTCTAATAAAATGACAATGGTTTAATTTCCAACTTTTGAATAGATATCACCATCTTCAAAATATCATCTATACAATTATTCTCTTTATGTAATAAAGAAAAAGATATTACAGATATTTTACTTTTACTCCAATAATTACTTATTTTATTTTTTACACCAAATAAATAGTGTAATAACTACTACAATCCTATTGAGTTGTAATACAATTCCACTTTCTTTCATAGGGCAACACGAATGATCATAAAATAATTCAATTGAAAGACTTGTCTACATGTAAAAAAGCCTAAAATATGTCTATATGAAGGAAATTTTTTCAGTTTGCTGGAAGTGGAGATCTCAGAATGTGAAGCGATCATCTAACCGTTGGAAAAATTATAAGATCGGTACGATAGAAAAATCAAAAGTCACATTCAAAGTTATAACCGACAATAATTTGAACATTCCACAGAATATATAGAAATTCATTTCCGCTTTTATCGGCATATTTTTTGCAAATAAACGCCATAAGAAAATTCAGTATAATTATGCTAAATGTGTGGATATTATTTGTTAATTAAGTGTGACCACACCTTTATTATCTGAATAAAACAAAAAAGAGAAATTGATAATAATAAAAAAGAAAAAAAAAAATTCTCCTTTGTAGGTAGTGATGGATGTGGACTAGCTAGGTAGTTATGAAAAGAAAAGTATGAAATGGTTCATTGTCATTTTCATGTGGGTAAAGTTAAGAATAATATTTTTGTACAAAACGCAAGGCAAATAACACCACAAGAAGGATGGCTGAAACCAACAAAGCCATTGATGCCTTATTCTCTACGTTTCTACTTGTCTTGAATCAATGGATTACCAAATAAATAAACAGTACATTCGTTCATATGAATGATTAATCATTCCCTCTACATTTTATATAAAACTATCCTTACGATATTTACTTGAAAAAAATTATAATTTATAATGAATTACTATTATGTAAAATGATGAAATAGCAATTCATATCCTTATACTCATGAATTATCATTCAATGATTTATATTTATTTTCTAATTTTTGTCTTGAAAATATTACCTATATAATTATCCTCTCTTTGTAATAAAGACAATGTATATTGAAAATATTTTATATTTTATTCCAATAATTACTTATTTTATTTTTTATACTAAAGCAAACATTGTAATATTCATTACAACTCTATTATATTTCTCTTAAATTGGAATTCAATTCCTCCCTAGAGAAGTGAATAAGCCAAAAATGAAATAAAACATTTATATTCAATTATCATGACCACTATTTAACTAATGGAATATATTAATGTTAGACAAACATTCAAGCCCGTATAAGAAAATTAAATAATAGGGATTGAATATTAATTTGCACTGTTTTTATCAATATTTTCGTAGCTATATGTGGGTCTACATTATGTTTGTTTAGATAGTTTGTTTTTAATTTGTATTTGATTTTTATTTCTAATTTGTATGATCTATATATTAGTAATTAATTCTTAATATCTTTTTCATCTATTTGTAATGATCGTTTACTAACAAACATAACATAAATAGATGTCCAAGGGAGGGAAAATGGATGAAACAAATGGACACTATACAGTGGTAAATAGAATTTTAACAAACATGTCTACTTGTAATTTATTGCAGTTTTAGCAATAATTTTTTTATTAAAAATCATTTTAATATTTATCAATCACCGCAAAATATGTTGCACATATTGTAATAGGAAACTGTATATTTCGTATATGGAAAATTTTGAAAGAGTCTCTATTGTATAAATTACTGCAAAATTTTTAAAATTGCTGCTCTATGTACTTGTGCGCTAAAAATAGAATTGCTAGTGCAAATGAAAAATTGGAGCAACCATTGATAAATCATATTAATGCTTCATCTGAGGATTATATCATAAAAATTAGAAGAGGAAGAAGAAGATTGTTTTATACTGGCCTGCATCATATATCTACAAGTGCTCTCCTAACTGTGTAAGAAAAGATTCGGTAAATATTGCATGATACATGCAATGTATAGATGGTGTATAATTACTAATGGTATATGCTAAAAAAAAAAGTATTTTGTATTATTTCAACGTGCAATTCTATCTTATCCATGTGTTAATTTATGATTGATAGTTATATACCACATATATATACACGTGATATGTATCACCATGAAATATTTTTCTGTAATGAATATGCCTATAGAGCAACTATCTTGCTTGAGTCACGTTAGTCCTAAGATATGCTTTTTAATGATGTTGCAAAAAGGATAGACAAGCTTAACTTAAGAATGAAAGAAATTAAATATATTAATAAAGCTTAAACTTTTTTATTATTAATTTTGGTACTAATGACAATGTAAGTTAAAAATGCCAAAATGGTGGTTCTTACTATTATTACATATCTTGCTTATGTATGGATGATGAGGCGGCATAGTTAAAAGTCAATTCCGAGAAACTTAATGAAAGATCTCTTGATGACCTTCTAGTAGGAATTAAAACATGGATTACCAAATCGCACTTTAACCATTTAACCATAGATATTAGGAGGTTCTTTGTATATATTGAATAAAACAAATTTAAGTTGAAATGAAATGTTTAGGATAAATCAATATAGTTTAGATAGAATCATTCAAATTCCTAGATTTTAAAAGCAAACTTATCAAATTCACAATGGTTATATTTCACTAAAATTACTAACCTTCTTTCACAATCACGTTAGGTTTGTATGAGTTGACTCAAAAAATTTGATAGAAGCCCATTCGATTGTATGAGTGCTGAGCATACCGAACTTGTTTAATCTATATCTCATTTGGGTTTTATTAGTCTCTATTTTTACGTAATATATCTATTTATAATTTTTACTTTTTGATATCATTTTGCCCAAATACTAATTTCATAATAATAATTAAATGATACACAATGATAACAATAAGAGTAAGCTAAGTGGATGTTTTGCTTCAATAAGAAGCGAAACTCATTATTTATTTATAAACTAGTATAAAATGATAATTATTCAATTCTATATATGTATGGAAGAGTGTATAACATTGAAAACACAATACCCTAGAGAACAAGCTATAGAATAATAAATAATTTTAACCCATGCACTTAACTTTTAAATCACATAAGTCTCACATTGAAACCAGTCAATCTACAAGAAGTTGCAAAACCTAGATGGACATATGGAACAAAAATCCACCAAACTTTAATGCTTCCCCAAGAGATTCTTGACAATTTGGGCAGATTTAGGGTTAAAACTTCACTATCTCTACTAGCCACACGTTTAACACTTGCAAAATAATTAATAATAACAGTATATATATTTTTTAATATGAGAAAAGACCTTGTAAGATCAAGACGGGTGTATCGATAGGAATATTGCCTTCCCTAATTAAGACATCCATGTCCTTATCATTGAAAGAGGGGCAGCTGATGATGGCTTCTTTACAGAGAGAGAGAGAGAGAGACATATAATAAAAATTTATGAAGTCACGCACCCAACTTTTGTTTTTTTGCATGTATGGGTCGTTTGAAAGCCAGTGGATGTTTGCCACGTGTGCTTGTCGGGTCAAGTACGAGTCCTTGATTCGTCCCTTTCACGGGCTGGCAGAGTAAGGGGTTGTCATCATTGTGTGTTCATAAAGAATATCATCTGAGGATCCTCTCCCGCGATATTATTCTCCGCTCTTCGGCTCATGCAACCTTTCTTTTCACGGTAGTGCCCATACACGAGAGGTAACTATCTGCAGCCAGCCCGAACTTATACTCATTTTCTATTTTATTTGTTGGTTTTGGATTGTTTTGACATCTTTTTTTATCATTTTTCAATAAATCATTTTATTAAAAAATAGATATAAATAAAAAATAAATATTTTTATTCATAAATAGATCAAACAAATAATATATAGATAAGATACAGATATAAATACAAATAAAAATCAGATAATCCAAACATATAATATGAATAGTCTCGTTTTCTTGGTTAGTTTCAAATATTTTAATTTTAGATTAAAACCTTAACCATTAGTGTTGAATTTTTTTTTTATTATTTATGGGATTACTAGCTTCTTGATATATGCACCTTAGGATCTTTTATTTTCTTAATGATAAAAGGGAAATAAACGACCATAATATCCAGCATTTGAAATTTTATTTTGCAGGTTCAACTTCAATTAATAAGTTTCTGCGTAAGTGTCAAAGAATCTAAAGGTGTCCGCATACTGATATATAACTCTTTTATAGGCTTCGAAACAAAATTTCTATTTATCATATTAAAGAAAGTACTTTAAGTAAATTATTTTCAACGAATAAATCAAATATTATTAGTCTTTAGAGACTTTTCCTTTTTTTTTTAATTTTTATTGATCTATTTATGTTAATAATATATATATATATATATATATAATATGTGTGTATGTGTAATATGTTAATGTAATAATTAAAAAAATTTATTACTATTCCTTTTTAAAATTTATATTATTTTAATTAATTAATATATAACATAATATCTAAATAAAGTTAATCTAATAATACTAATATGACAATGAACATAAGCATTTACTCTATGTAGTATTGATGTTTATTTTTTTTGGGGGTATTATTTTATTAAATCAGTTATTTGTGGAATAATTAAAGTTGATATATCTTGTTGATTAATATTTACAAATAAAGGTAAAATATAGGTACGTAAAATAGACCAAAAAAAAAAAAAAAAAAAGAAAGTATGTTCAAGATTATAGAGAAATGATAGATTTTTTTTTTTTTTTTGTGGAATAGCATCTATTCCCTTGAATACTTGAAAGTTAATTGGTAAATGACTATTCAAAAAGCTATGGCATACCTTCTCCTTAGGTATTATTATTGCCATTTATTAGATGGTATCATTTGTTTTTCCTTTCTCTTTTTTTCTCTCTTAAATAAGTCTTATAAATATGTGATATATTTATCTCTCATCAAAATCACAATAATATTACACTATTACCGCTACCCACATTATTAATGCCATCACACCATCAACAATATCTCTTCTATCACCAGTGCTCTCATCATTGCCATCGTTGATACCACTACTACCTACACCATTTCGCTAATACATTATCATAAGTGCTATATAAATATAAAAATACTCCTTTAAGGCAAAATTCACAATTGTAATGAAGTTTTATAAAACAAAATCTAAAAAATAATGTATTTCTAAAATTAGCCCATGTATTGGGTTATAGATCCAACTCATATGGGTCAATAACCAAAAGGATAGCCTAAATATATGTAGGATATATTTAGAAGACTTTGGAATCAAAATAGGAATGGACCAACATGCTTGCACAAGAGGACCAAAGGCTACAGGAGCTTACGGCTGGTTGAAAGCCACCGACCTAAAGTGTGAAAAGTGCCAGCATTGATGAAGGCTGCTAGCTTACATGTCGGCTGAATGCAGCTGCTTTGTTTCTAAGCCGGCTTTAGGCCGACCCATCCATGCATTATATATCCACATATATATGCGTGATGTTTTTAGGGTTAGGGAGTGAACATGTGTGAATAAGTGGTGTGCCTCTTCTTAAGCCTAGGTAGAGAGATCTAGAGAAAAAAAAGAGAGAAAAGAGAGGAAATCCTAGAGAGAAAAACTCTAAATGAAGGTTCTTATTCCAGTTTGTAATCTATCAGTTGAGGTGAAGAATTGTGAGATCCACTAGATAGATCTAATGAGGAAAACTCTATTGTAATCCCATTATATTGTTTATAGTGGAAGGTTTATAGCGCTGCTGGTCCCATGGTTTTTCCCACATTGGATTTTCCACATTATATCCTGGTGTTGTTTGTGTTATGTATTCACATTTTTTATTGTTTATCGCATTTGTTAAGAGGAGATTTAACCTCTAATCACAGGTTGATTAATTGTTTGATTAATCAGTTTTGTCATTATCGTAATTAGGGTTAGGCTTTCTCCTAACAAGTGGTGTTAAAGCCCAGGGTTTCAAAAAGAAAATTAGGTTTTGTTGCAGCATAGATATGGCAGAATCATTAGGTACGCTAATCAAACTGAATTCAACAAATTATTCCATATGGAAATCAATGATGGAGGATCTGTTGTATTGCAAAGATCTATATTTGCCTTTGAGCGGTGATGCTACAAAGCCATAGGGCAAATCTGATGCTGATTGGATAATCATGCATAGGAAAACTGCCGGTTATATTCAACAATGGGTGGTGGATCACAACATTTATCATCATGTGGCCCAAGAAACAAGAGCGAATGTTCTATGGAGGAAGTTGGAATCCATGTATGAGAGGCAGTCGGCCTTGAATAAAACCTCTTTGGTTAAGAGAGTTGTAAATCTGAAATACAAGGATGGATCCAACATGGTGGAGCACTTGAATGATTTTCAAGGGCTAATGAATCGATTGTCTTCCATGAAGCAGGTGCTTGATGATGAGATAAATGCACTGTTGTTGATGAGTTCCTTGTCTGATAGTTGGGAGACACTGTTTATGTCTGTTAGTAACTTTGCCCTAGAGGGAAAGCTCACTATAGTAATAGTAAAGGATAGCCTGAATGAAGATGCTAAGAGGAAAGATCTTGACATAGGATCTAATTCTAGGGCACTTGTTACTGGTAAGCTAGGAAAGAATGGAAGAAGCAGGTACAGAAGATCATTTGATGAGGATGATGAGTTAGAGAAATCCAGGGGAAGAGTCAAGAGGAAGGAAAAAATTCATATGCTACTATGGTGACAAGCCGGGTGACATGAAGCAAGAGTGCAGACTCCAGAAAAAAGAGAGAGGAAAAGGTGATGAAAAGGATGAAAACAAAGACATAGCTACAACAACAGTAGATGATGATGAGATCGTCATTGCCTAGGATGAGGATTGTGTTAGCTTTGCTAGCCATGATGATGACTGGGTGGTTCATTCTGGTGCCTCCTTCTATGTGACTTCTCATGGTAAATTCTTCTCAACCTATACTACTAGTAATTTTCGTAAAGTTGAGATGGAAAAATGATGGTAAATCTAGGATTGTTGGTATTGGAAATGTTATTTTAAAGACTAACACATGTTGCAAGCTCATTCTCAGAGATGTCAAACATGTTCCGGATATCATCGTAACCTTGTTTTTGTAGGAAAGCTTGATGCTGAAAGCTATAGTAGCCACTTTGGTGAAAGAAAATGGAAGCTTACCAAAGGTTCTCTCATTATGATAAAAGGAAAGAAGAGGAATTCCTTATACATAATGTCAACAAGGTTAAGTAAAGGAGATGTGAATCCTGTACTCTTACTAGAGGTTCTAATGATGGTAGAAATGGGAGAGATTTAGTTAAAGAATCCTAGTAGCCTCATTAATAGTTCAAGATGAGAAGATTTGTAAAAGATAAAAGACCATCGGTTAGATTTAGTCTAGATGAGTATATGATACTCACTAATGAGGAAGAGTCAACTGGTAATCAGAAAGCCATGGGAAATGAGAAGAAGAAAGGAAAGGTTGGATCCATGCAAGATGGACTAAAATCCTTGTATGAGAACCATAAAATTGACTTGGTAAAACTGCCTAAGTGTAAGAGACCTCTGAAGAACAGATGGGTGAAGACTGATAATAAGAGCTCACAATCAAGGAACAAGACAAAAGCTGGTTGTGAAAGATTTCAGTTTGACAAATGTGCTATAGAAAGGCAGCAAGATTGGTGATACCCCCCATATGAGTTGGCGAGGGAGATTGTTGGGTTATAAATCCAACTCATATAGGTCTATAACCGAAAGGATAGCCTAAATATATTAAGAATATATTTAGAAGACTTTGGAATCAAAGTATAAATGGACCAGCACGCTTGTACAAGAGGAGCAAAGGTTGCAGGAGCTCAAGGCTGGTTGAAAGCCACTGGCCTAAAGTGTGAAAACCACGAATAGTGGTGAAGATAGCTTGAAAGCCGCTGGCTTAGGTAGATTCGCTGCCAGTATATGGATGAAGGTTGCTGGCGTTGAATGCAGTTGCTTTGTTTTTAAGCCAGCTTTAGGCCGACCAGTTGTGGTGAAGAATTGTGAGAATCCATAAGAGAGATCTAGTGAAGAAAACCTTGTTGCAATCCATTATATTGTTTATAGTGGGAGGTTTATAGCATTGCTGGTCTCATGGTTTTCCCACATTGGGTTATCTATGAAATATCCTGGTGTTATCTGTTTTATATATTTGCATTATTTATTTTCTATTACATTTGGCGAGAGGAGATTTAACCTCTAATCACATGTTGATTAATTGTTTGATTAATCAGTTTTGTTATTATGGTGATTAGCGTTAGGCTTTCTCTTAATAAGACATTGTTATGATCTGGAATGTGCCTTCAATGGGGAGAAATCCAATGGGCTTTGTGAAGGATTATGCAAATGAGCTTTTGACACAATCTATAATCTAAAACCTTAAGGCAATTGGTTAATAGGTCTTCCCTTTTTATAAACTCTTTACATAAGACCCATATTTCCTATGTGGGATTCTCATACTTGCACTCTAATAATCTCTCGCTCAAGTATGAGTCTCCATAATGGGGTAGGCCATACTCCCTCTCAAGAGCTTATCAAATTGACTCCACTAAGTCTGCTTTGTGAGTGGCCTATTCATCATGGATTTCATAAATGAGTCACTCCACAAAGCTCTTCTTTCCACATGGTGGATCAACCATGGGTGTTTCCCAGCCAAACCAGGCTCTGATACCAATTGTTAGGATCTGGAGTATGTCTTCAATGGGGAGAAATCTAATGGGCTTTGTGAAGGATTACACAAATAGGCTTTTGACATCATCTATAACCTAAAACCTTAAGATAATGGGTCTTCCATTCTTATAAACTTTTCATATAAGACCCATATTTCCCATGTGAGATTCTCGCACTTGCACCCTAACACAATGAATGTTCAAATTATGGAGTCTAATCACAAAACATCATTTTCCATTCGATAGATGTTTGCGACTTTGCAATTTTTCTAGATTTCATGCAAGTCTTAGCTAAGGAAGGACGTAGGATTGTTAAGTTAAGGGGGCAATCTTATTCATTCTTAAGGTGATGTTAGATTTTTCTATAAAACGTTTGTTTTTTCTTGTAATTGTAGTACACAGTTTGAGATATTCATTTATCATTGATAATATAAGAGAAAAATTTTTAATGAGTGTTTGAATATTCACATACATAAAAAAGCTATTATATTTATGTAGCATTTCATGATGATAATCTATATTTATGAAAAATTATTTCTTTTATTGAAAATGTAAAAAATGTGGTAAACATTAAGCAATATTATAAATGTTGTCTATAAGTAGAAATGCTTACCAAATGACTTCTAAATATATGTATATATATAATAATAATTAACCTCTTTACAAGCTGCTATGAAAATTTCTTTTAATATGTATATGAGACATTTTATGATTAGTAACTTAGAAAATCATATTATGTATAATAAATAAACCTAATAAATTTACCAAATTACTAACTAATAAAACAACATGAAATTTTCAAGGAGCAAAGCCCCTTTTCCCTCAGATAAATCCATAATAATTAATATATATCAACTAAATTATTAGTGATTAGATTTCTTTCCTTATCCTAAAGAATTAGATGATTCAAGAATCACAACTAATATAGGGGGTACTTCTACTATTTTGTTAATGGAACCGTTTGGTAAATTATATAATCATTAAAATAAATATATTAATTGATATATATATAGGTATTTCAGTTGTACAATCATGATTGGGTATAAATTTGAACAATTAAATAATCGACAAGGACTAGTCCAATTAAAAAAATGTTGGGACTATAGAATTCTCCCTAATGTAGGTACAAGGAAGACGAATAAAACAGCAAGGAATCCTACTGTAGTCATATTTTCTCTTTCAATTTACCACTGACATAGTGTAATTACTAATACGGAATGAGCTTGATAACCTTACTTATAAAACTTGGTGGATAATAAATAATACGTCTAAAAGAAAAGGATATTATAAGAAAAAAAGAAAAAAAGAAAAAAAAAGCTAAAGAAAAGGGAACATGTTTACCTTGCAAAGCCTTAGTGGCTAAAAAATGAAAGGAATAAGACTTGAACCTATGACATGTAGGATGTAACAAGGCTTTCTCAACAGTTGCATCACCAGATTTGCATCTAGTTCAATTTGTAGTTCTTTCATTGGCTCTTTCGGTTTTTGATCACATCAACATGTGCATAGGTAGTGCGCATGTGTAGCAATTGGGGCTTCAAAGGTATAACTCTTGGATCACTCATCATGCAGACTTTGTTTCCTCTCTCCTTATGTGTGAAAATAAGATAAGCTCTCTTATGTTTTAGGAAAAGGAAGTAAAGGCTTTCTCTCTAGACCTATTGAGACTTGGGAGACTTATGAGTTTTTACACCTATGTAAAGTTACCACCAAACATGATTAGCATCTTTTGGTCTTAAGAGATTATTGTTCATTGTATGAATCTTTAGTAAAAAGGAAAAATCCTCACTAGTTGAAGTAGTAGGGGAAAAAGTAAGGTTTAATTTCAGTTATCCAATTTCAGTTAAAATGGTGTGCATTTTGGCCTTTGATGTGAGCTTAGATTAAAGTTCCTTTTAAACTCTAAAAATTCAAACATTCAAGATTGAATTTAAGGTAATCTTGATTGCTTTAAGCCATCTAAAGAAAACTTAGAATCTAGATTGTGGATATCTATAAAAATTCATTTTGTAAAGTTTCTACTGAAGAGATGCATAGGAGACATAGTGTTGAAGTATGTGAGCTATGTTTTTGCTTTGTCTAAGGCTATTAAATGGATTGTTATCAATTTCATTTGAAGTTTTAGAAGTCCCCTATGGTTCAAGAATAGTCTATAAGAGGTAGACAATCTATAGTCTTACTTTATGGGTTAGATTTTACATGTCATTATGAGAAATTTTGGCAATTTCAAGTGCATTATTTCTAGAAAGCACACTTATGAGTAATGCTAAAACTGATACATGTTACATCTTTCTTAAATTGTATTATGGCAAATCTATACTCTTATTTCATGAGTTAATTTTATACATGTCATTATAAGAAATTTCGAGATTTCAAGTTCATTATTTTTGGAAAACACACTTATGAGTGATGCTAAAACCATATATTACTTCTTCCTTAAATTGTGTCCTACCTTCTATGAAGAGAAAAGATTGTTGACGCTCATGTCATGAGCCTAAAGGGTATAACAATTTACTCTATATCCTTACTCATAAGTGGGGTCATGTATGAATGATAAACTTGTAACTCATGTGGGTTTATAATTCTTTTAAATTCAATGCTACCTAAAAGATATCCCCAAGGGTTAGCATAAAACAATGTATCATCAATCTTATTATATCTGCAAATTTATTCTTTTTTATCCTCGTTTAGATTTATCAAATAATATTAGTCTCATTTTGATTTCTAAACTTTGTTTTAGCCATTGGTAGTTGGTTCACAGACTTATACCTTATCGTGCACTAGGTGACAAAAGGTTTTTATTTGAAGTACCCATTTTGCAATTGGCATTGATATTATAATTGTGACATGCTTATTACACATAATGATGCTAGAATAAGGACTCTTGTTGCTTCATTCTAACTTCTCAATTGACTTCAATGGTCACGGTTGGTCGGTTCATAACCCACATACTTCATCAGTGATGGACGTTGTATGTCTTACTCAACCACTTCATTCCAAAATTTCACCCTTTCATTAGCCATCATCCACTAGTTCATGACCATTCAAGTCAAATAGCAAATAACATTATAACACGCAGTGCCGTGTTGGAAATTTGTACTAGTTGCATTTACTATAGAAGAGGAAAGAAAATACAAGTCTATTTAATAGCACAAGCAGCCCTTGAGAGCAATAATAATTTATGTGAAGCCTTCTACTTACACTTTTTTTTTTTTATCTTTAATTTCGAGAATTAATATAATAGTAATATTTATATCGATAACAAGGGCCTTGATTGATAGATCTTGAGTCTAGTTGACCATTTTGGCAAAAAAATGACCTTGTGTTTTCTTATCGAGTTAGATGACTATCTTAATTAGGTATAATTTTGGTTTTTACATAATATATAACTTGATTCTCTTGATTGTGTCCATGGATTCTCACACTTTTATTCCTTTCTAATCCTACTTCACCCCATGCTTTCATTGAGAAACTTAAAAAATGATTGACATATTAAAGGTCTCATGCATAAGAGGGAGGCCTTCTTCTCGTCCACTGGGCAATAGTAGTGATAATTGTGCAAAACGGTCATATATAGATGCCTTGACAAGCTATATAATACACATATATTTTTTGAATTTAATATCAAATTTCACATTCATATCCCTTACTTCTATGCAATCATACCAATCAATTTACTATTACTATCATTTTTCAGGTCCGCCATAGGAAAGTACTAGTGGTTGAAGCAAAATGATTACTCATACATATGACTATGTTTACTTAAACCTAGACGCAACACATATGGTCATACTATGTTAAAGGATTTTGCTGGGTTGCCGATTTCCTTTAAGTGAAGTGAATCGTGAATACAACTTTTTGAGCTCATCACATGCTGCTTGATTTTTGTCTAGGGGAAGCTAGCCTATTGGGTGTTGATTTGACAAAAAAGTTT
The DNA here is from genome assembly GCA_024138025.1 of Combretum micranthum. Taxonomy (NCBI): domain Eukaryota; kingdom Viridiplantae; phylum Streptophyta; class Magnoliopsida; order Myrtales; family Combretaceae; genus Combretum; species Combretum micranthum. The sequence goes on along the minus strand of JAMXBD010001379.1, from coordinate 190,067 downwards.
TTGTGGTCGTGTGGTACCACACAAATCATTTTGATTGGGACCCCCCACCCCTCCTCTATTTCTCACTCGTGAACACTCAGTACCTCCTTGCTCATGCAACAACAAAACTACTCCCACACAAAAATGAACCCTAAATTTATCTTTTTTTTTCCTAAACTTTATTGATTTTAACCTTTTAAGATACTGTTATGTGTAAAATCAATAGTTAAAAATATAAGAAAAAAGATGACGTTATGATAATATTATAATATATTTTAAGAATTTATACGATCTCATCTATTGGTTTGTTTCACTCACATTCTCTCTCTCTATCTTTATATGCATCCAAAGATATATATATATATATATATATATATTAATTTGATGCTCTGGTGTAATTTCATTGGATCTTTCTGTGACAACTAAGATCAAAGCATGATATCCTTGTCACGTGAGGAAGTTGTTTATCAACTTTGTTTCCTGATTTTATGGAACCATAACCATTACACCACAATCCACATTTTTTTTTTTTCGTTTACGCGTTTTTTAGATATGATCTTGACTTTATAGACTTGCATTTTGATGAACAGAAGATGCTAATGTCATTTTGGGATGCCAATCTTTTGCATACAAACAGGCAAAGCTGGATACATGAGTGACATTTGGTAGGGCACAGCAGAAAGGTTTGTAATGAAATGACATTATTATATATATTTATATATATATTTATTGATGTAGATATATTATCGATATAAATAAGTGAACCCAACTTGTAAACTACTCGACTTTTCATTATTACAGTCAAAATAAGCTTGAATTCCAGCTATTTTAATGATTTATTAAACTAAACTTGATAAATCATATGTGATTTGGCTAGTCGGCTCATTAGCTTAATCAAGTTCAATTCAAGCTTGATGTAAGTTGAATTTCAAATCTAATTTGAAATAATGTTATTTTAACTAAAAAAAGTCTTAACATAAAAAATGAACTTAATCGAATGAATCAGGGTTTTTCAAGTGCCGACTTCAAATCAAGTTTGAACAAAAATTTAAACTTGGCAAAAATGAGTTTTGATTTTTTACGTTGATTTCAATATTACAACGTTTCATCTCATCTTATCTACATTTCTAATTATATGGAGCTTAGCATAAATGGATGTTGATTTAACTAAAGAAAATATAGTGAAAATGCTAATCATTACTTACAAATTTAGGCTTGAAGAATGGATATCTCGGCTTTTGAGGTTTCTTAGCAGCCGATTTAGTACTTAAACTTATTCGCAATACCAAGGTTCGAACGCAGGCAGTAATATAGGAAGCATTTTGTAAGTTTATATACTTGTATGAAAAACACAAAATTACACTAAAGGGAAAAAAAAAAAAAAAGGTCAAAGTGACATTTCTATTATATTTATCCCGTATACATAGTATAGACTTTATTCTTTTTTAGCTCATCAGTGGACTGGTTTATTCCAAATAAAGAAAACCAAAAAAAATGCCTGAAGTCATTTATGTTGAAACCCATCGAATAAATGTAATTTGCTATACCTAATTGTTTTATTTTTTTTGCCCAAGTTTGTCATATTTTTTTTGTGCTTTCCTGTGTGGATCTGTTTGTTCATCTTATTATGATCGTTTTGATACCTTAGTTTTGTCCTTTGAAAATAAACTATTTGTCAAGCAATATATACAGATGAAAAACATATATTTTTACTCATATGTTGATTAAACATATCATATGCTAATTAGGATCAAATAAGATACATATGCAAATAAGATACAGATAGAATACAGACGCAGATAATATAATTCAAACAAACCATTATATGAGAAGCCTTTTGAATATATAATTCAAAGTTTAATTTTTTTCCCATTATCACATGGTCCTTAAATGTCCTCATTAGGATGACAAATCTTGCCATTGCTATACTAATACAACCATTTTGAAGAAGAGAAATACATGCAAAATTTGTACAATATCTAGAACTTTTAATTTTAAAATTATTTATTTTTTTTAAGATATGCATCACACGTATATAGCCTATTGATACAAATAATTAGGCAGCCAATTGGATCTCTTTACATGCAAAATGGATTTAGAATGTTGATCCCCTATATATTTTAGTATCTCTCTGATCTTAGAAGATCCTCAAAGCTTAAGATATCTTATTTTAGAAAATCTTATGGATTTTAACATCTTTATATATTTTAACAGACTTCTATGCCCCTATTGATATAGAGCCATTTGGTTAATCATTTAATACCAACACGATATGTAAGTTAATATAATGGAAATTTCAATGGCGGTGAAATATTAAACGGGAGGATTATAGAAGTAACCATAAAATATACCCATTAAATCTACTAATCCCTTAAAAATTAATAATAAGATAATATTAACTCCATTTGGTTTTAGAACAAATCTACTAGCATATTCTCATTTTTATATATTGAAAATCTCAATTCAGTAAGGCTAGAAGTTAGATTTCAATATCAGCAAGGTTTTAGAAATATACATGTATATATACATACATATATATTCTTTTATATACCCCCCCGGAAAATGTGTTGTTAACATTTTGTCGACATCAACAGTATATAATATTCGAACGTGTACCTGAGACAAATCATATAATTTATAAGAACGGCTGCATTTCGTTTCTAGTGAAAAAGACGACCTGTGAATTGTGTGATATCCTCGGATGCCCAAACTATAAAATTATATATATAATACCATGTTGATTAATCCATATGCATGCATGTGAATTTGGGTGAGGCATCCCCAATTGGTTCAAACATAGAAATCCTCAATCTTAGATTAATTATCCCTTTAAATTCTTAAAAGTATTAACTTAATTTTCTCTAATTGTACACTTGCCACCTTATAACATGCATTGGGCATACCTTTATGAAATATTTCAAAAAAAAAAGTGTTTTTGTATTTATCAAACTTATCTAGGATTATTTAGGTACTTTGGAAACTTATTAGGCTCTAGTAATGCTATATAGCAGGAGTATAATTTCAAAAGTTTCTAAAGTTGGTGGACTCGATTTGTCCATTTTTTTAATCTTATTTGTCTTCATTGATACGAGATAAATTTTTTTTGGCATGGAAGTGGTTATGTGATAATTATTGAATTGATATGTCTTTCGTTTTTCACCATTCTATATTCATGTAGTAGGCTCTATTTATTTTAAGGTAAATCTTTTATCAAGAGAAACTGTTTTCATGCGTTTAGTTCTATTTTATAAAAATATATATGTTGAAAATGGTGTTCGAAATTAATTTTATTTAAAACATATGTTATATGTGAATAGGAATTATTTATTGCAGAGGAAAATTCGGATATCGACTTCATATTTTAAAAAGTATAAATAATTTTTTCTAAAAAATTTTAAGATTTTCGTATAAAAAGAAAGACGTTTTCTTCGAGAACAAACCTTTTCAACCTAATAAAAAAATGAAAATCAGAAATTTGTTTTTTGAGAAATATATAAATATATATTTCCAAAACCAATAGGGCAATAACATTTGTGTGTCTGATACCCTCCCCATTTATAAGACCATTTATGATGCATAATTTCTTTTCCTTTCTTTAATCATTGTTTGTATGTAAAAGTTGATTCAAAATTTATATATATATATATATATATACATAATTCTAAATTGGTTTCAAATCGTTTCATAATTTCCACATATTACTACTAGTTTTTACGTTCTCTTTTTTTCTTTCCTCTTGAAAAGCAATAGCTAGTCGGGTTTTGAACACAATTTAGATGGTGGAGTGTTGCTGAGGTTGTTTCATTTTCGTGGCCGATGACTCCAAAAAGTCATGGTAGTGGGCAGGTTGTTCAGTTCCAAGTGCCGCCTAACTACTAGACATGGAATGCTGCAACCGCCATGCTTGCCTAACTCATGATCGGCCCAAGCACAATGGCTGTAAAATAATATTCACATTGGAAAGAAAATATTGATGGTTGAGTTAGTATAATTGTCAAAAAGCAAATATAATATTAAGGGACATTTTAGTCATCTTTTTTTAGGTTGCTTGGTTGGGAAAAAAAAAAAAAAAAGAAAGAAAAATCAGGCCAAACAACCCTGTGTAACCAATAAGAGTCTACTTAATTGTTTGATTTTCATTATATATATATATCTGATCAATATTTATATTTATCTGTATCTGATTTCTTTGATCTATTACAAGTGAAAATGTCTATTTTTTATCTATATCTATTTCTTAACAAATAGTCAGAACTAAAAAGATGGTATGCCGAACGAATCAAACAAAGTCTAAAAAAAATTTTTTTAGCATAGACATTAAGACAAGAGTTTCTTTGTGGAGGAACGTTGCCTTTTTTTTTTTTTTTTATCTCTTTTATTCTTTAATGTAAGAAAGTTGCTTTCTAGTAAAAAAAAAAAAAAAAAAAAAAATTCTATGGATAAAGTGCATAGTCCTTTAATGGTATTGCAGCAGATGCAAACCCGACCAAAGCTAGCCCAAGACCTCCGGCGTTGAATGCTCCATGGGTGCCATTAGAGGTGGGGAAAGGGGCTAAATGGCTCGGCCAGGCCCGATTCGTGGATTATACGGGCTTGGCCATTTTGGCCTGCTTCAAAATGGGCCATATTTTTTAGGCTTGGACCAGGCTCCTGGGCCAAAATTATTATTTTTTTAATTTCTAATATTAGTTTATGTGAAAATTAGAATTATTTATATATTTTAAGGTTATATATATATATTAATGACTAATTTTATTACTATTTTGATTATTTATATATAAAAACAAGTTTTTAAAATGATTTATTAGATATCATATTACATTTAAATCAATAAATATGTATTTCAAAAAATATTATAATACTTGTGATACATGCATCTATCCTTCTTCTTCCATAACATACATCAATAATTACTAAGATGTTATATTATTCTATTTTTTAAACTTCTCCTCTTGTTTTTTCTTTTTTTACGAGTTAGCCCGGCCAGCCCACTTTACCCTGCGGGTTAAACAGGTTGGGCCAATTCGGCCAGCTATTAAAAGGGCAAAAAAATTTTGGCCACGGCCCATATTTCCAGCTTTAGTTACTGTGTTGAAGCTAAAGCTGGCAGCTTTGTGCTAACATGCATTACACATCGTTTTAGTTCAAAAATTGTTGATCTCTTTCCTTTTTTTTTGAGATTATATATATTGTATTTATTGTTTGCCTTTTAGGGTATTGTATTTATTATTTACCTTTTTAGGATTTCTATGTAATAGTATAAATAGTCTTTTAGGGGTTTTGTAAAAAGGATATGATATATGAATTTTGATATTAATGAATTAAAAACCTTTTTTAGAGAAGTGTCCTTTGTGTTATCCTTAAGGTTATGGATTTAGCCTTGTCGCTATTTTGAAGATCTAACTCGAAGTAGATCTTGTTTTTCTTTACACTTCTCGTATTGCATCAGAGTGATATTAGAGCAGGTTGAATCCTGTGGAGATGTCAATAGACTGCAGAATAGGACGTGGTTGTATTCCTGAAGGTGCTCAGGGTACGGAAGTCCTACGTTACGGGCAATCGATATGAAGGGCGGTAGAGGAGACCATGGGCTACAAAATTCGGCGAAAGGAACAACATCGTGAAGCCCCGATCTATCCATCTAATACCAACAGTAGCAAAGGGGGTTATTGGAGACGACCAGAAGGCGATCTAAGGATCGGTTTTGTTACTTATGATACAAATGATGAAAATGAGTTTTTTAAAAATCTGACCTAAAAAAGAAGTTATGGTGGTAGAAGACTATATGGCAGGAGCAATTACAGGTATAAAGATGAAATCTTTTCTCAATTTAAATATACTGTTTCTGAGTTTGATGGTACTGGAAATCTGGATGAGTTTTGAGTTTAGCTTGAGGAAGTTGAGAGGTTCTTTGGCCACATGAGGGTTTCTGAGGGTATGATGATAGAGTTGGTGAAGAGCCGTTTGGAGGGTGATACATGATATTAGTATGAAATACTTCTAGTAGTAATGTGCCTTGAGGGTAAGGAGCCTATGAGGACTTAGTTAATGATGAGATACCTGATGAAGCGATAGTTCTTTCCCCTAGACTACAAGAAAACCCTTCCTTAGAAAATTCTACAGACACCTGAACCAGTGAACCTAATTCCAAAAGTGCCTAAAGAGGAATTGGTGGAACAAAAGGAAAACCAACCCTCGAAGATTAGAGTGCTCAAATTGATGATAGTGAGGACAGTGGGAAAGAAACTAACACCTACAAAGATTGCATTGGTAGGGACTTCGTTATGGAGAAGCCTCTTTTGATTGACGAACAGATATTGATAGTTACTAAAGAGGTAGAGGTTGAAGAAACTCCAACCATATTCATTGCATCAGCGAATGATTAAAGATGTAGGGTTTAGCGATTTGCCTAAAAACTTACATCTCTCTAGAGGAAATGCCAGAATTAGTAAGTTCATTTGTCCTATTACTTCATATCAACATAGAAAACGGTTGTCCAGTTATCACTCCAATCCATCTAGATTGTGCACGAACAGATTCAAAAGATAACTAAAGGATGAGTTTTAATCTAGTAGGAGTGAATGATGCGGTATGAATCATGATCAAACGATGAGATAAATGAGATAAATCAAGAAGATCCAAAGAGAGGGAGATGAAGTAGACAGATGAGAAGTCGGGGTTAAGTTCTTTGCAAGAGGGGGAGAATAATGCAGCAGATGCAAACCTCCGTCAAAGCTAGGCCAAGGATACCTATGTTGAAGACTAAGGCTGCTGGCATTGACAGCAATGCCGCCTACATTGAATACTCCATAGCTACCCATGTTGAAGCCAAAGCTAGCGATTGTGTCGGTGTGCATTACATATAATTTTAATTCAAAATTATTGATTTCTTTCATTTTTCTTGAGATTATATATATTGTATTTCGTATTAGTCAATATTGTATTTACTGTTTGCCTTTTAGGATATTGTATTTATTATTTAACTTTTTAGGATTTTTAGGTAATAGTATAAATAGCCTTTTAAGGCTTTTGTAAAAGGGATTTGATAAATGACTTTTGATATTATTGAATTAAAACCCTCTTTAAAGGAGCACCCTCTGTGTTATCCTTAAGGTTATGGATTTAACCTTATTGCTATTTTGAAGGTCTAACTTGATGAAGTAGATCTTGTTTTTCTTCATGCTTCCCGTGCTCCGTCAAATGGGGAGAATTTCTTAGAATGCTCATGTAATACTTTAAGAAACTTTTTTAAAAAGTCATTCATAAAGATAGTCTTAGGTAACTTGATGAAAAGTAAAAAATACATGTAATTATTTTTCATGAAATGCATCATTAATATTTAAAAAAAAATTCTTCTTTTAACTTTCATAAGCATCCCCCAAAAAGAAGATATCAAATTGGTCTCTCATGACTATAAGCTTGGATTGAAGCTTAGAAGTGGGTACTTGAAGTTATAAAATGTAGTGTTTATATCATCGATTTATATAAGACTATTTATGGAATAACATTTAGATAAAGAAATGGAAAAATGGCTAGATAAAGTTATCATGTCCTTGATAGTTATTATCTAAACTATTTCCGATTATATGTCTTAATGTTTGACTTCTTGTAACTATATATGTAAGTTATTGTAGTTATTTGGTAGAGTAAGTAAAAGAATAGAACATTGACATTTTAGAGAAATTTAATCCTCTTGGATTGAAAAAAAAAAATTATAGTACAATCATTACTATGCTATGGTGGACTAAAATGTAGATTATATTTGCCTATTGTATCTTGTAATATAAAAAATTTGGATTTTATTCTAAAAAATTTGTATAAGAGCAAGGTTGAAAGATAGGAGATTTTGAAAGTTTGTGACTTGAATATTAAAGAGATAGGTATCGAGTATGATATTGAAAATTTTGATGGTTATTTAAATTATAAATTGTGCTAAATACGAGCAAGAGGAGTCTAGTTAGTATATTTAGGCTTTAAAAAGGTTTGGAATTAGTAGTTGGAATCTATGAATGATTATGGGGGAAGTACAACTTGGTGAGAAGACCCTAATAATGATTTAGCTAAGTTTGACAAATAGTGTTTGTAGGAGATTTTGGTAAAAAGAAGGTTGCAAAATCATGGGTGAAAGTGGAAGAGCTATGCATGACAAAGTCTCTTGCATATTGAATGGTAATAAAGTATCGGTTCTATTCTCCTAAGATGGGTAAAAGAATCATTGGTAAGATAATATATATTAAATTTCATATCTATACATTAATTGTTTAAATTTCCTTAATATTATTGTTGAGATTGAGGATTGATGATCCTACTATGATCTCTATTATCTATATTTCATGGATTAAGAGAAGCAATATTCTATGGCAAGGAATTTTATTGATAAAAATGGTAAAAGACAAATTGTAGCAAAGATTAGCTAGATTGCAAGATGAAACTTGTCGGTAGTGATTTTCAAATGGTCTAATCGCTTGAGATTAATGGTCCACTAATAGTTAATTCGTGCTAAGATTTAGAGATTGAGGTACTATCAATTATCCTTGCAAACAAAAGGGGCAACTTAAGGAAGGTAGAATCAAGGCGAGATATAGGTCAATGAAAGTAAGCTCTTGTTGATGTGATAGAAGCACTGAATTACAGGATGGCGAGCTAATCCTAGCATTTGATAGGTAGTGGAAACATACTTAGTATTTTAGATTTGGGAATGCTTTCTATTGATTTGTAAAGATATTCATCACATATATGGAGGCTTTTGCAAAGTGAATTATATAAATGTTAGTGCCTAAATGAGATACTATATCGGTAGAGTCCACATGAAACAATATAACAAAATGTCTACGCATTGAATGTAAGGATGTGCTATAGTTATATGTAATGTACTCCTTGACTTGATAGATCCTGTTGAACATTATAGTATAGTGAGATTTGGTCTTTGGATGTCTGTTTTCATCTGTATCATATCCTTTTCAAAATGTATATGTAAATGTCTGATTTGCATATATATTTTATTATATTTGATCTTTTGATGAGAACTGTCAACTTTTTTTTATATATATCTATTTCTTGATAAATAATTTGTTAGAAAACAATTTAAAAAAAGTGTCTGTATCTACCGAAAAAAGCCAAACAAACAGTAATATGAAGATGTTTCATGGAGACTTGATAGTAATAAGAGAAGTTATATTAATAAGCTTCTTCCTTTAGAAAGGGACTTTGATTCTTGGTAGTTTTGTTAAGGATGTGATTCTTAAGGTAAAGGATATTGAAATTAATGCTCTTGTCTACAATAGGAAAGTGTTTGTTGGCTGTTGGATGTAAATTTTGCTATCGATAGATGACTTCATTTAGGAAGGTAAGGTGATGGTTTTGAGACGTGTGAATGATATACTTGTGAAAATGAAGTATAGATGTTTGGTGGATTTTTTACAATGAAATTTGTATAAAAATATTGTAAGTATATGTTTAACTATTTAAGCCTTAAAATTTGTCGGTTAATGGATGATAAATGTAAATCATTCCATTTTTTTATGCAAACTCCCGAATTCTTTCCTTGTTTAATGCGTATAATGTGTTTTAGGTACAAATTATCCGGACTTAATTGACTGCCTAAGAACTTATGGAGAACAAGAGATTGGAATAATATTTTACTAATATGCTGAAGAAAAACAGTACAATTGGAAGAAGTAACAAAGCTTCTAACCGAAGTGCCTCAAACTGTCATAGTTTTAGGATACTTTTTCTTGATTGAAGTTTCTTCTTGCTATTAGATAATAGCTTAGAGTCTTGCTTTCCTTTTCCTGTTAATTCCTTCTTTTTTTTTTCAGTTTTTTTTGTGCAAATGAGAAATTATTTTTCCAACAGAAGATACAAAAATATTTTGATTTAGTACCAAATATCTATTAGCAATTTAATTGTATAATATTCTAAAATTATCAAACTTGATTGTTGTAGTAAAAAGCAATGTTATCAAATTCAACCTGCTTAAGGGGTTGCCTCGGATTTGCTAGAAGGTCAGGGATGAATGTGTACAATCGGTTAAAACGGGATTGAACTAGAGTTAAACATCAAGAAAGTCTAGTTAGATTAAACTTAATAGGTCAATTCGAGTTTAACAACACCTGGCTTCATTGTAAATTTTATAGCTTTCTAATTAGTATTACTAATCATCATCGTCATTATTATAATACCTGATCTGGACGACCAATACGAAGCATGCAAATGGCTTGGTCTATTAATATATGTGTGTGTAAGCGATAAGATATTTATATGTTATCTCAAACTTTCCAATAGGCTCTTTACCTGAGATCAATCAATATAATATACATAATTTATTACATTTATAACTAATATATTATTACCATCTCTTTGAACATAGATATATTTTTAGTTTATTGCCGGAGATGAGCTGGGAGAGCATATTGAAACTTGGATCGGGCAAGATCCCATTTCAAAACTCGAATCATTGAGGAATAAAAACAAGATACAGACAAAACAAATATAATTGTTTAAAAACCCTAATTTATTCCTTCTAATCTGAAAGGGAACACGAGTGCATCGAAAACATGAAAAAACAGAGGGACAATGTAGCTCCATAACTTGGCCCTTTTATTAATCCTTATTCCACATGTACGTACATTTTCATATCCACGTACCACGTATTTGTTATTTATGTATTGTTATAATATTAGGGTATGATGTGTAACAAAATTACCCTTGATAATCGTATATTCTTTTTTTCTTTCCATAAGTAATAATTATATGTCAATTTAGCCCCATAAAACTTCTATACTTTTGCCCATGTAGGATAAACCATATAAGAAAAATATTGAATAGGTGATGCAAATCACGTGTATATACGTGTGTTAAAAATAATTGATATATTTAATATGTATATTACATATGACGTGTATATTATTTACGAAAGTCTTTTTCCAAAACGAGGCTTATGATTTTAATAGTTTGGTTTTAAATTTAAATTGAAGACATATTTCTAATTAATTATAAAAGATGACTTTGTGGATGACTTTTACATAAATATTAGTCACATTGGACGACAAAGTTTTTTTTTTTTTCCCCAATTATTACTTCAACTTCATGCCTCGGAAGAATGAAGATTCTTGATCATATATACCTCAAATTAAAACAAAAAAAATTGCAGTCAGATCTTCTCAGAACAATTTTAATTTTTTACTGGGCTTTCATTGTTCTTCCTTTTTTTTTTTTTTTCCCCCAAACTATTTTGTTTATGTCAATCAGATTGGCAATAATAGTGGATCTCAAACTCATAAAGTCGTCATCATCATCCGTGAAACTGTACTGGAAGAATATGATGGCCAGGCCAATGTACCATGAAAGCCAGTTGCATGGGGTCGAGTTTCTGATGAAGGGCCATACCTTTTCATGGAATTTATCTCCCTACGTCGAAGTCAACTATATTGTGTGCATCATCATTAGCTGCCATGTCCAACTATATTTTTCTTGAATTCTATGTATTATAGACTTATAATTATACACATCATGATTATAATATGATTAATTGATCATTTATTTAGAAATTATTATACACAGATCTGTGTTATAACTAGATTCATTCATTATTTATGGCTTCCTATCATATGGATCCGATTATATGGTCTATTTTTCTTCTGTATCTTATTTATATCTGATTAGTATTTGTATTTTATCAGTATTTAATCTGTACGACTTATTTATGACTAAAAATATTTATTTTTTTTACCTGCATCTTTTTTGACAAATAATCTAATTGAAACATATATGAAATATATCAAATCGATATCAAACTAATGAACTAAATACACCTTATATATCCAGCTAAATAAATTATAGTAATAAATAATAAAAAATAACTGAAAGATCAGGATTGGGTTCCATTTTAGGAAGTACCCAGTTTTCAATTATTTCTTGCAAAGAATAATCAACCATGGAAGCAATATTATGTTAGTTAAAATTGGATAAAATTTAGTGCTTTTTAAAGTTATATATATGCTTGCTGGTTTTGATCATGAGTTGATAAATAAAAGGGGTAACGGGGTTTTATGTCAACATTTTTCAAGGTTATTTTAACAGTATTGTTAGGATATATGTACAATAGTCAAAAGTAGTAATTATTTCAATAATTACTAAACAGTAAAATAAAGGGAAACTAAACAACCGATGTTTGCTGGTAAGAGCTTTTGGGCAATCACGATATAGTCAAAAGACGGTAATGATATTTTAACAATTGTTTCAGAAGAAAATAAGAAACTACTACTACTATTCCCATTAAGGAAAGTTGTTTATAATAGAATCTTTTCCTATCAACTAATGTACTCCTCCGTTCTTATCACGAATTAAGATCTCTTAAGTTTGAACAAGACTTTTTCAACACTCTTATTACCTTATGTGATACGTAACATATTGGATTCTAACTAATTTGTACTAGACCTAATAGATACACATGCAATAGGCTGAGATAAAAAAAAAAAAAAAAAAAAACTATTGAATCTTAAATTGCATCGAATCTCATCCAACCAAACTGAAAATTCAATTATTTTTAAATGATTTGGTTTACGATTGGCTCGGTCATAGAAAAACAATTTGCGATTCAGTTCAGTTAAGCAAATCAAATTGTTTGGTTCAAACTGGATCAAATCATTAATTTTTTTTTAATAAATTACACTATAAGGTATTAACATTTGGAGGGTAAGTTATTTGAGATATCAACGTTTCAAGTTGTTAAAAAGATGTATCAAAGTTTCGCAAAGCGAATTAAATGAGGTATCAATATTTTGCAAAGTTTATTTAAGGTATTAATATTTTGATTAGCCTTAGTTTTCATTAGTAGTCATTTATTTATATCTTATTCAGCTCATATTGCAAAACGTTGATACCTTGAATGAACATTGATATCTCTTTTTAATTACTCGAAACGTTAATACCTTAAATGAATTTATCCTCAAATATTGATATCTTTCGATGTAATTTACCCTTTTTTCAATGTCGATATTATACATTTTATGGAAATTTACATTACTCTCATTATTATGAAATATAGCAAAAAATTCCATTTATATGTAGAAAAATGTAGAAAAGAATGAGAAAAATATCTAAGTGATTACGGAATAAAAAGTTTTTCATATTTAACATTTCATGTAATTCATTTATATTTTTGCGCACATATATTGCTCAAACTTGCTAATTTTCAAGTCATTTTTGTACTAATACAAACGTGACTATATAGTATATGTACAAGTTTATAGAAAAAAGAAAAAGAAAATAATACATCACCATAATATGCGACTCATACTATACATGTATAGGTCAAAGGGTTTGAATTATGCAATATCTATGTATGTATATATTATTATACATCGATTGCCTTTTAACTTCTTTCATAAATATTTTTAAGTTTCAATATTTCAAAACAAAATATGAGAAGTTGGAATAAAACAAATTGTCCAATTAATTTAATATAATTTTATTTGATGATTCGTGGATGAAATTCAAACCGCAAGTTAGACTGCATCGCACCAGATTTTTTTTTTCTTTTATTAGAAAAAAAATACAAACCTAACTATATGGATAGGTTTAAAAAAAAAAATTGAATCATATATTATGGTTTAAATCAGCTTAAAAAGACAAATCGAAATGAACAACTCTGCACTCACCCCTAACAATTAACATTCCCTAAAATTGCAAATCCATCACATTCAAGCCTGAATGAGGATTAGGATCAACAGGTAGACCAATCCATGAAGAGTGGCCAAAACTCAACGAGTATAGGCCCTGGTAGCAATATAATCTGGATAAGTATATTATATTGAAGTAGGTATTACCTTAGAAGATGGCTATAGGATTACGAACCATTTGGTGTTAAATTAATAATTATATATATATATATATATATATTCAGTTTTTGCATAGTGCTATGCTATATTGTGCGTATTTCCCGTTAAATTTGAATATAATTTTCTGATTATTTTATATTTTTTTAATATACTGTTATGCCATATTTTTAACTTTAATTTGAAATCGAATCTTGCCACTTAACACATTTCAAAATATATCTCGTGAAAAAATAAACTTAAGTCACGTCCTGAGGGGGAAAAAGGAAGGGAAAAAAAAAAAAAAAAGGTTGATGTATAAACTTTTTATGGCAATGGCGAATTTAGAAGTTAATCAATGGATCAATCATTTCACTGTAAAATGTAGAAAGGTAGGAGAGAGAGATCTATCATTAGTATCCCAATCCCATGATGTTACAATATATAAAATTTAAAATATTTCTCCATCACTCTCTCTCTCTCTCTCTTTCTCTTTCTCTCTCTCCATGTAATTAACAAAAAGGGGGGAAAAAAAACATGCCAACCTTTATTATTATAATTATTTTCTTTTACGTGGGCTATGTGCATTTTTTTCTAGTTACTTTACAAGCCAAGGAAAAAGATGCAGCAATTAAACAAAAAGTTTTCAGCAGAAAACTAATCACTTTGATTTGAAAAAAAATCATACATGATTTAACATCACAATTATTATTATTATTATTTCAAAAATTGTCAATGGATTTTCAAGTATGCATTAAATCCTAATTGGTATTGTATGTAGTCTATATATTTTTTTTTTCTTTTTACCTTTTTCGCAAAATATATAACTAGTATTATAAAATATAAAAAATGCCATTTTAAACTTTTAAGAAGTTTTTTTTTTCTTTTATTATAATGTGAAAAGAAGGATTCGAACATAATACTTCTTATTTGAGAGATTAGAAAGGATGATACTAAATTATAAGACTTGGTCTTTTAACAAGTGTTTTAAGATACTCGGGATGAATCCGATAACGAAAGATAAAGGAAAGAAAGACAACTTTATTTTTAAATGTATTTGTAGGGCGAGAGAGAGAGGGTGAGAGAGAGAGAGAGAACAAAGGAAAAGACAGAAAGTGTAACAGACAGTTTTCAGCAGGAGTAGGGTTCCCCTTGGTTTGTGTTGTTGTTTTTGTTTCAACTTTCAGCTAAGCTAAGCCCTTCAAGGTTATGGTCTAGCTTCAAGCACAATCACACAGGTTCTCTCTCCCTCTCCCTCTCTCTCTATCTCTCTCTCTGTCTCTCACTTTGGAGGAAAACAAAACTTGGGTCTATTAAATTTTTTTTGTTCATATGTGTGTGTATGCATGTACATATAATTGGATTTTTATTACTATCAACATAGCACTTATGTGTATATTCAATAATAAAAGTGAAGAAGAGATGTTTCTCCTTGCCAGAACTTCTACTATTCACTTTCTTTCTTCCTTCTTTTCTCTCTCTTCTTTTTTTTTTTTTTTTCTAAATTTATTTCAATTGCTCTTGGGTCCAAGCCAAAGCATGTTAAAAAAAAAATAGTCAAGATAAAAATGATATGCATAGTCCATTTATAGTCTTATAAATCCAAATAATAGCAATCTTCTTTTTGTATTTTTTTTCTTTTATCCCTAGTTTCATCAATTATCTCTAGGATTTAAATTCCTTAAAGTTAAAGCTTCATGTACATATACATGTACACAAATTTTTTATTAAATTTTATGCTTATATTATAAGGTTGTGTTGGAATTATTGCATGTTACCTATGAAATAAAACATGGGATACTGTGATAATGATGATGAAACCAATTTATAGTGATTTGATATTTCATCAGCAGCAAAAATTCGACTGTGGAACACAACAAGAACATGTCCAATTTGACTACTTCGGTCTCCGGAGAGCAACCAAGTATTTCTTCTCCCAACACGGCAGATACAACCACCATGACAACCACCGCCGCCGCCGCCGCCGCAACCACGGGTGGCTCTTTTGCTTATCCTCAACCATATTTTGGTAATAACCCTCCAGCTCAAGGTCAACAAGGATTGAAAAGGAAAAGAAATCTCCCAGGAAATCCAGGTCCATACCTATCTACTTTAATTTATATAGTATTAATAAGTTCCCTTTATTATAATTTCAACAATTTTTTTCCCTAAAGTTTTCCATATACTAATTGATGATACAAATGATTAGAAATTCGATAATAAGAAAAATAATCGAGAATTCTAATCTTTCATACATGTTTAATGGTGTCAAAGTGAGTATTATACTACAAATAGTTTTTATTTATTTTAAAATACTAAACTCTAACTTGCTATCTGGTGGCGACTCCAAAAGATTGAAAAATCAGTTTTCTTTAATTCTTAGCTTAGGATTAGTAAAGCTAGAAGCGAAAACATGTGCATAACTTCAGGTACTAGATTTGAATTCACGCTTGAGCATCTGTTAACATTTTCCTTATAATAAATCAGACCCAGATGCGGAAGTGATAGCATTATCACCAAAGACATTGATGGCAACAAATAGATTCATATGTGAGATCTGCAACAAAGGGTTTCAAAGGGACCAGAACCTTCAATTACATAGGAGAGGGCACAACCTGCCATGGAAATTGAAGCAAAGGACAAGCAAAGAGGTTAAGAAGAAAGTGTATGTATGTCCAGAGCCAAGTTGTGTGCACCATGACCCAGCAAGAGCACTAGGAGACCTGACCGGGATTAAGAAACATTTTTGTAGAAAACATGGGGAAAAGAAGTGGAAATGTGAGAAGTGTTCGAAACGGTACGCGGTTCAATCGGATTGGAAAGCACATTCCAAGATCTGTGGCACTCGGGAGTATCGATGCGACTGTGGCACACTTTTTTCCAGGTATTCCCACTAGCGCCCCCCCACACCTCCTATAAATCATGTTTTTACCAATTTTATTTACTCATTTATTTAAAAATAAAGTAATTTTTTGAGATTTTTCTCTCAAAAATTTATCTTAGTCAAGAAAAAAATTCAATAGGTACGTATATTTTACACGTACAGTGTATTGCCCACTGAATCCTTTTTCATCAATCAAAATTTTACTATGATAATCTTAATAGATTTTGGCTACTAGTAATTTTTAATAGCAGGAAATAATAAAAGGGAAATTGGGTAATTGAAAGCAGATAATGATAATTAGCAATTGTAAATTATTGATGAAAAAAAAGAAAAGATTTTTTTTTTCCTTTTTGCCCCCCAAATTCTTTATAAAAATTAAAGAAAATATTTTCAAGAATAAAAATTTAAAGTCATTGTTCGATAATCGTGTAATTGTAACACGATTAGGAAGTCTATAATTAAAAAAAAAATATATCCATAATAATATAAGATTTCAGGTGTTCTCCTATAATCACTTTCATTAATTTTGTCTTGGAATTTTGTACTAATTAATGAATAAAATGCCAATGGTGTCCCATTTGTTGGTTCTATAAATTTTTTTATTTACCATTGCCATTGGTGTTTGTTTACACATAAAATATTATTTGTGACATACGTTGCAACATTAGCTGTAGATAACAAAAGTTATTAGTAGTTTGAAAAGATTCTACGGCAATTCATAGGTAACTGTGCATTAAATTTCGTGATAGAAAAAAAATAGACTTATATTCATGAAAATTTGTATCTTAAACTAAGAACGGTAAGAGTGTACTTGTACTTTTTTCAACTTCAGAAATTCATAGAATAACTCATTAAACAGCACAATGGTCAATGGGACTTTGGACTTCAAAGCTATAAATAGCTGCTAGCTTCATTAATTATACATAGTCCGGGCTTCATTAATTATATATATTCCTAAGTACTAGCAGAAGAGTGATCAGAAAATGGAAGGGCATTTTATTAAATATATATACCCAAAATTCAGCATGAAGAATTTGGCATTTCTATACCAATTGCATTAATTGATACAAAGTGGACGTACAAAAAACCAACCACAAGGGAAAGAAGAGAGAGACAGAATGTGCCCAGATTGGAAAAATTGTTGTTGGACCCCCATAGGGTTTTTGAAGTCAGCTTCCATAAAGGAAAGGGAAAAAAAGAATTATGGTTGCAGAAAGAAGAGAGCAAAAAGGAAAGAGAAAGAGAAAGAGAAAGAGAAAGAGAAAGTCAATTGTTAATAATGCATGCAACCTTAGCCATTGTTGTTGTGTGTAGCTTCTTCCAATTCATTGACATTCCTTGTCTTATGTCCATGGCATCTTTGTGACAGCTTTTTTATATTCTTTTTAATAATCCTAAAGAGACATGCTAAAGATTATGATTGGATCCAAGTACAAAATAATGCTTATAAACTCTAATGACATAATTTATATACAAACTTAATCAATTATGTAGATACAATACTTAAATCGTCATTAAATTCTTAAAATTTTTACAAAAACATGATATAAGAGTTTAGGAAATTTATCAACTTCTGATTACTACTGCTTAGATGCATTTGAAATTTATCAACTTTACTTTTTAGATAAAGTAGTAATATTATTTGTTTATTTTTTTCAGGAGGGATAGTTTCATAACCCATAGAGCATTTTGTGATGCATTGGCAGAGGAAAGTGCAAGAGCAATTACAAATCCAATCCTAGCTTCTCATCATGGTAATCCATCAGCATCAAATCCCCACCAAATTATGGACTTACAATTGCAAACCCAATTCATGAATAATAATATCCACAATCCCCAAGATCACCTTCATAATTTACCTTTCAATCTTAAAAAGGAACAAAATGTTTTTGGTGCTCTACCACCATGGCTATCTTGCCCACCATCACAACCCTTAGATCTTGTCAACAGTGGTCAACCATTGCTACCATACCATATTGACATCTCTAATTCCTCGTCTTCTAATGCCTCCTCGATTTTCTCCCACCACCACCAGCATCACCAACATCAGCAACAAACTCATTATGATCTGTCCCTACACCAAAATCAAAACCAAAACCCTAACCCTAGTCTAGTGGGGTCCACACTCTCTCCCTATCACCCAACAGCAACAACACTACCAAATATGTCAGCAACTGCATTACTGCAAAAAGCAGCTCAAATGGGTGCAACCATGAGCACAACACCACCACCACCACTACCACCATCACAACCACCACCTACTGCCACCATGGTCAGGTCATCAACACTACCCCACAACCACCAGCACAACCCTCCTCCTCCTCCCCCTCACATGTACACAGACAATGCAACTAGTCCTAGCAAAAACAGCAACAACAATGGTATTATTAACAAAAATAGTACTAGTACCAACACCCGTGCAGGTACTAACACACTACAACTGGGTTTAGCTTGAGTTTGTCATCACGTGAGGAGATGGCGCGTGTGTATGCAGCACCCTTTGGAAATAATAAAGCTGCAAACTCTTCTCTTATGCATGACATGATCATGACTCATCCTTCTCTGGCCTCGTCGCTTGTGGGCTTTGACGGGACATCGGGATCTTCTTTTGAAGATGCCTTTGGTGGGATGTTTAATAGCAATAATAGTTCCAAAAAAGAAGACCATAATAGGGTGGCGGTGGTGGAGTGGCGGTGGCGGCGCCGGGGGAAGGATGAGTGTGGTGGGAACGATAGTTTGACAAGGGATTTCTTGGGTCTTAGACCATTATCACATAGTGATATTCTTAGTATTGCTGGTCTTAGTAATTGCATGAACACTTCTTCTCATGACAACCAAACACAACAACCCCAACAACCATGGCAAGGTTAGCATTATAAGTAAATTTTTCTATATAGAATAACATAAATATTTACTTGTTTATTCCTTTTTTTTTTTTTTTCTGGTGTGTTATTTTGATGTCTACTTTTTGGTGGTGATCATCTTCCCAAAGGGAGGGGCCCATTTATCAGAATCTTTGATGTTATCTATATTATGTGTCGATATTCTCTTGCACACACACATTATGTTATTAATGGAAAATTCATGGCGGATTGTGTCAAAATGACCGATCAGATAGCTAGACAGGGTTTATCGTGGGTCGGTCACATACTATATATATTATTTAGTTTGTGGTTATGTGTGTAAAGACATATGCAGGTATTCCATTATTAATGCAAAATGAGTAGAACGTTAGTCAGAGCATACATGGTACATCTGTTTGCTTCATTCCAAAGTCACTCTTATTAAATTGGTAAGTCTTTTGCATGGAAATGGCACATTATTATAGTCTAAAATAGGGCTGGGAGGGATGAAAATTTGTTGTCCAGAAATACTGTTTCTAACCTATTTTGGTAAATAAATACTTGTCACGTATTCATAAAGTGATAAAGATTGTATGCTTTATTTTATGAATTTTTTATCTTTTAAATTTATTTAATATGTGGCAAGTTTTTATTTACTGAAACAGGATTAAGACATCATTCTCGAAAAAGTAAATATTTATCAAAGGTAGTGGTTGTCCTCTCATTCATGTTATCTATAGCTATTCTACTTAATTGATAGGTTTTGAATGAGTATTAAGTACCATAAAATAAATTTCTGTACAAACTTTTCTTAAACTTGCTCTGGCATAATAGAGCACAGGTATAAAGGACCTAGGTAAAGTTTCATAATTTAAATCCACCATTGAACTAGTGGCCAGAAAAAAAAAAAAAAAAATGCACCATTGAACTTATATATATATGTGTGTGTGTTTGTAGGGAATAGGGTTTATGATACCTTATCGTCCACATTATAAATAAAAATAAATTATATGTATAAATGAATTAGATAAAAAAAAGGGAAAAGGTAAAAATCCTAAACAGCTAAATCTAAAATCACCTCTTAATGGTTTATTTACTTTTCTCATCGTCCTCTCCATTTCTCTTAATTAAGTTTTCATTTCTTTTTTCTTATTCCTCCCTGTTATTATAAGTAGTATATGCTATTTTTTAGTATACTAAAATCATCTTTCTCCTACACCGACATCTCTTCGTTTTTACCTTCTTCTTCTAGTCTCCCGTTGCTCCGGTTTATATATATATATATATCATAAATATAAGATAACGAAAATAAAAAATTGTTTTTCTTTTTTTTTTATATCATAAATTTTGCCAGAGGTTTTATCAATGTTTTACTATATGTTTCACAAGATTTGTACATGAAAGAACATTTAACATTTTACACTCACAACTTTATTAATATCAGATAAAATTGAATGTTATTAAGGATTTCAAAAAAATACAGGTCCTACAAAATACACTATGTCTTCTAATCCTTATGAGGTACAAATTCTATGGGATTATAAGGTAGATTCAGGATCCAAAATTTGATGACTTTATCTTATAAGGTAGAACCTCGTACTTTACTTATCTAATATCTACTTGCTCCTAATCTAAAATAGTGAAATCATTTTCTTAACGTGTGTTCGTCAGGGTAAAACAGATAAAAGGAAGAGAAAGATAAGTGTAGGTACCATGGTTTTTTTTTTTAATAAAAAAACTGTATATATATACCAATGTTGTCAAAACTGGACCGGGATTTAACCTAGACAAGCTAAGGGGTCTGAGGTTGAGGTGTCGAACCGAGTTCCACCAGAATCAAACCGAGGTGATGAGAAAGGAAAAATATAAGGGATAATTTAATAATGAAATTCCAATACATGTGACATCAGTTAATTAAATCTATATTTGGATCAAATTTATCAATTAATTATTAAATAAATTTGATATAATGATTATATTTCATAAATTTATAATAAAGTATAAATAAATATTTAAATTTCAAATTTTTTTGTTTTTTGGGTCCGGGTCAACTGGCTCAACCACCCGAGTTTCTTGATTTAACTCGGCTCAATCGCCTGGGTCAATCGGGTTAATCCAAGTCTTGTCGATTCAATGGAAAAACAAGTCTTAGGCTAGACACGCCTTGCATTAGTGCCGGTTTCAGTTGAATTGGCTGATCCAGGCTGGTTTTGACAACAATGATATGTACATGTGTGAAATTTAACATATCGAAGTTTCTATTTTGATCTTAAAATTATATTAATTATTAATTAATGCTAAATATATTAAAAATATATGTAATCAGTTGTATTTATTTCCCATTATATTAAAGCCAATGTTAAGCTAATTACCTAAACAATACCGTTTAAACTTTTGTTAGGATCTAAGTGTGATGTCCATAATAACTATATAGATTATAAGAAAATTTATAGAAGAGGAGACTCTTTAACCTATTATCTTAAAGGTTTGAGTTATATATGGTATCAATGTCAAGCTTGTTAATATATTTCTTCATAAAGGCTTGAGTTATATATGGACATTGTCTTATGTCCATGGCACCTTTATGACAGCTTTTTTATATTCTTTTTAATAATCATAAAGAGTGAGTGTAAAGGGAAAAATATGCATATATGTGTGTGTGAGAGAGAGAGAAAGTGGTGCATGCTTTAAAAAAAAAGATAAAGAACACGTTTTTGCTAAAAAAGGAGAGAAGAAAAAAAGAAGGAAAACCACATGTATTTCTAAAATAAGGAAATGTTTACATCTTCGGGGGGAAAAGAGTGCATCTATGCTTGTGAATGATGAGACAATTTAAAGAAAAAAATGCTCTTTTATGTCTTTTAAAAAAATGGAAAGAACATTTAATATCTCACACTCACAACTTTATTAATATCAGATAAAATTAAATGTTATTAAGGATTTCAAAAAAATATAGATCCTACAAAATACACTATATCTTCTAATCCTTATGAGGTACAAATTCTATGGGATTATAAGGTAGATTCATGATCCAAAATTTGATGACTTTTATCTTATAAGGTAGAACCTCATACTTTACTTATCTAATATATGCTTGCTCCTAATCTAAAATAGTGAAATCATTTTCTTATAATACGTGTGTTCGTCAGGGTAAAACATATAAAAGAAAGAGAAAGATAAGTGTAGGTACCATGGTTTTTTTTAATAAAAAAATGTATATATATACCAATGTTGTCAGAACTGAACCGGGGTCTAACCTGGACAAGCTAAGGGGTCTAGGGTTGAGGTGTCGAACCAGGTTCCACCAGAATCGAACCGAGGTGATGAGAAAGTAAAAATATAAGGATAATTTAATAAATAAATACCAATATATATGACATCAGTCAATTAAATCTATATTTGGATCAAATTTATCAATTAATTATTAAATAAATTTAATATAATGATTATATTTTATAAATTTATAATAAAATATGAATAAATATTTAAATTTAATTTTTTTTTTGTTTTTTGGGTCTGGGTCAACTGGTGCAACTGCCCGAGTTTCTCGATTCAACTTGGCTCGAACGCCTGGGTCAGTCGGGTTAATCCAAGTCTCTCCGATTCAATGGAAAAACGAGTCTTAGGTGAGACACGACCCTGCATTAGTTCCAGTTTCAGTTGAATCGGCTGGTCTATGCCGGTTTCAATTGAATCGGCTAGTCCAAGCCGGTTTTGACAACAATGATATATACATGCGTGAAATTTAACCTATTGAAGTTTCTATTTTGATCTTAAAATTATATTAATTATTAATTAATGCTAAGTATATTAAAAATATATGTAATCAGTTGTATTTATTTTCCATTGATATTAAAGCCAATATTAAGCTGATTACCTAAAAAAATACCGTTTAAACTTTTGTTAGGTTCTAAGTGTGATGTCCATAGGAACTATATAGATTATAAGAAAGATTTATTGGAGAGGAGACCTTTTAACCTACCATCTTAAAGGTTTGAGTTATATATGGTATCAATGTCAAGCTTGTTAATATATTTCTACATAAAATTAATTTTGAAAAAATTTCTTCCTATTAATTATTAAATTCTTCCTTCTCGTCCTATTGACTTTATTGCTTTTTGGTATTATTATTTTTAATTAAAACCTGCATATTCTTTAGTGAGGAATATCTCAATAAGATCTATTAAATCACCATACGTGAAGATTTGTCTTTGATCATTTAAAAAAAAAAAAAAAGGAAAGAAAGAAAGAAGAAAGGAAGAAAAAATAAAGCTTGCGATATTGCCCTCAATAATTCGAAATAACACTTAAAGGTTTCGTCACACTTGTTTAAAGTATGCCCTAGTTCATGAACTTACAATTGTGACCGCATTACGAGTATAATGTATATTAATTATGCTTATAAAAATAATAAAAGAATATAATATGAGGTCTGTTTGTTTCGTCTACGTATAGATGGCATGGAGATATTTTTAAAAAATGTTTATCAAAAAATAGATAAAGGTGAAAAATAAATAATTTTACTTTTAAAAAGATCAAATAAAATAGATACATATCAGATACAAATACAATAAACTATAGACCATTCAAATAGATGCATAACTTTACAAACCAATGTCATTTTATATATTTTCTTTTATAAGCATTTCTGTTAATGTGACCTAGAAGGCACTATGGAACTATTTTTAAATCTTTGGAGACAATATTAAATAGGTCAATCGGCAAAGCACTGGGGGAAACATTGCATTATTCAGAAAAAGCTCGCCAAATTATTGTCAACAGGCCTAAAGAAAAGCAATTCGCCTATAGTATATATCTCATTTGGTTTGATGTTTTATTCTAATTTTTTATAATTTTATCATTATCCATGAGGTGTATCTTAGAGCTTGATTATTCGTTATCTAAATAGGTATATAGCTTCAAAAAATATCGAATAAGTAATATACCGTTCATATAGGATGGTTATCAATTATATTTTAACATATAGAATAAATAATGAATAGTTTTTAAAATACATACTATACGTGTTAACGAGTAATTAATATTTACTCATTACATCTACATTATATTGATGTGTATTATCCACTGAAATTTTTCTTGCATAGGACAAGTTCAATTCTTGAGAGGATTGGGACAATAGAAGTCCTTTTTTCTCCCCAATATCCTAGACAAATATAGATTTGCTATCTTTATTCATCTAGGCAATGATTTGTCAAATTATAAAATAACAAAATATATAAATAAATAAATTCCAATGAGTCAATGACCACTAACCTCCGTCCAATCGCAATGCTCATCAACTAAGGTGGTTCACCGAATAACAAACCAAAAACAGTCTTTAATTAAAATTTTTGCCAATTCACATAACTTCAAAACCCTAACCTCCATTAAGTCCAGTATATTTAGTATAAATAGACGCATTACAACAAAAATTGGAATAAGCAAAAGAAGGTAAACTTTGAGAATCTATAGAACTTATTATCAAGCCATATAAAGACCCTTATCTTATCTGGGAAATTTAGGTTCTCGCATTTGCAAAATCCCAGAGGCCGCCAATTGGTCTTGCGATTTGAGTCATTTATAATTATTGCTTAAGACATTATTTTTATAGTTTTTAACGTGAAGAGGCTTCCTACAGATTATATTATGTATAATTCTTGTAGTGATGATATCTTTCAGCATATCTATAAGATTAGAAACATTATTGGATATAGATAATATCATAAAATGCCGACAATAGAATAGCTTATTTATTTATGTGAACAAACGAAGAGGCAATTTTTACGCTTGAACACATACAGCTTGCCTTTCTTAGCTTGTATAAGTTTTTATAATGAGCACACGTTGCAAGTGACGCATCTAACCAGGTTAGTGTAGGCAGTTTGCAAAATACATGCTCACTGTTGATTTTAGCCGTCAAAGAACTTAATTGAGTTGATCAAATTTGAGTTTATTGGATGTTAATTCCAGTCCAGCACTAGCCCGATCAAACTATAAAGCTTTAAGTCGATCTCATGGTTAATTCTAGATGTAGTTATAAAATTTTAAGTGAATTGTATAGTCTCGACGTGATCTATTCCCAACCCCTAAATATGCCTCCAAACAATCGATGAAGCCTTAAAACTAGTAGTCATTGTAACAAAAAATAGTTGAGCAATACGTGTATATTTTCAAAAACAAAAATTATAATAAGAATAGAGTTATACTAAAAGTCTCTAGGTGTAAATCTGAACGTAGATTGAAAATTGCCTCAATTTGAACTTTGATTCATTGGCTTGCTAGTCTAAAAATAGAGCTAGAGCTCGATTTATCTTTCATGGGTTCAAGTCAAGACATATGACCCACCAAGGACTCTTTCTTTTTGTATGTAAAAGTTAAATACCTACATATATATATATATATATATATAACTTTTAAATAAATTCAACTTCAAATTGGAAATAAAAATGAAACCAAAAGGTTTTAGTTTTTAGCCCACCACTTAGAAAAGTATTAGCATGTGTGTTTATTTATATACAGCAACACGCAACTTTAATTGTAACATTAGCATGAGGGGCAAAAAAAGATCTAGACATTATAAAGAATATTAAAAGATAAAAATTGACCCCACAAGTTAGGGAATGAGTAATTTTACTTGGGTAAAAAACTATATAAATCAAAATGACACACCTTAAAAGTATATTTATTTCTTATATTATTAGTAATAACAAATTATCCAAGAAATAAGAAATAATTTGTACCCTTTTCACATGGAAATGATTTATATTTTAAAGTCATTTATTTATAAATTTCTGTTTTTTTCTTTTTCAAATTTTTATTTTTAATTTTTTTTAAATTAAGACCTTGATCTATCAAGTCCATGAGTCTACACAAGAGAGTCGATTTTAACCTATAGATCTTTGTTGAATCCAAACAAGTCTACTATATAGTGGATCATAGATCAAACTCATAATGAAGGTAGGTCGAGTTCCAATTCAAATCCAATCCTAGTGAGGTCTATCTAGGTATATCAAAATTTTTTTTTTTTTTTTTTTTTCAAATTACAAGTTCATGGCCTGTGAAAGATGAAATAAAAGTAGCTTTGTGAAATTGAAGGTGAAAGAGGAGCCGACTTGCACATGCAGAAAGATCTACAAATCTTTATACTCATTCCACTCAGCCAAAAAGAAAATAGAAGCTTTTGAATATTCATAGAGCTAGGTATATTCTAATTCAAATTCATTTACAAATAAAGCAAACGAGGAAGTCATATATAATAAAAATTTAAAAAAAATATATATATATATTATTCGCTTGACATGATGGGTCCAAAAAGCATTGGATTCTCTGAGAGAAAGATGGATGAAATGTGCAAGTTTAACATGGGATTGGGATTCGTATATATGTTGCGTTTACTAGATATCAAAGAAAAGTAGATACTGTTTGACACCCGGTGTGGGTACAAAAGTAGGACTCAATCCCGAGGAAGAATCAAACATTTTACAAATTCACTAGGATTTATAACAAGTTATGTACAAATGATGCATGGATTTGGAGCCATTCTTCAGTTTTTTTTTTGGTTTGGCTCATAATCTCATCATTAAAATTTGTATTATGGATATTGATTTTTATAATATTTTAATGTGAGATAAATTAATATATATATATATATATATATATAATTCGTCTTGTTATGTTTGTTTGTATTCTTGATGGTATTGTTGGAGCATTTTAATTTGCATTTCAATTTTAGTTATGCAACATATGGTGAAGGTGGATCTTGGGGATGGTACAAATTCAGTTTTGCATTACTAAAGATAAATATTTCCGAAAGTTAAGATGTATCTGAAAAAAATTACTTATTCGTTTTCAATGTTTCTTGATTAGTTGCATGGTTGTTTAGAAGCAGCTTTCCAAATAATTGGAAAGTTTTAGATGATGGAAGAGGTGCATATGAATATAAGAGAAAATTGTATAAATATGATATATTTCTTTGGCATTTTTCAAACCAATGATTAAAAAAAAATTATCTATGTTTCATTGCAATTTGCTTTTGCTAACGAAGGAACAGGTCCATAATAATTAATTTAATAACATAATACTATTAAATATATTTAATTAAATAATTTAACAAAAAATGATATAATGCAATTCTTTTAAAGAAAAAAAAAAGATGTTTAAAAAAAAATCGAATCCTGCCAAATATGAGGCTCCCCATGCACATTGTAGCAAGGTGACTCTCAACCCTCCATCCCTTAATTTTAAATAAAAAAGAAATGAAGTCAGTATTTTTTGGTTTTTTTTTTCTCCCTATCTTCATTAGTTCTAGGGGGTGATGAATTCCACTCAGATAAATAGGAATAGGATGCACAACCCACCAAGTTACAATTTGTATGGCCAACCATCAATAGCAGCTAATGTAAGTTACAATTCCTTTTACATATATTAAGTAGTTAGTTATGCATTTTGAAAGAATTGATTTTTTCAACTTTTATACATTTTTATTATTTCATTAATTTATTGATTGTTTAATAGTATTTTCTTTATCATATCAATTAGCATGGTTGAATAATAAGAGCTGACTTGTCTGCATATTAATATTAACAAATAACAATCAAATTCGAGTAATGTAATTATATTTCAAAAAAAAAAAAAAAAACACAGAAACAGAAGAAGAAGAAGAAGAAGAACATGAATCATAGATTTGCAAAAACCGCACAAACATAAGCGATGATTTTGTTCTCTTAAGTTTGAAGAATACTAGGATTTCAAATTTATTTTTCCAGTTTACAAGCTCATATAAGAAGAGACAAACAAGCATAGTCTCCAGACTCTCCACTATGGTTATTTCCAAA
The DNA here is from genome assembly GCA_024138025.1 of Combretum micranthum. Lineage (NCBI taxonomy): Eukaryota > Viridiplantae > Streptophyta > Magnoliopsida > Myrtales > Combretaceae > Combretum > Combretum micranthum. The sequence goes on along the minus strand of JAMXBD010001379.1, from coordinate 161,710 downwards.
AGAGAGATAATAATACACTTCATTCAGCAGATATACTTGTACAATGGGCCAAGGACATACACATGTAATAGATACTCAGAGAGAGAGAAAGATGGCTGAAGGCACATGCAATGCATCTCATCTTTAAGTGTTGTTTGCTTTTGACAAAATGGTGTTAGGGTTTTGTGGTCCGTGAGCTTTTTTGTCTGCCAGATCTAGAGGCAAAATATACAATTGGATAGATCAATGAGCAGTGGTATCTGAAAAAGCTGATCAATAAAGCTATAGCTGTCAGAATTAATAATATATGAATATTGCTTTTGTTTTGTTTTGCTTTTCTTTGCTTTGCTTTTAGTTTAGTTCCACTAGAGGAGGGTTGGATATTTTTCACCAAGTTGACTTTCTTTGGTTCAAAGCCATTTGTAAAAGATAAAAAGATGCTTATCATCACTTTGTGTACATGTCAATTATGTACATGACTTTGACCATATTTCTCTCTCCCTCTCTCCTCAAAGGTAAAAGCCTATGACACTACTAGCTAAATATTACATTCCTTTATTACGGGTCTGTTTGGATTGTCTATTTTTCATCTGTATTTGTATCTTTTTTAAAATGATATGTGTAAATATATCCGATTTGCATCTAAATTTTATCTATATTTATTCTATTTGATCTTTTGATGAGAACTGTCAACTTTTTTTTATCTATATCTATTTCTTGATAAATAATTTATTAGCAAAAAGTTTGAAAAAGTGTCTGTATCTACCGAAAAAAAGCCAAAACAAACAGACCCATAATAACAAAGATATATGACATAACGCACCATTATCCTAAACTTCAATTGGGATTAAGTGCAAATGATAAGAACACCCTAAGGGCTCTAAATTCTTAAAATATAATTTTAGTGTTTTTTTTTAACTACTAAATATGAAGCTAACTCTTAAATATTGTGTTAGCATCAATATAATTGCTAAAACTAACAATGTTTTATGATAATTTTAGGTTTTAACAACACTTTGATGCAAATTTTCAAAGGTTTGAGAAGTAAAATCATACTTTGGAATTCTAGAGATTTATCCATACCTGATCAATAATTTAAGGAATGTATTTGCAAGTATCCCAAGATTTTATTCATGAATATATTCCAAATGCTTGGTAAATGTATCCAATGGAAAATTCAAAATTTCATGCATATTAACCTTATAGAAATTATATTTAGTACACTTGAAATAAATTAAATATATTTGCATACAATTACTTTTCATTCAAAAGAGAAAAGAAAAAAAAACTAACAGCCTCCACTTGTGGCTCATGCACTTCAATTCGTTCATCTTTTGTTTGTTCCAACAAATCGATTTTCCCTTTGATGTACAGGGCATTGTTTAATTAAGTCACATAAGGAGAGAACTAAACTTCAAAACAAAAAAGGAAATTGCTTGAGGGAAGCTAAAAACTGAACAATTCTAAATTGAGTGCCTTCTTTAAGTAGCATTCAACCCTGTCAACAAGCCGGCTTAATGGAGGCACAACCTTCATATTTTACAACCCTAAGACAATGTCATTCAAATAATATTAACTTTCAATGTAAATCATTTCTTTCCAAACGCGTAATAATTTCATATGCCTAAGAAAAAAAGGAAAATAGATTCACTATTAGTAAATAAATAAAAAAAGCAAACAATATTAAAAATGCAGAAATTTAACAAAGATTCTTAAAGCGGATGAAAATTAACCATGTCAATTCTCTATGTCTAACATGCAAACTGTCATGTTCTAATTATGAACACAAATTGCAAAGTATATACAAAACAGAATTTTAAATCCACAAAGCAAAAGTTATGTTGTAAATTGCTATGAACATGGATGACATAAGCATATACATGGGACTTATAGATAATATATAAGAAATGACTGGGTGTACAGTTTTATGTCATCGGATTCAAGCATACAATCAAAGAACATATAAAAACATTAATTGAGCTAATAGCCAATCAGCAAAGTAAATCTCACAGCCTAAGTCATATAAAGGAGAGTTGTAGTAAGGGCAAGGGTACCAAGGGTTACAACCTAAAATCATCTTCTTCCTTCTTTCAATATGTTTTTGGAGTTTCACTGGAGCTCGAAGTCCGGTAGGTTTCCTTCACTTTTCTCTTTCATTTGTCCTAGCAAGACAAGCCATAAACACAAAACTCAATTGGCATTTAACAAAGAAACATATAAAAAAAATAACACAATTCTCAAGTTAATATCTCTATAAAATTTGATACTTAAAGTTGTCTATTGGAAACAAATATCTTATTGTCTTGCAAACACAATTCTCAAGTTTATATCTCTATAAAATTTGTCTTAGAATAAGTGCCATATTTCTCGTGTTATTTTTAGAAAGGTTTGATTTTTAGAATTTTTTTTCAAAACTATAATTTTTTGTCCATCATCCTTGAATTGAAAAAAAAACATATTTGTATTTTTTGAGAATATATATAAACAAAATTTTTTACAAAAAAAATAAATTCAAAGCATTTGAAATGTTAATAAAGTGAAACAAGTATTTGTTTTCTCTTATCTTTCATGTAAATTTATCATTAGAGTATTCAAATAAAATCTTATCTTATAGAGAATAATAAGCAGCAGTTTTTCTCCTCTCATTAATTATAATTTTATAATTTATTCTAATAAAATAGTTTTATTTTTTAAATTTCAACTAAATATATTATAATTCTATTATTACCTACTGATTTATGGGGAAAAAAATTACTGGACATAAGGAAAGAATTATCCAAATGATTAAAGATGTTTTATTAATGTAAAGTAGAGTAGAACCTTTTCTAACTTTGTATTTAATAACATTGTTGTCATCTTTAACAACAAATGTACTTATTTCTTTTTTTTTCCCTTTCGGTGGCTAAAAGAAATTCATTAAACACAAACAAAGTTCATACAAAACTTAGTTCGGCACCTCAATAATATCACTAGGACTGTTTACATAATTTAACAACTGAAAAATGTAGCAAAACAAGGGAAAATGAAAAATGACCATGGTCGAGAGCCGTTGAGGGATCCTTCCATGCCAATCCTTTCTATGTTGTTTGTAAAAGTATTGAGTTCTCTGGGAATATACTACACTTTGTAATCTTCCAACCTAGCTAATTTATCCTTGCAAGCATACAAAAGATTAAGAAAAGTAGCTGAGGGAAAGGGGCTGTCTCAAGTCAATAGCTTCACAACATATAGAGAATCAGTTTCAAAAATAATATGTGTAAGGTGTTTATCAAAGCATCACAACCTCTAAAATGGAAAGAATTTTTGCTTCCAAAGGGGATGATTAAGCAATCTGCTTACAGAAGCCTGTGATAATATTTTCCTAGGAGTCCCTACACACTCCAATAGATGTTGTTTTGAGCTTCCTAAAGCAGCTTGCATCACAATTAAATTTTAACTACCCAGTTATAAGTTTTAGCCAGTAGGGGTCTAATAGATTATAAGTAGAAGAGGATCTTCACGTCTTATACAAAGCCCACCATTTAGAGGCCTTAGATCTAGCTAAGCTTTGCCAATCCTGAAGAGGATCAAAATGTATTCTTCTATTCCTCTCTAGCCATAGACCCCAAAGAAGAACATAAACCGATAAGGCATGGAGTTCTTTGGCCATGACCTATTTGTCTTAATAGATGCATTACTTTTAACCCACTTGAGAAAGTTTAGCTAGAAAGAGGATAGAAATTTCAGGGACCTATTGAAATTATGCCAAAAAGATTGAAATCCAACAATCAAGCAAAATTTTTCTTGATGTTTTCTAATTCTTCTTTGAAAAGGTAACATTTAGTTCAATTTTAGGCCCGCCTTGCTAAATTATGTTTGGTTAGAATCGCATTGTGGAAAATTTTCTAGATAAAGGCGTGGATCTTTAGGAAACAGAAGGTAATCCAAATCCAACTCTATTCTTCGTCTTCCTTGCTTCTACATAAAAGATAATCATAGATATCTCTTACTTCTACTCCCTGATTACTTCTAAATCCCCAAGATCTAGGTTCTCGTCATCAAAGTAGATGTTTTTAAGCTTATTCATGATGGGGTCATCGATAGGATATTAGACAATTGATTCATTCCAAACCTTAACACTACACTAATCTTCTCTCAACGAAACTTCGCAAGCATTTTCTGTGCATAGGCCCAAATAACCATCTTATCAGAGGAACATTTCTATTTCATTCATCCCTTTAAAAACTTATATATCTCCTATGTTTCAAGACAAAGATAACCTCTAGCTCTAGGGTGTAGTAGGCTTTCTAAAGAGCTTTTGTCTGGTGTCATCCCCATTTTCTTGATTTGCCATCACTTCTTCTATCCAATTTTCTCTAAGTGATAGATCTCCATTAGAAGCTCTCAGTTTGAATTTTCTAAGCTAGCTTGATTAACTAAGCCTTGTTACATATATTTAAATCTATGAGGTCAAGCCATCCCTTATCTTTCTGCATCTTTAGCCAGCTCCATTCAACCTTTTAGAGCTCTTTCTTATCTTTTGTTGATCCCTAAGGGAATTTTTGCAAGATTTCTCAATTCCATTCATAATCTTCTATGGTATAGGCATAAATTGAGCATAGTAATTCACTACATTCCCAATTTTTGTTGAGATTGCTAGCCTCCTACCTTCCATGCTCAAAAAGCATGTCCTCTAGACCGCTACTTTCTTTTAGACCTTCTGCATAATGAAACCAAGGTCTTAGGCTCTTAGGGAGCCATTCGCTTTAACTAATAGGCCGAGGTATTTGCCTAAGGTGGTCCTTGTGTTTATCTCGTGACATCTGCAATCCTTGTTTTCTCCTTCTCAAGTGTATTCACTAAGAAGATAATAGTTGTTTTCTCTTTATTCTTTTTTTTTTTTTTTTACCTACAAGGTTCTCGAAAAGGGTCATGATGCTATTCATCATCCTTGCTTCTGTTTAGTAGCCTTCCTGATGTGCCTAAAATGTAAGGCACAGTGATCTCGAATAGGCACGCAGCAGATTTCAATTTGAAATGCTCAAATAAAATAAAAATGGTATTTTTATGCATTTTTTGTATTTTGATTGCAAGGAAATAAAATGAATATGATCGACGTTCATAAGGATATGGCGCACCAAATCAACTTGAAATATACTGATGCAGCATAGGATGAAGAGATGGAAAATCCTATGTCGGCAACATATGCCGCCGCCCTTTAGTTCTACATTATCTGTGTTGGAACGGCGTACTTTACATGTCTTTTGGGTTTCTCAAATTCGTAATTAATAATGTGGTCAATGCCTTTAGAAATCATTTAATATTTCTAAAGAATAATTTTTTAATATCATTTATAATTTTTAATATGATTTAATGTCTTTTAATAGGATGTCAGTTTCATAGGATTTAATGTCTTTAATAGGATTCAGTTTTAGTTTTTCCTTTTAAATGCTATTTAATATTATTTAATAGGTTTTAGTCCTTTTTCGATTATGGCAACTTTCAAGTTTGCCTATATATATGTAAGCCTTATGGCATATGAGACAGAATATCTTGTTTTTTGAATGAAATTATTTGAGAGTGTCTCTCTTATCCCAAAATTCGTAATCTTGTAGATTCGATTTTTGATGCCAAATATCTAGGTATTCTCAGAATCAATGGATATTTGAAGATCACAAGCCGGTATTCGTGCGCGAATCAACGTCTTGCGATTGTTCCCCTTTCGTATTCCGCTGCATCATATACTCTCTCTCATTGATATTATGCACAATAAGAAAAGTGGTTTGATCGCTACAATCTATAAGAAATTGATAAGATCGGTTTGATCGCACAATCTAAAAGATTGCTAAAATCATAAACTCGCCACAATCTAAGCAATAGATTGATAAGAGTAAAAAAGAGAAAATCTCTCAAATATAATGTCAAATGACCAAAAGCTTCATGAGTCACAATATAAAGGGGGTATTTATAATAGTTCCCCAAAAGACCTAATTAATGACAATAAAGACTAAAAAGATAATAAAGACTAATAACTATGAAAATAAGAACTTTCTATATCTAATTAATAAATATGACATAAAGACTAATAAATACGAAATTAAAGACTAGACCAATTAATGACAATAAAGACTAAAAGATAATAAAGACTAATAACTATAAAATAAGAACTTTCTATATCTAATTAATAATCCATAAATAAAGCTCCTATAATATAAGAACTCTTCTTCATGTCATCTGAAATTTTAATAATTTTGACTAAGGAATTTGATCCCATCATCACCCTTGGGCTAAAGAAGATTCGTTCTCGAATCTCAAATGAATATCCTTCAGAATTGAAAATTAGCCTGCAAAATCCAAATAATGTTAAATAATCACACCTAGCGAAGTTAGGCTCATGAATCACATCCTGCTCTTCAAATCCTCTCTGGAACAGTAACTCCCATAGTGTCTCAACGTTGACTTCAGAAGGTCTTAGCTCGCTAACGCCACAATTATCTCCAACCCCTCTAAGGAAGCAATGAACAACAAACGTCAAGTCGACGTTGCATAAATAGAATAGTGTTTCAATCCTACATGAATACTTTGGTGAATCTTGATAAGGAATCAACCCCTACTGAAGAGAATCATCAAGTTTCCTAACGGTTCTCATCCTAAAATTAAACCATTTATATGCCCCCACCTACGTTATAATGCTACCACATAAAAATCTCACACTTCTCCAGTATATGTAGCCATCATAGAGGCTCTAATGAATTCCAACAAGCAATTGATATGATCTCACAAGGGAAATAAAATTATAGTAATCTCTAACTCGTGGCAACCCCATCAACACATCATAATACAAGGGATAGAACTTAAGGAGATGTACATAAAAATACCTAAAAGACTCAGCAGCTTCAGATACAAATATAGACAGTATCAAATCAAATACCTATAAGCTCATGGACATGTCAACTCTATCTCTTCCCATCACCAAAGAAGGTAATTCTTCCCCATTGTCATTACTCATATCACCAGTGTCTTCCACCTGATTCACATGGTCATCTTTTGGATTCTCTTCAAGAATTCTAACATTGTCTTTCTCAACCAAGGAAACTTGCTTATCGTAATTCTCTAGTGAGGTAGCCATCACTGAATCCCATAATTGTGTAGTCTTCTCTACCACTTTAGAAATAGAAAAAGAAATTTCTTCCCTTAATGCTGCCTGGATAGCTTCCTGCAAAGTCTAAGAACTGAGACGACTAATACTCTTAGAGATGTTATAGTTTAAGTCATAAACAAATCTACCAATGGTGTACATAGGAGACTCTTTCAATTCGCTTCGCCTAACGAGCATTTCAAACTCTTGAGCATACTCTCTAACACTCATACATCCCTGCTTTAGCATCACTAATTTCTCAAATTGTTGCTCCTGATAGTTAGCTGGAAGAAATTTTTCACTCAAGAATCTTTTAATATAGCTCCATACACACCTTCACGATATCCCTCCATTGTTCATTGTAACATATGGATTTGCCACCACAACTTGGCACTACTAGTCAATTTCTTAACAATTATAGCCCCCAATATACAACTAGAAGGCGGAAAGGTTCCAATACATTGGTCCACATTAAATTCCCAATCCAGGTAATCGCCAGGAGAACCATAACCGTCAAATTCAGGCAAATTCTTTTCAGTTTCATTCAATGCCATGTCTATCAAATGGGTTTCATAACAATATCTACAAACCATTATTAATCCACAACCACAAACCTTAATTTTCAATCTCAATAGTTATCAACAATAAGATTACCAATAATTCACAATCGGCAAAGATCGCAACTTTACACTTACTGGTCATCCCTTTGTCGTAACCAATGCTCTGACACCAAAAGATGATGTGCTCAAAACGCAAGGCACAATGATCTCGAATAAGCAAGCAGCGGATTTCAATTTGAAATGCTCAAACAAAATAAAAATGGTATTTTTATGCGTTTTTCATATTTTGATTGCAAGGAAATAAAATGGATATGATCGACGTTGATAAGGATATGATGCACCAAATCAACTTGAAATACACTCACTCTCATTGATATTATGCACAATGAGAAAAGTGGTTTGATTGCCATAATCTATAAGAGATTGATAAGATTGGTTTGATCACCACAATCTAAAAGATTGATAAAATCATAAACTCGCCACAATCTAAGTAATAGATTGATAAGAGTAAACAAAAGAAAATCTATCAATAATGTAATATCAAATGACCAAAAGCTTCATGAGTCTCAATACAAAGGGGTATTTATAATAGTTCCTTAAAAGACTTAATTAATGACAATAAAGACAAAAAAGATAATAAAGAATAATAACTATGAAAATAAGAACTTTTTATATCTAATTAATAGGCTCCTATAATATAAGAACTCTTCTTCATTCCATCTGAAATATTTAATAATTTTGACTAGGGAATTTGATCTCTATTACTCCCCTAAAATGACAATATCATCAGCAAACATTAAATATGTAAGCTCCAAACTTGTCCCCCTAAGAGCCATTAGTTGCCACCAACACTAATCTTGCAAAATGGATTGTCTTGCTCATGATTTCCAAACTAAATATGAAAAGGTAAGGGAAGATGGGGTCCTCCTGCCTAAGACATCTCTTAGCTGGAAAAGGATCCAAAGCAGCACCATTGAAGAGAATTTCATAGCTAATAGTGGATAAATAACTACTAATGAGATTTACCCAACTAATAGGAATATTAAAATCCTGAAGGCACTCCTGACATAGTCTTACACCATTTAGTCATAAGCTTTCTTAAAATTAAGCTCTATCATCATCCACCTTTTCACCCCCTTTCTTCTTATGCATAGCATGAAGCGCCTCCTGGAAAACAACCATGTTACCAATAGTTGATCTACTAAGAATGAAACTAGCTTGTTTTGGACTTATAAGGTTCTTTAGGAAATGCCTCAATTAATTGACCATAATTTTTGTGATAATTTTATACACTAAGGAGCAAAGGCTGATGGATTTGAAGCCCCTCAATTTATTAGCACCTTATAGTTTCAAGACAAAAGCGATAAGGGTACTATTAAGGTCCTCAGGAATAGATTTCTTGGCAAAACATCTTTTGATGCTCTTGCAAATTGAAGGGCTAACAATATCCCAACAGTTTTTATAAAAGAAAGCATAGAAACCATCTATCAATGAGTTTTGTCACTGCCAATGTAATAGAGGGCCTTCCAAATTTTTTAAGATGTTATTGGGCATTTAAGGCTAGAGCTTTGTTCCATAAATTGACAAAGACCACTGTACTCCCAGGATATTAGAACATCCCCATTTAGCAGTTTTCTTATCGTATAGAGGTCTTGAAAGAAGAATATGACTTAAAATTTTAAAATGTGCTCCTTAGAGATCTAAATCACCTCCGCTATTAAAGAGCCCCACAATTCTAAATTTAGATCTTCTAGTCAAAGCATAGCAATTGAAGAACTTGCTATTACATTCTCCATTTATAATCCACTTTGATTTTTCCTTAGAGGCCCAAAACTTTTCTTTTGCATTCGGTATATCTTTTAGCTTAGTTTTAAGGTCCCTTTCCTTATTCAAAAGGCTTTAGGAGGGAAACCTTTATATACTATGTTTAATTTCTTCAAGAAGAGATTTTATTTCATCTTTTTTCGTATGAATAATGCCAAAAACTTCCTTATTCCACTTTTTTATAGCATTCATAAAAGAATCAAAGTCTCAGGAAAGCGAAAAAAAAAAGTGTGTTCCAGCTCTCTTTCACAAAAGGCTTAAATATAGGATGATCCAATCACATAGGCTGAAAAATGAAAGTGTAATCCCCCAAATTTTACGTAATTTAATTACAACAAATACTAAAAATGTAATATTTGATTATTTAGAATATTTGGAACGAGTAGTAAAAATCACTCTAAATTTTTCTCGATTTAAAAATGTTAAAGTATAAATGAATTTGATTATAATTAGAAAGATTAGAACCGTTACCAAGAAAAATTTTGAAAATGCAAACTGGACTTCTACGATAACAAATAATATAAAACAACGAGAAAGCAATCGTTAATATAAATTACTGAATCATTTCTCCTTAAGTTCAATACTTAGAAAATAAATCCTACGCTTGTTAAAATATTGAAATAATATTGTCCAAGCTATCTCTTAACAGTATTGAGTAGCCCCTAGATAAAAAGATTTCTAATAACAAATTAGTATAAATAGCTCCTATACAATAAAACACAATATTTGGTAAAATAGATCAATATTTAAGAATCTAGATCTTAAGTAAATAATTAAATTACACTAATATTCTAATGAAGAGATTTAGAGATTTTGGAAATTAAAATTCCGAATTGTCAACGTAACCTTTAATAATTTTCACAACTAGAAAATGAACAAATTGGTGAATGTGAAACTAATATCAAATATATGATTCAACAAAAATCTTAGAATAGATCTATAAATTGTAATAAACTCATTCGTAGCTTGAAACACCCGAATAAAAATTTCCGTGACCTTAATAGATACAAAAAATGAAATTTCGTATCTTGAATTGATAATTCAAGATATAATTAAAAGTAGTTCTAAATTTCAAAACCAATAAGATATAGTCTAATGACAAAATTTATTGGTACAAAACAATAATCCAAAGATAGACTATTAGGATTATAAATACATAATATATACCAATACCAATCAATAAATATTAATCTAGATCAAAAATCAAAACTTTAAACTACTGTTATACTTGTTAAGAAATTTTGAATTTATTAAGACTTATTTCCTAAATCAATTTATTGAACTAAAAAAAAAAATGTAAATGTGTAAGTTAAAGTACTTAAAACAATTAATTGTGTAAAATAAAAATAAATAAATTAATAAATAATTGAATATATAAATAATCTAAAGTTTTTATAGGAACTTAGATATTTTTATCTAATAAAACCCCTACGTAATGAATATAAACATACAATATATATATATATATATATATTGATATGGAATACAATATTTTAATTAATTATATGTAGTAATAATAATAATAATAATAAAGTGAAGGAATAGAAACAGAGGAAGTAAAGTCTTTTACGCTGGAAATTCAAAGTCCGAACAACGAGATCAATTGAAGTCCAACTCTCCAATCTTCACGTGAAGGCTGTCTTCAGGTGCAGTGGAATTAAAAGCTTTCGGCCGCTGCAATGGAATTCATGAATAGAAGATGGTGCGGCAAATCTGATTTCTTAACCGACTCCACGCGCTACAGCTCAATATCACGAACAGGGCAGCTGACCACATGGACATTGAGACAGCTGCTTCCCTCCACGCGCAGGACAGGAGATCCTTCACGCTGCAGCCTTCACTCACGCACGTAGTAAGCAGCATAGAATCGATCGCTCACCTGGCTACAGCATCCACGTTGCATGACCCAGCGGTTGGCCTTCACGCATAGCAATATCACATTGCAGCAGACCAAAAACAAAGCCTATGGAAGCTACGCTGCAGAATTTCCTTACATCAGCAACAAGGAGTCAGCGCAACAACTGGAACAGAGCATCTAAAAACAAAGCATCAGCAGTTTGAATTCTCGTTGCTGTATGCTGCTTTGTCCAGACTTGCTAAATTAATACACATATTTCAACTTGAAAATGACATAAAATCCAATTAAAACAATCCACATCAGATCACATTAAATACTAAGAATTTTAATTCAAATAAACAACCAAATCAACACCAATTAGCTTGAAAGACTCACCAAACACAGCTGGAAACAGAGGAGGATTAATAAAATACAGCAGCAAACTTAGAATTTGACCTCTGATTTCATACGAATTTTTATCCGATTTTCTTGTAACTTGAGCCTCTATTTTACACACATAAAACCCTAATTAACTACCAAACAAACACAATTAATGCCTTGAAATCAACACAAATTCCATACAAATTCGTCCAAAATCGTTCTCAAATTTGCACCAAACTCTTACCCGAGAACAAAGCTGGAACATGATCTATAAGCCCTTCATTTGCTCCGTTTTTCTCAGCCAACTTGTACTACAAATACACAACTAAACCACTTTAATAGCCTTAATTCACTAGCAAACAAACCCATAAATACCTTTAAATAACTACAAAATTCTGTCAAAACAAAGTCTAAATTTGCAAGCCAAAAATGACAAATTCGTATGAAATATTCTAGCTGCAATTGTGAGCCTTTTTCAAACCCAAAACATTTCCTTAGCCTCTAAAACTTAGCCTAGACCTAGTATATGTATATAACCTTAAGTTAGACATAATTTGAGCTCATAACTCTCACAAAATCCTCTCAAAAACACAGCTATGAAGAGAAGTGCGTCCAGCCTCTTCCTTTCTCTTTTTCCATTACAACCTTCAACTTAGAAAGCTTAGAAAACCCTTGTAAGATCAACCATAAATCCCTAGCTCACCTCCATACCCAATCTATACACCAAGTCATCAAGAACATCAATTTCCCTCTTCACAACCTTCAAAACCAAATCAAAAGTCTTAGTTATCCTAAGATTCAAGAAGGGAAAAACTGCTTGACAAGGTAGAAAATCAAATAAGATCTATATGTTAGTTTAGCTAGATTAGTTTTTCCTTAGTTACTCATGCTCTCAACTTCCTTTAGATCATTATTTTATCAAGAAGGAGGAGTCAAACCCCATCTATAAATCCAAACAGGTAAGAATTACAATAAGTTTAATACTTGTTATGTTGCTTTATAGAAATTTGTCCTATAAATATATCAAGATTAGTCTAATAGTATATTTATGCCATCTAGATTATTTAGGATATAAACACATTAACTTAAAGATTCTTAAGTAAGAAATCCAAATTTTAGAAAGGAAAAACCAAAACTACACTTAAACTACAAACAAGCTAAGTTGAAATTTAGGTGATTTATGTGAATCCCTAGGAAGATTAAAATAAACTGTATTAATGTGTTTATTATAACCCAAAATGACCTCACCAATGGAAAGAACACGAAAAATCCTATGAAATCGACTTTATTTGTTTAAAAACGGATAAGAAACAAATTAGATATTACAAAAACAAAAATGAAAACACTGCTGCAGATTTTTACGAACAGCACGGACTGTTGCCTTTTTCGTGTCCTTAATGACTCTGTTTGATAAAATAACAACACTAATGGATTGTACTCGAAAAATACTATGAAAACGACTATTTATTTGTTGAAAACGGATTAGAAACGAGTTAGATATGATCAAAACAAGTTTTGACTACAACTGTTAGGATTCACTTAAAACCTGCATGTTTTTCATAAATTTAAAAATTATACAAATCTCTTTTCTTGAAAAATAATTTCACTACTAGAAAGTACCCTTCGAGTACTATCAAATCGACTATTTATACAACGAAATCAAATTTAAAACGAATAATAAACCACAAATAGAAATTTACTCAGTTTTTACTCTTAAACCAATATTCATGTTACTGATATATAGTTATGATTATTACTGTTATTATTACAACTATTATAGTATTCCATATTATTGATATTATCATTAGATTAAGCAATACTGCTATTTTACGTTAAGATCACTATACTTATACGATCATCAAATTATATTTTTGTTACTACTGGTATTATTTACTAACTGTCTGAAAATTATTGTTATTATTATACTTGTATTTAATACTAATATTGATATTGATTTTCCAATACTAAATTTACTGATAATACCACATCATTAAGCTTAGTATAATTTGCAATGAAAATGAAATCGAAGAATAACGAAAAAGTTGATATATCTAAACTCCATACACATACGTATGGATACTAGAACATACCCGTAAATAAATAGAAATATCAATTTGAGAGACAAATAAGGTTGACGGGCAAAGAATTAATAAATAAAAGTCTTTTACTAATATATATATATATTCAATTGAGTAACTTAGACTTGTTACATTGTTTGTGCTTGTAGTATAGTTGCATTTGGAATAATAATATATATATCAATTGATATGCATGCGGGATTGGGATACAGCATAATGCGTGGTGTATGATTGAATGGCAAATTATCATAATATAAGCGATAATCCTATTGTATGATAAATATTGTATGAAATATGTTGACGATTGTTTGTAAATTGTATGATCGCCTTAAACTTGATTAACAACTGTCGGTACTATAAATGAAACGGACATGCATTGCACGATTTGCATGAACTGCATTATATTTTTACGAACACCTATCACGTGTTAGAATTTCGGTTCTTGGTAATACTTGGTTTTTCTAGGCAATGGGCTATTAGTTCTACGCAAGTTTACCTTGTTCTGTCGGTTCCATGAGAACTAACTGGTAACGAAGGACGCCGCCCATGGTATCGCTGTGAAATGGCTAACACTTAGTGGAGTTTCTAAGGTACAAGACAGGAACTGAGTGTTTAAAACTTCATTAACATAAAGAGATAATAATTGTGAGGATTATGGATTCCTGTGTACTTAGTTTCTCCTGGGTAGGTGATTCAGGTATCGGTTCCTTCAACCCCGATGAGAGGGCGTAAATCTCCATCCTGTTTGGATTCCGGATTGTCCAAGCTTGTAATTGTTCATGTGTTTGATTGATGCATTACATATGATTGATAATAACTTGCTTGTTGTGATAAGTCTGGTTATTCACTGAGCCGTGGTTCGCTCACCCCCTACAGTTTTTGTGCAGGAATATTACTAGCTGGGATTGGGCTAGGAATGTGTGAAGAGAGCTTCTCCAACAAACTTTATTAAAGATAGAGATGTAGGATATGGAAACTTAGTATGTAAATTAGATGAATTTTGAATTTAGTATGTGTAGTTTGGAAACCCAATTTCACTATTTGGTGGGGGATACCGATTCTCTGCGATCTTGGTGGAAATTGGAAAATCGGAAAATCGGATTCCATTGTTGGAATACTGTAATATATTATATCATTTGTATTATAAACTTTCATAAATAAATAGAGTCTTGTATACTCTGACATACAAGACGGCTCTCATGTTACGGGTGCACACGTGATATGATGGTTGTAGATAAATCCTGCTAAGCCCCCATATTAGAGTCGTGACAGAAAGGGTCTTTTTTTTATTTTTTTGTTAGCCACCCCAAATGTTAGGTTCCAAAGTGACCAAAATGGGAAGGTGGTCAAAGCCTAAAGACGAAAGATGGAAGGGTTTCACTTTTAAGAAAAGGGCTCACCATTCCCTGTTAGGCCATACCCTATCTAACTGACATTGTATGAGCTTGTTAACGTCTCTACTTCTATTTGACCAAGTAAATCTTAGTCCCACAAAACCTATGCCACACATTGCACATGTGTCCATACACTCTTGATAAAGGTTGGCTCTGACATAATTAACCCAAAAGTCGCCCCATTTTTCCTCATTTGTCATAACATCATTAAAGTCCCCAATCATTAACAAAGGACGACCAACATGTTTCAACAAACTTTTCAAATTTTCCTAGAGATCTTTCCTTTTGCCCTAATCAAGACTAGTATAAATAGTAGATAAAAACCAAGAATAACGAGAGTTAATTACCTCAATTTCAGCATGAATGACTTGTGCATATGTGGCCACTTCCTCTACCCAAACAAAATCCACGTTTCATAGTAACATGATTCTCCCACTGAAGTTTTTTAGCCTTCACACAAATCATTATTGCGTAGTAAAGACTTTGTTTCAGGTTTTCAGCTTTAAAACTATTGATCCTTGTCTCAGTAAGGACCAACACATCTAACTTGTGCATAGCAATGAGCTCTAGGATCATTTGTTTGCTCTTCATCGATCCTACATCTCTGACATTCCAAGCGAAGACTTTAAAGGGAATATTAGTACATTTTATTGATAAAGTATCTATTAAGTCAGAATCGAGCATCATACTACTAAAGTGGAAAAAGTTAGATCCCTTTAATTGTTGGCAATTGATCTCCATTTGAGTGAGCATAGACATGGTCTGAATCATAATCGAAAGATCATGGCATTCTTCTCCTACATTAGCATTAGTCATTACCTCGTTTGACCCACTTTCATCAATAATTGGAAGGGAATGAACTTCAAAGCTGTTCGAATAGCCATTTCCATCATGATGAAGACCGTTGACCCCTTGATTGTCCATTCCAGCATGCTGGAGTCTCCCTGTCCAGTGTCTATTCTAGCTGATCCATTGCTACCAAGAGGTTCTCTTCATTCACAATCTCAATAATCCTTACTGAGGAGGCTAGAATTCTCCTGCCCATATGGATACAGTCGAATTGTAGGGTAGGAACTCTCTCCTCTAGGTGTTTAACCTCTAATTCATTTTTGTCCATAACCTTTGCTAAGATTCGAGCTCGAAACATATCCAACTGAACTATCTAAATCCGCCGAGTGAGGTTTAGTTATGGAGTAGGTGATTAATAGTTTGTGAGTTGAAGTGAAATCTCCATTTGGTAGAATCACACATGGATAGGGAGGGTATGGTGCTTGTTGTTATTTGGGCACCTTTTCTTCCTGTAAGTTGCTGGGATAATTCTCCCTCTTTTGTCGAAAAATTTATGTTAGATAAGTTGTAGATCCCCTTTTGTGTGTGCACAATGTTGACCATTCTTCCAACGAAGAGTCCGCTAGGCTTCTCAAAAGTCACTCCTAAAAAAGGATTGGTATTGTCTCCTGGAAAAAGGGAATTATCTCGGTTTGAAGATTGCTTGTCAACAAGTGTTGTCTTATCGTTGTGTTTATAGGGCCTACCAAATCTATCATTAAATTTTCCTGCATGCAATGTATCACCATCCTGAGTTTTTTCATTATTTGGTTCTACCCTTCTTGAGGATTTCTCTATCTTTTTTCCCATGCCTTTTTTCTTCCTACTAACTAAGATCCACTCCCCATATAAATTATGGGTTAGGTCAAACTAGTTTCTACTACCAAATGACTTGTATGACTCTTCACATTCTATTTTCCTAATAAAAAGCATCTAATTCTAACCATCCTGAGAGGAGGTAGCAAGAGTGTTAGAATTAAACTAGATCCCATAAGATTGCTCAGTTGAGCTCTTTTTAGCATCTTCTTGCTATTTATATGTGTTCCCTTCATTCACTTACTCTTTTTGGCTATTGTCACAGGTTAAACTTAGGTATACCACATAGCTATAGCTTCAGTAGACCTAGAAAAGACCTTCATATTAGATGCAATAACATCTTCCCTTAATAACTAGGGTGTGAATAAGAGGCTCGTTAAGATTCAATTGGATACATATCTTCGTAAATTTCCCTTTATCGATACTAGCTGTATACGCATTATTTTTTAAAACTAGACCAATAGGCTACTTGATTTTTTGCATAGCTATAGGAGAATAAAATTCGAGGTGTAGTCTTTTTATTCTAATCCAAACTGTTGTAGATTCAAATTCTCTTGTAGAGGGTTAGAAGTCAAGTTCCCATATTTTATTAGCTAGGTACATCCTGTTGATGAACCAATGACCATTCTAGATCACACAACTATAGTCAATTAAACCTTCAAAGTTAATTAAGTAATATCCCAAGCAGTGTGTGCTATCTTGAAAGGTTTAAGCCCTTTCCATATGTTACTTAATCTCCCCATCATGACTTTAAACCCTAAGTTTGTATTCGTTAGTTTTACAAACAACGCAGAGCCTGGCTTATTTCTAACCTTTTCATTAGCCTCTTATTCTTTCTCCTTTTCTTTTTGATTGTCTGCTTCTATGTCGAGGGTTATTTGTTCCTCTTCCCGTAAACTAGCATATACTCCTAGAATGCTAGTACATAGGGAATCCTTGTAAGAGGCTCTTGTACCTCCATTATTACTGTTCATAATCTTCGTCCATGTTCCTATCAGACATGTTTTGATCAACTAACAAGGCTCTTTATTCGTGTTGGTGAAGGGTATCACCAAATTTCTCTTTTGTTAGAATAGGCGATAGTTGACTCTCACTCATGACACTCTTTGGTTTTGTAATTACAGCACTTGATATTTTATCTATTTTTTATTAGATATATACATCTTTAGGCGAGTTTTGGTGTTAAGGACTATCAGTAGACAAACTAAAATTTCTTAAGTTTAGTGAATTAATTCTTTCACTGGCTCACTAACTACTTTGAAAGGAAAGCCTAAATTTGAAGGGCAAACTCTTGTATATTATTGAAAAACTCTCATAAACATTTTAGGATATGTCATGAAAAATGTACAACAAACTTTTTATTTGATTTTTTTTTTATAACAAATTAAATACACAACAATAAATAAGGCAAAAAAAACATAATAAATTTATAAATTTAGGTCAATTAACAAATATGTCATGATTGTGTTTGGATAAAACGTTGTTTTGACCGACCAATATTTGAAGTTTTTATAGTTTCAAATAGTGTCTTTCTATGAACATTTCACTTAATCCCAAAATTTGTCTCTTTCGATAAATACGTTTATACATAGTGCAAAAAAAAAAAAAAAATAGAAAGTTATTAGTAACATATATATATATATATATATTTCTAAAAATATTATAATTACAAATACAACAATGCCTAAAAGACGTAAATAATAATAAATATCAATGATAGAAATATTTACCTCAATGGAAAATATTCAAAATACCAACCAGTAACATAAAATAAACATGAAAATGGACAAATTTTATTACGTTGAGATGAAATAAACAGTTAGAAAAAATGAAAGAAAAGAAATGAAATAAGACTTGGTGAGAATAAAAGAATTTGGAACATTCTCTCAAAGGGAATAAGTGCAAGGAGAATAACAAGTAGCATTTAATGCTGACAATGGGCAAATAGTATTTTACAAAGAAAAGAGAAAGAGGTTGATAGTCATGCAATTAATGACCATGGATGTTTATTAAATTTGACAAGTAGTGAATTTTCAATAGTAAATTGTTGTTGTTGTGTTGTTGTTGTTGTTATACCATCTGCAATAGTATATTCCTTGTAGATTTTAACAGGTTAAATAAAAAATATAAAATTATTTTTTGGTGAAATTACAATGGGCGGGAAACTAGGACATGGTTCCTACAAATTTTAAGATTAAAATTTAAAAAGAAAATGAAAATTGGTTGTAGAATCTTCTCTCCTTACAATTGATTGGTTACCTTTTGTCAAATTTAGAGAGGGAGAAAGAGAGATGGACAAAACAAATATTTAGCTAGAGGATGAGGTGACCGCATTGCATGTGTGAAAGGTGTTAGATAGACACTAATGTGACACACATATTATAAAAGTTTAGTTTTCCACCACTTAAACTAGATAAAAAATAATGTAATTGAAAAGGTATAGATCATAGTCCATCATTTATGCATTATGAGAAATCTATTTCACTAAATTCATACAACTACAAAGGTGTTTCCATTAGTCAAAACTAACTTATTTATTCAATAATTGTTATCGATTACATTACAAAACCTATGTAATCATAACAAAAAAATAAACAAACAAAGTAAACATCTTGAAAAGAAATTATATTCTAAAGATGGGTGATACATAAAAATGAAAACTTGTTAATAGGAAAACACTTTTAATAATTAGACATGGAAATAACATAAATTAAATGACTAAAAAGAAACCAACCAAACTAAATGAAACAAAAGAAATGACATAGAAATTTATAGATGAAACAAAGGAAATGACATAAAAATTTATAGATGAATTAATGTATATGGACCTTCAAAAGGTTAGACTTAATGAATGGATTCCTAAATGGGTCCAATATGAAAGGGATATCATTAATTATTACATGACAAGTATACCCCAGCATTAACATGCTTGTAAAATTTATTTTCTATCTCTTACACTAATAATCATAATTTACATATAATAATTCATATAAAAAATCAACACCCCCAAACAAATCACACATGATAAATTAACAAAACTCATCAATAGTAGCACCAACTACCCCTTGCCAATCTTTCATAAATCCATTGGTTAATCAACAATAAAATTTTTCAATGTATAAAACTTAACCCTATTTCCAAATTTCAGAGAGAGAGAAAGAGAGAAATCAAAAAGTAGGGGTGGGCATGGATTGGTTTGGTTCAATTTTCTTTAAAACCAAACCAAACCAAACCATAATTCATGGTTTGATTTTTTTCATCTCAAACCAAAACTAATAATAGTTTGGTTCGAATTAGAAATTTTTTAAATCATTAAATAATAGTTTGGTTCGGATCGTATTATGGATTAAATTAAAATTCTAATTAATTTTTTTTTTTTGTTGTAGGATTTTTGTATTTATGTGGATATTTAAATATTTATACCACTTTACAAGTTTATATTGCAAACATTAACAAAATACTTTATAAATCATCATACTTGTAATCTATATTCCTCCGTAAAATCAGTTATCCATCAATAAAATACATTCACTAACTGATATATAGTAATTCATAATTTATAATTTTTAACGGAATCATCGAGTTAATAATTTACCAATAAATTTGGTCAAAATAAAAAAAATTATCTATTAACAAAATTCATCAACGAATAAAAATAATATGCTAACAAAATATATTAAAAAATTAATACATAATAAGAGTTTATAACTAAATAAATAAATTCTATACTTTACAAACTCAAAGCTATTATACATCTTTAACAAAAAGAATATATATCATGAGTGTGAAAAATAAATTTAAAAATGAACAACTTAATTTTAATTAATATTCATCTAATAGTAAATATCAAATAAAACCATAAGAACATGCATGACCTTTAATCAATTATCATAAAAAAATTTATGGTTACAAGTAAAATTTTATTATATTTTTCTGAAACAATTTGATATGGTTTTACAGATTTGTTTGGTTTACCCATTCAAACCAACCATAAATTTGCGGATTGGTTTTGATTAAAAATTTTCAAATTCAATTGTTAAAAAAAAAATCATTTTTTTGTTTGGTTTAATTCGATTATAAATTGGTTTGGTTTGATTGGTTTTTTCTCATCTCAACCAAAAAGCACTACATAAAAAGCATGGATCCGACTTCTTTAATATCCATACAAGAGGGGTCATATTTGCTTTAATACGAAATGATATAGGATCTTCAATCTAGGGTTTTATGTATTGATAAATATAAAATAGAAGGTGTTTTTATGGGTTGTTTTTTTAATGAAACTAAAAGAAAAGAGATTGACAAAATCAGTATCCCATATCACACATGAATATTGAATAGACTAAATTTAGGTTGAATTGTTTATCAATATATGATGTGAACGTGATAGAACCACCTCCAATAATAAATATATACTAATATGATGCACAGAATCTAAAATAGTTAGCTATGACTCATTTTAAATCTATAAGAACTCAATTGAATGAGGAAAAAAAAAAAACCATACTCTTATCATTTACCATTTTAGAGAAATTTAAATCCATACACAAAATTCTTCCAGTAACTCTTTTATTCAATAATTTTAATTTATTGCATCATAAATGCCTATTTATAAGCTCACAACAAATGTGAAATCTTAAAATAAAAAAAAAAAAATAAAAATAAAAAAAAAAGAAGAAAGAGAAAATAACTTAACCGAATGTCAAAATTGTTCAGTATTAAAATAAATATAATAAATCATATATAAAGTATTTTAATAATATAATTATGGTTAAGTGTGAATCTAAGTAATTAAATAACCAAAAGATCAGTCTTATCATAAAACATCATAGGATATATAATTTTCAGAAACCAATCATAATAACTAGGCGAAAAATTAATAAACGGAATATTGTCTCTAACAATTTTAATGAAATTAACGTAATGACTAACAGGAAACTAACTAGTCCAATAACGCAATGGAAATAAAATAAGAAGATATAGACAAATCAATATCCGTAGGTCTTCATGACATTCGCCAAAACGCTAGCCTTAGTGAACCATTGTTGAATTGGTCAATCGTGGTTGGTCAGCCTCTCTTTGCAAGTCTTGCACAAGGGTTTCTTTGGATTGTTTGATTTTGATGTGTATTTGATTTATTTAATCTATTTATGAATAAAAATATTAATTTTTTATTATATTTATCTTTTTATAATATCTATTTGAAAACGACAAAAATAAAATATCAAAAAAACCAAAAAAAGATTAAACAAATGAACCTTAATCGTCTTTTTATTGGTAATATGAACATCACAAATGATCCAAAACATTCTTTGGATAAATTTGCTAAATATATGTATAGATATATAAAACTTGACGAAGATGTCAAATGGGTCTATTGTTATGCCAAGGATGATATTCAATTTATATAGATTAAATTTAAATTTATAATCCTGAAAATTCATATTATTAGACAAAATAAGTCTTTAACTTAGAAAGGAACAAATTAGGAATTATGTAAGTTAACTGTATACATCTTGATTTGCGTCGATTTTGATTGTTATTCCAATATAATCAAATTTTTTGTTTCAAGGGAACTTCAAACTAGATGAAAGTGAAATTTTAAAAACCAAATCAAATTGTTCAATTTAATGATTGGTTGTTAAAAAAAAATGGTGACAACACAAATAAACACTAAATCAATACAGATGTGATATAAATAAAAAGCCGATCAAACTAAACTGATACTGAACCAATACTGATCTAATACAAATAAAAATCTAATAATCCAAACAAGTTCAATAGTCGGTAAAAAATTTGAAGGGAGGAAGAGGGAGGGGGATTGGGGTAATCAGGCACATCAATGTTCCCATACTCCAACTATGGTGGTGGCAAAAATGATACCATGGAAATGCTTCGTCGCTCCTATTGCTCCTCGGTCTTCATCGAGAAATCACAACTTGAACTGCTCCTACACTTCTCCTCTTCTATTAACTCACAAACATTTGGGTTAGTGAACTTCCTATACTTACAAGAGATAGCCATAGACAAATGAGTTTTAGTTGTAGCTGCGGAGATATTGTGGAGCGATTTTTCTCATTCTTGTTGTTGGTTGAAAACAGTCCATAACATGTTACATTTTATCACTTGATTTTATAAAATGGGTTTGTGTTTTTCCATATTTCTCTGTAAGAAGTTTGATATATCTTTGTTTGGATCATTTGGGTATCTATAAAGCTCGAAAGGTTTGAGTTTTTGAGGTAAAAGGATCAAGCTTTATTTTATATCTATGTGGAAATTTTATTTTGAAAAAAAATTTGCACGGTTCACGATTCTAGCCAAATCGGGACCAATCCATGAAAACCGTTGGTTTCCAAGAACCAAACCACCTTGGCACCAATTTTAGAATCGAAAAAACTGGTTCGATCCAATTGTGGACCCAAATCAAACCATGCTGAACTCTTTATTCTCATATTACAAACTTGATTTTTTTTTATGGCTAGAGGGAGTACCTTGCCTTTTCTGGCCCAGAAAAGGGGGTCGTCCCTTTGGTATTGTCTCGTGGAATCATTGTGACAAAGATGATCCGATGGAACACATTGGCCCACTGGGCTGTTTTAGAGAATCCATTGAATAGCTTTTTAGGTTTGGGCCCATTTCCAGAATTTCACATGCGATATGTCAGAGCCTTGAGGAGGAACATCAGGTCATTTCAAACAAATTTTAGTGGGATACTCCGTTTCTCCCCAAAGAAACAGGTAGAAAAGGAAATAAAGATAAATCGTCTGTTTATTTGTTGGCAAATACAGAAATTTTTAAAAAAATTTTTCTAGTAAATTATCTATAAAGAATTAGATATAAATGAAAAAATATGGCAGTTTTAATTAAAGATCAAATAGATAAAATATAAATATAAATCGAGTATATTTATACATATCATCTAAAAAATATAAATAAATATATAGATAAAGATGAAAAAAAAAAGACCATTCAAATAGGCACATAATGGAAGTGTAAGTTTCAGCTTGTTTGGATGTCCTTTGGTTTTTTATGTCTTGTTAATGTAAAAAATGAAAAATAAAAATAAATGAAAATAAAAGAAAGCAGTGGCTAATTTTGGGTTTGTTTTAAAACATATGATCAGTACGTGTATATACATACATATATTGAGGATATTTTTTAACTTCGTAAACTTTTCACCAATTTCATTTGATAAACAAAAGCCGTGTTAAAGTGGAAATATTTTTTCTCGTTTTAATTTTATGAAAAGATATATATATATATATTGATTTTTATTTCTATTAATATTTTTCATTTCAAATGTACAGTATAAACAAATATAAAAAAACTGTGGATAGAAAAAAATGTGTGCATCAAAACAGTAAAAGAATAAAAAAATAGAAATTAAATTTCCCTTTTTTGATATTAATTAAAAAATACTTAAAAAATAATCTACATTTAACATTTCATTCTTAAAAAAAAAAAAAGAAAAATAAAGAAACCTTCTGCTACTTATTGTCATTTGCATCCCACTATATAAAGTTGTAAACAAGTCGACCTCCTTGATATTAGCTTATTTTAGACTTGGATCAGCTCAAGCTTGTTTAATAAACTAGCTGAGATTGAGTTTAAAATGAAAACTTCTTCGCACTTGTAAGCCAATTTATGAAGAGGCTCATAAATAATTTTTTATAGTATTATCTATATATTATATAATAAATATACTAATATAATATTGCAAAGATAATTATATATAATTATCTATATTAATATAATATTGTAAACATAAATACAAATAATTATTTATGTTTGTATTTATGTAGCTCAAGCTCAAGTTCATTAGGCTAAATGAACTTAACAAGTCGAGCCATACTTGCAAATCCTTAATAAGCTCATAATCAAGCCTATATTTTTCAAGCTTGTTAAAAGTCCAGCTTAGCTCAAGCTTGTTGATTATTAAACAAGTCAAGCTTGTTTGCAGCCCTACCGCTAAATAAGAATGTAGGTTATTTAAATTTAAAAATAATATATGATATTATGATATCATTTCTTTTTCATATATTTTAACAATTAATTACTAATGCCAATATTTTTAAAGCTAATTTTACCAAACTTTGAATTTACACTCAACAATGTATATGTATCGTTGCAGATGAGTTAAAGCAAAGAGATAAGCGAAGTCAAAATATAGAAGGCGACTCTTTTGGATATAATACCGATAAAAAACTGACAGTTTTACTTATAAACTAATCAAAACGAATCAATACTAAATTAATACAAATATGATACCGATTATTTGCAAATGTTAATCCGATACAGATTCAATATTAATAAAAATCTTAGATCCAAACAGGCTAAAGTTTGAGATTTTATTCAGCTCGAATTCCTATGCTAGTTTTGCTATGTAAATTCGTTAAATTTATTTTTTATTCATATCTTAATGTTAAGATTATGTAGTCAGTACTTCTAAAGCTTTGATAATATTCAATATTATAATATATATACAGATTATATATTTATGATATAATCATATGTAAAAAAATTCATCTCGCAAGTCTATTGGGATGATAAATCTATTGATAAACCATGTTCCCAGCGTATTATTGAAATTGATCATGAATCTTAATGAGTTTATTAATAAGTTACTCACAAGTCTGTATAGAAAAGCAAGCACAATTTAATTAATTAAATAAATTTTATTTTAAAATCGAGCTCAATTCATCAAATTACTCCATCCAAACCAAACCTATCATACCCATACTTAAATTACCAGCATGCTTGTTTCCAGCCCCCACCAACAACATGGCAGCCGAAAAACTCGCATGCGATTGCATATGAGTGCCAATCATTTTTCATTACTAATTATAAATCTACTTTCTGTCCTATTACTCTTCCAACGGAAAATGGCATGCCTACCTGCCCCATTTTGGCGCAACTATGAAAACCACTACCACTAAGACCAAGACGACTTCTACTTCCTCTTCAAGCTCAAATATCAGTAACATTGAGAGGGAGAGAGATTCAAAAATGGCGAGAAAGCCAAGCTTCATGACCAGACTCTTTCTCTCTCTTCTCTCTTTGATCGCCATCGGTGCTTTCCTACCTGTCTTCGCTCCTCTTCCTTCTCTTTCTTCATCTTCTTCTTCCTCGCATCACTCTCACGGTAAGAAAGTAAGCGATCTCTTCTCATTCTCTCTCCGACTCTCTTCATCTCAGCTCCGATCCTTTTTTACTTATGGAGTAATTTAGATCATGCTTTGTGTAGAAGTGCTTTAGTTTCGATGTTTTGAATGGTAGTTGAATGTGAATTTACGGACGAGAAGTCATTTTAGTTTGTTACGGTGAATTTCGGTTGCGATTATCGATTGAACTCGTCCTGTATGAATTATGAAGTGGTTAAAGTTATATCCGAGCTCTTTTATGACGATGTAATGGAGTTATTGATGTTTTGGATGTTGTCCAAATGTGAATTTACCGATAAGATGTAATTTAGTTTGTATTGATTGAACTCAACGTATATAAGTTATGAAGCGATTGAGTTCACATCCGTGCGATTTTATGAAGATGTAATGTAGTTATTGATGTTTTGGATGTCCTATTAATATGAATTTACTAATAAGAAGTAATTTAGTTTGTTACAGTGAATTTCAGTTGCGATTATTGATTGAACTCAACATATATAATTATGAAGTGATTAAGGCCATACATGAGCGCTTTTATGGAGATGTAGTGAAGTTGTTGATGTTTTTTAAATATGAATTTACTGATAGGAAGTATTTTAATTTGTCATAGTCATTTCGATTGCCGTCATATCGATACTTTTAAGATGTAACGGAGCTTTCATGTTTTGAATGCCAGTTAAAAGTGAAGCTGCAGTAATAATTAAGCTTGTTACGGTGAATTTTGGTCATGAGTATGATCAAACTCACTATATATACATGTGTGTGTATACATACGTGTGTGTATATATATATATGTAAGTGGTTTATGAAATTAATTGTAGTTTGTTATGGTGAATATCTGTTGCAATTATCAATCAAAGTGAATGCGTATAATTTAGTTATGAAGTGACAAACCACATATGGGTACTATGCTTGGTGATCTTGTTTCTATTTAATGATGGAGTTTTCATATTTTGCATGTTAGTTGAAAATGAATTTATTATAAAAAGTTATCTAGTTTTTTGCAGTTGAAGTTCAGTTGTGATGATTAATCAAACTGAATATGTGATTTAGTTATGAAGTAATTTTAGATAATATCTGCGTGAATTTATTAGTAGCATCAGTGCTTTTAAATTTGGATAGGAGATCATATAGTTGAAGATTGTTTGAATTGTGGAATTTCAATATGTTTAAGAGTAATTTAATTTGTCATGCAAATTTAGTTGCGACTATCAAGAAAACTTAGAACATATGATAAAATGAAGTAATTTAGATTGTATTTGAGTATATTTCTTAATTATATCCGTGCTTTTCCTTGCTGCCAATTTTGGAACATAACATAGTAATAGCAAAAGCATCGTGATGGTGCCATCAAATTCATGTTAAAGAAGTAATGATGACACTGAAATATACAAAGGAACAATCATATTAGCCATTTACTATTATGTACATATGTTTAAAGGAAAAGAAGTAGCCCTCTTTTCATTTGGTGAGTCCTTATAAGAGTATGTTGGATTTCATAACACCCTGATCCATGGGCCCACAAAAGGAGGTTAATTGGAAGATTGCATTAGATCTCTACATTCACTGCTTGACCTTCATCATGATTTTCATCTACTTATCTGTGTAGGCCTAATCAAGCTTATTTTTGTAACTGTGTAACTTTCATTAAGCAATATACTACCGGTTGTGCTGGTGTATAGAAAGTGCTGCAATACCTGTACATCAGCAAAGCCAAGGTGGCTCTGCGGGTTTGATGTAATTCTAATGTTCGGTTTCTAATAGAAGATCCCAAACAGAAAACATGCATATGTATAATTAAAAGTGTATACTTGATCCAGATCTCCTCTACAACTGCAAACTGAAAGATGAAAAATATGTGATGGGGGCTTGTGACATTTGAAGCAAGTTTAGTATGTAGTTATGAATTTGAGTTTTAATTTTCTGATTCTTTTATTTATTCTTTGTTTGGAAATTGATATTAAAAGAATGGCTGATTGTCATAAACTGATATCTGTTTCTTAAACTCAGATTGATGGTCATAAGTTTGAGATTGCTGATGACAATTCTGGAAAGATGGCCGACCATTCCAGATCATAGGAGGTGATGTGCACTACTTCCGGGTTCTTCCAGAGGTATGTTTGTTTTATCATTAACAGATAAATGCCTCTGTATTTGTTTACAATTTGCTTCAGTGGAAAGGGGCATAATGCTAGCGCAGCTGATGTAGTATGTTGATGAAAAGGTCAAACAGCAAGGGCGAATAGATGTTAGTAATCAAATTTTGCTTTTATGGGGTAGTGGACCTAAAGGTCTTCTATCTTGATATAAGTATTTGATTGCTATTTATTTATTTATTTATTATTTTTTCCAATATGCAGATGATTATAATTCATTTTGTCGTTTGTACTCTGAATACCCTTTTGTTAACTGATTCGATGCTTTTCTTTTCATTTTCTTTTTTTCTTGCTTTTTCTTTTATTTTTTATTTTTTCTATTGGCTCATACAGTACTGGGAAGATAGATTATTGAGGGCAAAAGCATTGGGATTGAATACCATTCAAACTTATGTTCCTTGGAATTTGCATGAACCAAAACAAGGCCAGACTGTTTTTGATGGAATTGCAGATCTAATATCTTTTCTGAAACTCTGCAAGAAACTTGATCTCCTTGTTATGCTCCGCGATAGGCCCTTATATCTGTGCAGGTGAGGTCTAGCTGTTGAGTTTTGTGCACACTAGGTCCTATTCCTTTTTGAGGTCTTACTGTATATTGGCTTTCGTTAGCAACCCATAGTGAAAATCAACTATTACCTTGACAGGCAGATTGAAGCTTAATGCCCTTCAAGGGTCAGCTTAGTGGTTGTTAAAGCTTAGAAATTCACTAGAAAATTTTTATGGGTTCTTAGGTACTAACTACACTAAGGAACTTATTGTGGCTTGCCATATTTGTGGTCCATAAGACTTATAAGATGGTGTGCCTAATTATGACTGATCCTTTTTGTTAACCAAAAAAAGATTGAAGCTTAGCATATTCTATCCAGATAGTGTTGACTTGCTCTTTCATTTTAGATTAAAATATTATTTGAAATATCCTGAAGATGACAGAAAAAATGAGCAGTATATCTTAAAGCCAATCAAGAAATAGGTGCTTCTGTTAAGTAAATTTCTTCTATGAAGGCAGCTGGGTCTGTCATTGTTACTTTAATAATCTATAGGAAATGTCATTGCTGTTTGCATTTAGTTTACTATGCATCAAAAGAATTATTAAATTAGAAACTTCTTATGCATTGATAGTCTAATAATAAAAATATCCTTAGTGCAAGTTGGTAGTGAAAGTGCGATACAAATCTTGCAAAGCATACAACAATTCGAACACTGTGTTTCTTTAATGCCAAATTTGCGATTATACTATATAATGGACTTCCGCAGCAGCATGCTTGCTTGGAAGCCAACTTGTGACTTCAACTGATATCAATTGTTGAATCGATTGTTTACTGCAGTACCACGAACTCAATATCCTTTAAGCTGTATACCATGGAGTCCTATTTCCACTTCATGTTAACTTAAATTGTGACTCACAATTATGCAACCAGAAATCCACTGTTGGCTCTCCACCATAGATGAGATGTTGGCCCATTTCCTGCCCTGGGGGAAAGACAATCAATTGTGATTTTTCCTCTTAAAATGTTCAAAAAATCTGGATGATGATTTCATTATTTATGGGGATACAGATGGAAATGCAGAAACATGATGAGCCAAAAGTCATTTGATGTCCTGGTGGAAATTCTGGCCATACACCCTGCCTTGACAGCAACATCCTGGTCCCATGAAAAGTGTAGCTTCTAGATCACTAAACAAATCAAGTTAAGATAACAGAGAACTAAGCTGAGCTTGAACTGACTTAAACTCAATTGAATTTAAAATTTTGAGCTCAAACTCAACTCAGAGCGGCCTCAACATGTTTGAACTCAACTCTATTACACTCTTTTTAACTCTATTCCTCTAAAATAATATTAATATGCAAACTCATCTTGAACTAGATAAACCTAACTCAAACCCAATTATGTTCACGAGCTAGTCAAGTGAAATATAATTAAATTCAAGCTTGATCTGCTAAACTATTTGAATTAGCTTGATCTAGTTTGAATTCACTTGATCATTGTTGAATCAAACTTAAGTGAACATTGGAACAAACTCGAGTAGCTTACAAGTAGGTTTATCTCATTTACTGCCTTGAGTTTTTGTGTTCTAGCTTCATTTATAAATGGTTTTTCCCTGGTACCTAATCAATGAATGAAAGTACCTATATACATGAAAATCAGAAAAGACGACTATTATACGTTTATGGTTATCTTAACAATAATCAATAAAATACTTTTGTAACATCATGTTGAGTTTCTTGGCTAATCTTTGATGATTTAAACAAATGTGTTGTGTCATCATTTTGAAATCCTCTTCTAAGCACAAGGGTCTAGCCTAGTGGATAAAGCTTAATAACTTTCAAGATAATTTGCATGGGATCTTAGGTCCTAAATTCCTTCAAGGACACTTCTAGGGCTACCAATACAGCAAGCTATACTTGGCGCATCGGCCTTGTAGGGTGGTAGATGTGTCTGGAGGTAGCTAGATCAATGTTGGCATGTCTCTTCATTAACCCAAAAAAAAAAAAAAAAAGAAAGAACATTTGAAATGCTTTTCTGCAACGTGTGTGCATGTTTGAAAAGACAAAAGAAAGCCACGAAAAGTATGATGGATCTCATTTGACGCGGCTTTATTTTTATTTCCACATTTTCACTGACACTTCCTACTTACTAGCCTTAGAATCTCCGCAATAGTGACATTTTTCATTACTCTCACAATGTCACCCTAGCTCTGTGTCAATGTAATTGCTGTTGTGTTTCTCAGACTCTTGTCATGTTCCTCTAGTCTACAGCTTGCTTCTGCTCCAAGTTCCTTTTATTGAGATGATCACCCCAAGTGATGCAGATTTCCTTTACTCCTACTATGCTATGCCTGCATTCTTCTGTCAGCCCTTATTTTTCCTTTGTCCATTGTCATATCACTCATCTACTCCAGCATTTCCGGTTCCTACCATCACTCTGAACCAGTCATGCATAAACTATTTGAAACTTTATTGGCTTGGGACATTTTTCAAGTGACAGTTCCGCAATGCAATTCATTTCCTTCAATTTGACCATTGCCTATGTAGAAAATATGTGAAAATTCACTTGTCATATTGGAGCAGAGATGACACTACTAACGTCAATTAGTCCAACATAGTTTAATATTGAGCTTGCTTGATGATTTCAAAATTATAAAAATAACCAAGGAGTGATAGTCAGACTCATTACACTATCGGTTTCTAACTGAACAAATTTGACTTATCTGGTGTTAAAACTAGCACCACAATCATATGATCGAAAAGTTTAAATTTGTAGATATAGTGTGAATTTTAATATTTATTATATAATACTCTCTCTTATTTGTGGGCTAAACTCTTTAATTTTGATTAAACCCATCAAATGAATAATTTTAATTTACCAGGCGTTGTAGTGAGCGCGTAGGAGTTCAAACTCTTAACCTCCTACTCTGATATCATGTTATGGTTAACACCACAACCATCTTATCTAAAAATTTAAGCTTGTAAATATGGTATGAGCTTTAATATTTATTATATAACATCTGGGTGTTTGTTATAGTTAGGGACTGGGTACTTCATTTTGGATAAATCAAGTGTTTTTTTGTTTGGTCTTTTTTTTTATTGTATCAGAGTTATGATTTATTATTTACCTTTACCATCCATGTGATCTCTTGGTTTTTCCAAATCTGGGAGGGAAATAGATGTTTGTATTGCATTTATTCTCAATCATTTTGCAGTTTAGTCTTATCCTTTTTCTTCCTTGGAATTGTTACTTGAAGAGAGTTTGTGTAATAAGTCTGTAGATTTATGGATATATTAGCAGTTATGCACTTTTGTTATGGGTAATAAAAGAAATATTGAAATTTAAGGAACCATAGGACAACTGAAGTTGCTCTTCAATTTTGCTTTGTTCTTCAGTATGGGAATCTTGATGATTTTGATTCAATTGAGATGATTTTTGGATGCAGAATGGGATTTTGGAGGCTTGCCTCCCTGGTTACTGAACTTAAAACCAGCTCTGAAGCTCAGAGCATCAAATCCTACCTTCATGAAATTGGTAAGTTAAATCGTGCTACATTTTTTATCGCTAAATGGATTTAAGTATTTTATTTATGACATATGAAGTAGAGCATCACACCTGTTAAGTTACTGGGAGGCTGAAGTAGGTCCTCATATGATGACGTGAGACTATGCTTGTCCCTTATCTCTTCATAGCTTCTATTCCCAAGTAGGCAATTTCTACTTTTGTCTTAATTTGATTAAATTCACGTTCCATCAAATATACTGTATTAGTAAATAGCTTTTAAGCATTATAGAAGTAATGCTATATGCACGGTTGATAGATGTTAAAAAATCATACTGTTGGCTGTTCCACAAAAATTATCTGGAATTTGCCTTAGATGGTTAGATACACTTTTCAATATATTTTATGGAAAAGTTAGCTGATTAGCTTGCATAGATTCTAATATGAGGTGCATATGAAGTTCTTCACACATGTCATTTTGTACTACGATGTTTCCATGCATTTGTTGATGTGAACAATATAAATAAGACTGGAAAATCTATTCTTCCAGAAACTGATGCTTGATATTCAGAGTGCTGGATCGCTATCAACATCTATTGAATAATTACAGCAAGTTGCATGAGCAAGTACATTTCTGAGATGGTTGCCTATGAATAATATGAATGCGTTAATAGGTTGAGAGATGGTGGGGTGTCCTGCTTCCAAAGGTGGCTTCATTTCTTTATAGCGATGGCGGCCCTGTAGTAATGGTTCAGGTAAAAGGAGTTGATTAGCTTGTGCTTACAAGAGTGAAAAAGTTTCAGAAGTTAAAATATTTTATTTGTCAACTGAAGAATGTTGTTTTTGATAGAGGCTTTTTAATTTATCTGTCAAATTTAATTGGCAACTTTTGTCAATTATATATGACATGACCTGGCTCTATAAGGGCATGATCTTCTTATGTAAGTAAAAATATATACATGCGTATATATATATTTTTCCCGACAAAGCATTTGTAACTCCCTGGACTTTTAAACTATCTAGATCCTGCAGAAGCTTTCTGCACTAGGCTGACTTCAGGTACAACATTTAGTTCCAGCGCAGACAACATGATTATTTTCTCTATTTTGTGAAACTATGATTTTTATTTTCACCGATTAAATCATTAGTGGGGAAAATCATTCTCTAATGGCATACGTTGTTGGCTACCAAAATATCTCAACTTCAACCTCTTCAATCTAGAACTAAGTTTTGGGTGAGGAATCTAGAAATAAGTTATTTTGCTTTCACTTTAATCGTACTTGCTATGTATCCTTAAGGAAGACCATTCATTGCGTAGTTATTGCCTTTTATTGTCAAAGTAACTTAGTTCTTAAAAAAAAGACCAAGATCCATGGTGATTTTTTTCTTGTACTTGTTATACAGCCTTGAGCAGGATTTTGGCCTCTAAAATGCATGTGCAGTGAAGTTTTCAGTATTTTCTTCAAATCCTTTTTTTTGGTTTGAAGAGATCATACTCCACTCACCATTATTTAATAATGGAGTGAGCGCATAAACTTCTGTGCACTTTTACTTCAGTTGTTAAGATCTTTTCTTGAAGAAGTTTCAGTTTTGCAGGTTGAAAATGAATTTGGTTCATATGGAGATGACAAAACTTACCTGAACTTCCTGGTGAAATTGGCTCGTACACATCTTGGCAATGATATAATCCTGTAAGAGGAGACAATTTCTTGTTTACCGATCCATGGGAAAAAATTACATAAATATTAATTAGACAGAAAAATTACAAAAACACCATGGTAGGATGTGATACTACATTTTTAATGCATATCACATGTATTAAATGCCGCAATATTTGTGTAGCATTTAGTATATGCGACATTCACTAAAAATGTTATGTTGCATGTATTAAGTACAATACGGTAATGGTGTTTTGGTAATTATTTTGTATAATTAATATTTAGTAATATTTTTTTTAAATGATAGTATACATGAGTTTCACCCCCTGTAAGTGGTTTTATAGTTTTCCAAATTTGAATCCCTCAAAACCTCAACCTTGGGTAGGCATGTATGCTAAATTTCATTTACTTATGTGTGCATTTTCCTAGTTTAGCCTGATGGATGAATGTACTCAAAGCAGTGATTACAGGCAGAGCATTGTGAAACTTACCGTACCCATTTCTTAAATAAAAGCTCCTAGAAAATGCCTATTAATTGCTTTGTGAATAAAGATCTTTTTTTTTTCCCCATAAATGCAGACATTATGCCCATAATAAGCCTTGTTGCAATCACATTGTACTGCCAAAATTACTAGCGATGTGTTTAATATATCAAAGAATATCCGCATCAACATTTGTTGAGTCTTTTTTTAGTTTTTTTTTTTTTTGGTAAATTAGTTATTATTATTTGGTTACGAAAAATTTACACTTTCTTCATTGTTACGATACATCAGATACACAACAGATGGTGGAACTAGAGAAACCCTTCAGAAAGGAACAGTTGGTAGAGTTGATGTCTTCTCAGGTGATAAACATGCGTACTTCTCTGACAAAATAAGGCTTTGGACTAACTCTTGCACAATCACTGCATGTACATATAGCTATTGATATTGTTTGTTTACATTACAGTTGTCATTTACATGCATAAGATCATTGTCATATCTTAGAAGTGAGGATTATGCTGTTCCTCATGAAATGTTACTTTTTTTTTCAAATAATGTGATCGCAAAACAAAATAAAATCAGAATAATTGTAATTCCTTTCTGGCCTTGCTCTATTTAGCAAACCAACCACAAGATATTATGGGAAATTGCTAGTTCTGACACAATACCTGTGCAAGCCAGTTAAAATGTACCATTTCCCATAGAAACCAAGTAATCCTTCAGCTTTATAATGAAGCTCATAAGATTTGGCAGTCTTCTTGAAGGAACACAATATGATTACTTTGTTGAGGACAAATTTTCTATGAGAGCAGAGCCAGTTAAAAGAAGAGATTTTGGCATATTCTTCTAACTTAAAAGATATCACTTTTTGGTAGTTGTGTTGCTTCATCTGTGAAAGGTTAATTGATTGAGTGAAATTGATTTCTTCTTGAATACTATGTCTTCTAAAATATTCTACTTATTTCTTAATATGGATTCTTTTGGCCTCAGCTGTTGATTTTGAAACTGGGAGTGATCCTTGGCCCATTTTCCAGCTACAAAAACAGTTCAATCCCCAAGGAAAATCACCTCCGCTTTCTGCGTGAGTCTCACCATCATTTCCAAGTACACATGTCGTTATTTCATCCGCATGAAGATATTAATTAAATTTTGTTATT
Organism: Combretum micranthum; assembly: GCA_024138025.1. Lineage (NCBI taxonomy): Eukaryota > Viridiplantae > Streptophyta > Magnoliopsida > Myrtales > Combretaceae > Combretum > Combretum micranthum. The sequence continues at coordinate 126,296 of JAMXBD010001379.1, read as the reverse complement.
TGCATTCATGTTATTTCAGGGAGTTCTATACCGGCTGGCTAACTCATTGGGGACATGAACTCGCTACAACTGATGCCTATCGTACTGCAGCTGAGCTCGAAAAGATATTGTCAAGAAATGGTTCAGCTATTCTTTATGTATGCTTCATAAGATCTCACCTGTCAAAAAAAAAAAAATAATAATAATAATAATAATGATAATTCACCTGTGTCTTATTCTCAGATAAATTGATAGAAAAATTTGTAATAGTTTTTCATTTCTTTTATTTCCAGATGGCTCATGGTGGAACAAATTTTGGTTTCTACAATGGAGCGAATACTGGTCAGGATGAAACTGATTACCAGCCAGACCTTACTTCTTATGATTATGTGAGGAAACTCTTATTCTTTACTTAAAACTCTCCATAAGTTTTGATATAATGACCATGAGTAATTTTTCTTCCTTCAGGATGCACCTATTACAGAAGCTGGTGATTCAGATAGTGCAAAATATAGAGGTATTGCATTGATGGGCCATCTCCCTGAAGGAGATAGGGATACAACTTTTAATATTAAGATTATGAGGATGACTAACATTTAAAAAGTATACCATTGTTCTTCCTCTTATTTCTGGGCATTATACATACATGACAGTGGAAAAAACTTCCAAAAATACAATAAGAAGTGAAAATAAGTGATAAAGGGGTTGAAATATATTGGGAAGGTGAGGAAGAAAATATATGTGAAAAATCATTATCTAAAAATGATGAAACCATGAGATGGTTGAGAGTCTGTTTTATATTTAATTCTCCTAAATATAGAAATTGCTGTCACTGGCATGGCAAAGTAATGTTTTGCAAGGTACTTATATTTGCATAGATCCAAATGGTATTAATAAATAAATTCCTTACAAGAAAAAGCAATTAAATGCAATAATTTGAATGCTGGTATGTAGCCGGCATCCCATTACAGTAAAATTTTCAGGTTATAGATATATATTTTCTCTTTCACTTTGATGGGTGAAGTTTCCATACCATACCATCTTCTTTCCCCTGAATGGGTTACATGTTCTGATGGTGTGCCTGCGCCATATACCACTTTCAATTTGCTCAAAGCACAACCTTAGCTACCGATATTGATTGATTTCTTTGGGAATTATCTATGGGAGTATCGATTTCATGTTTTCTTTTAGGATATGTATGGCTACTGATATCAGACTTGTATTGTTTCAGCAATTCGGATGGTTATAGGACGCTATACTCTAGGACCTCTTCCTAAGGTTCCTGAGAATAATGTGAAGATCGGATATGGGCAGATTGTGTTACAGAGAACAACCCTTCTTTTTGATTTACTTGATATGATGAATCCTCTTGATGCGGTGGAAGCTCCATCCCCTTTGCCAATGGAATCTGTTGGCCAGGTGCTTTTATTGATGCTTGTACTATTTGTGGATTTCATAATTTGTTTCCATCAAATGTAATTTAAGATCAGTAAATGCTATATTATCTGATAATGGTATCTACTGTTCAGATGTTTGGATTCTATTATATGCATCTGAATATGCTGCAATGGACCAGGATAGCACTCTTCTTGTTCCAAAGGTATATTAAGTTTTTCTAGAGTTACATCATTAACTTTGTCCTGTCTGCTTCAATTTCTTCTATTTTAGACAGCTCAAATCTGCAGTTTCCACCATTTTGTTTCCACAGAATTTTATTGATCATTTGAAACATATGAGAAATTCAAAAATGCAGGTCCATGACAGAGGCCAAGTGTTTATCTCATGTCCATCTCAGGAAAACAGACCAATCTATGTTGGTATTATCGAAAGATGGTCCAATAAGAAACTTGAGCTTCCTGCAGTTGAATGTGCATCCAAGATAATCTTGTACATTTTGGTATGCCTTCTCACTATCACTTTAATTTTGCTACAAGTGTCGGCAACAATTTATGGGCAAGGAATTTTTTACGTGAAAATAAATGTATATTTGAGCTCTAAGAAGTCAAGAGTGATTAGTTTTATGCAGTCAGTGAGTAGCATGAGGCCATTAGTGATTTGTCAATGGAACTATGATATCTTGTTCATTTATAATCTAGGAGAAAAGTGCTTTTTGACTTTGCATATCCTAAGATAACAATGATGTTATCTGAAAAGGTCATTGCTTGCTTAGAGACTTCTGTTCACTGTAAAATTGCCTAGGAGCACTGAGGGAAATCCAGCATACAATAAGACATCACTGTTATGGTAAGACATCTTGTAAGGAGCTTCAACTACTGAATTATGGCTGCCAAAGAATACCTGTGATTTGCTTCCTTATATACTGCTATAAGCAATTTTAAACCATAGAAGTTAGAGTCATTTTTGTTCATTTTTCATGATCCATGATCTGCTGCATTAAAATTTTGTTTTACCAAAAAGATGTATAATTGAGACTAGACCTGATGCATACCATTGATAGGAAAATATCAGATGTACCAGCCTGAGGAATATAATATCATTTTCCTCCCTTCCTTTTTTTATTGGATGGTTCAAATATTATATGTTATACTTCCATTATGATTCGGTTCTTAACTTTCATAGGTTGAGAATATGGGACGTGTGAATTATGGAAAATACCTCTTTGACCCAAAGGTAAAGTTGTCTGTCAATTTCTCTCTCATATTTTTATTATTTTGTCAAAGCATTTTAATCAATCAGTCATCAAACCATAGAAAAGTTAAGATGATAGTGCTATTTTATGGTTATCAAGTGGTTGCTTTGCATCTGCTATCCAAGAGTTCCTCTCTATCTACCAGGCTAAAGAGTGATGTTCATGAAAGCCTAGTTAATATGATAAACCAAAGGCTGTTTCACTGGGCAAGTAGGTGGTTATCTTGTGCCAGTTGTGCAGAACCTATAAATTCAAGCTTTCCTGGCATCTCCTTCCACCCTACCAAAGAATGTCACAAAGCATATCGAAGCTAAAATATGGATTTTCCTATTGGTTGAAAAGGGAGATGTGGGCACCAAGGAAGATAGAATGGGCCAGGTTTGACTTGCTTAGGAGGACGTTGTAGGAATCACAAATGTGGCCAGAAAAAAGCAGCACAGGTGAAGCACCTTTGTGATTTTCTCCCATTGTTGGGATTGGTCTACAGCCATCATGAGCCAACACAACCCACTGAGAAGATTGTCCTGGGTTGCAAGCACTGCCTTTGTTTTGCTGTATTGCTGGAAAACATCATTTAATGGAATGAACGAATTAAGGGTGCTCATACTTAGCAGCTAATGGAGATTTTTTGGTTTTTTTTCCTGTTGGAATAAAAACTCGGAAGAGTAACAGTGAATACCCATTTTGTTGTAAATCTTGAGAATCAGAAACCAAGGAATCAGTGGAACAATGACAGTTCATTTTTTTGGCCATTGAACAATGACTGTTCATTGGCTACATAGTGGGATATAAACAGTGTCTGATGTGTACTTAACAAAATACCTTTGAATAATTTGATTAGAAAGATTGATCAATCTTCATTTTCTAGCATTAAGTATAGGTTAGTCCAATTACAAACTACTCATACATCATATTTTTCACATCTAAATAAGACCGTGGTCAATGAAGAGGCAACAGCTGTGGTTGGACTTAACTAGCTCTGGACATAGGCTGTTTATAGATAGATAGCCCAAATGAATATCCTTAGCGTCATTTGAACCCATTCCTCATGAAGATTGTTGTGAGAGTTTGTAAGCCTTAACTCCTAGGTCAAAATCTTGATGATTATTAGTAAAGTTGCATGACAAGTTTTTACCTTGATCAAGTGCAATTAAAAGTCGAACAGAATTATATGCTTTTGCTGTTCCTTCCATGCCCTCGTCCCCTCTTCTTCTCTTCCCCTCCTTCCCTTCCGATTATAATTATTAGTATTATGATGGTTGATTTACTTATAGTTGTTCGCTGTCTTTTGCTTCATATAGGAAATTCAGCTTTATGATTGACAGCTTGTCTCTGACTGTTGTAGGGTATCCTCTCTCTGTTTACCTGAATGGAAGGGCTCTGCAAGGATGGAAAATGTATCCAATTCCATTCCATAACTTGAATGAGGTACCAGGAGTTTAACCCTATTATTCGGGTTCGACATTCAGGGTCAGTTTCATCCCATGGAAATCCCAGAAAAAAGGTGGTATGCCCATGAAACTACAAATGCATTAAGCCTAAAAAATATATCTTTTACATTTTGATCTATCCTTGTTTCTCTTCAAATGGCCATTAAACATGCATATAAATAAACCGTTGCTTCTAATTTGCAGTGCATTCAGTTAAAGAACCCAGGACTTTAATTCTGGCAGTTTCTACATTCACGAAGTAGACCAAATCAAGATACGTTCTTTTCTTTCCTAATATGGGTAAAGGAATTGCATATGTCAACGACTTCAATATAGGAAGATACTGGCGGTACAATGTCATTTTCTGCTAGTAAATATTTTCCTTGCTTCATTTTGTGGTTATGCTTCTGTAATTAAGCTATTTAAAAATGATTCCTCTCTGCTTCCTTTATGACAATTACTTTAAACCTGTTTTTCAGTCATTGGACCCCAGTGTAACCTCTATGTTCCTGCACCAGTCCTTCGGCCTGGGAAAATACAGTGGTATGAATTTTCTTCTTCTTTTTTTTTTTTTTTTTTTGGGCCAAATTGGTAAGACATTAACCTCGAGAATTTATGGAATCCCTCTATTGTTTCCATGTGATGTGGCAATATGCTTTATTCCATGGAAATACAATAATTTACTTGAAAACTAGACTCCATTCGATTTAATCGAAATATGTTTTGCCACATCTTTGGAAAGAGTATCTTTAAGAGGTCTTTAACTCAGACAAGGGCAATGAGACAACATTGAATAGGATTTAGGGCAACCAATAGATAGGTAAGTGTAGTACAGACCTACAAATGAAGGGAATCTTGATGTTGGGTTATATTAATCTTGTCAGCCTATGTTGGCAGAAGGCCTCACCTAACATATTAAAAGAAGAGGTGAAACTGCTTCAGGATTCTTATTCTGAGTCTTTAGCACATACAGAAATTAGAACATATTGGATAAAGGAGATGTTTCCTTATGTGAATCAATTGCAGTCTTCCCATTTTCTTTGGCATACTATTATTATTTTTAATTCGATATTGTTGGTTTTTTGCAGGTGGTTTTTGAGTTGGAATCGTCAGAGCCAGAGTTAACGTTATATTCAGTTGATAAACCAGATTTCACATGTAGAATTAATCAATCCAGTGTACATCAGCTTTAATATGCCACTGCTCCATTCACTTATACCCAAATGACAGCTTATCGTTAGCAGAATTGAGGTGAGGGAGGATTTCGATTGTACTTTGCCCAGTTGATAGGAAGAAGCAATGCAGATGGCCAAAAGCAAAATGGAAAATTTTTTTACTTTTATGTATATGGAGTAGTTTATTTTTTAATGCAATCGGTTAAATTCCAAAGTATATTTGTAAATTAAATTTGGGGAAAATGAGAACTGCAAAGCCCTAAATTGGAAAGGAAAATATAAAACAGGAGCAAACATGCTGTCACTGCAATAATTCAACTCCTAACTCCCTGCTAAGAGAGATGCCAAATGCTAAGCAAAATTTCCTTAACATGCTATAACTAGTATGTAAACACCAACTAAATCAAAAAATAATACAATCATCTTGCTGAGAAAATAGCAATTCCCTGTGACCCAGCCGGCCAGCCCTATGTAATCAATTTGTGATTAAAAAGCCTCCATGGTTTTAAAACATCCCCCTTTTCTTGTTTCTAAGACGAATCGCCTTTTTCTTGCTTCCATACCTATCACTCTGTGCGAAAAACCATTTAACTGCAAAAAAGACCAAGTACTCATTCTATTTGCACAACTCGGGATAGATTTGCCATTTCCTGATAATAACAATATAAAATGATCGTGGACCTTATGTCTAGATTGCGATCCAACAAAAGTAAATCATGTCAGGATTTAGTCCTGAAAAATTTGTACACTGGCACATAGCCATATTAAAGCTCAAACAGGGTTTCAAGCAGCCTCACTCGTCTATTGCATTAACTCCCTATCCCCTGCAAACGGAGATGCTACAAGTTACAAAACAAAAGACTAACATGTCTGCTATTGATACGTCGAGCAATGTAGTCAGCACAAATAATGCCAGTGCTCCCTCACCTACAGATACATTGAATATATAGCCAAACAGGCTCTCACACTGGAGCAACAAAATAGGAAAGCCCCAGGGGAAACCCTGCCAGGTTATTGTCAAGCGGTAACTACCGGTTATTTCTGGGACTGATGCGAAGTATCTTTTGAATCTTGTTTACTTGACACAGCTGCAGTTGCTGCTGCTGTTACAGCAGCTGCAGCAGCACCTAATTTTGTTGCACCTGCTGCCTTCATGGCCCCACCTATTTTTGCAAATGCTGCAATTCCTCCAACAAGCATCGCCCTCAAAGCAACTGTTGGTTTAACTTCCATGTCTTTTGAACCTGAAAACATCAGATGCTACCCAAAATCACAACTTACAAATTGTTTCAGATAATGTGATGGAATCTAAAAACACATAGCAAACATGCATTGGACTTAGTTGGGAAAGGTTTAAAAAAAACCCTGTTTACAACAGACAAGATGCACTGATTGCTTAATAGAATGTTGAATTTCCCCCGAACCACAAGAGTAATCGCCATCTTAAGAAATGTGCAATTATTGAACCAGAAAGAGTAATTCCTCATTAAATATCATTAACCGATGTTGTAGCTATGCTAACAACAATTAATATAATGATGGATGTCATATTTACGCACCTAAAAATTGATACCTGCACACCTATATGCAATATGCATCTCTTACTAAGATGAGTGTGTGCAAAGTTTGCTTACTTAAAATAATTAGCAAAACTAAGCAAAGAAGTTTTTTCCAAACAAATGCCATCAAATTGAACTGAAACTACAGCAGGTCTTCAGCAAATCTGGCCCTCATAAATTTACTAAAATGCACAATTTAAGCTTATCTTCAACAATCTCACCATCAATAAATTTACCAAATTGCACAAGTTAAGCTTATCTTGAACACTCTCACCATCAACTTCAAAAAATAATACAAAATGCCTCATCTAGGGATCCTCTTACTTCATCAATCACATGCTGATTAAGATACATGAAAAGCAAGCCTCCTGTCTTGAATGAAAGCTATTATTTCCATATATTCAGCTGATTATAGGATAGGTATGCTATTACAATACATCTTTTGTCACACATCCACACACAGAGGAGGCTGTTTTTTTGGAAGCTGTTGAGTGCAGTTCATACATGAAAGGGCTCAGTATAAGTTTCACAACTAGAATCCCATTGAGATAGTTCTCCTCTTTTCATCGCTATAAACTTAATTTACCAACATTAAAGAAGAGGCACATTGGGCAGAGTTCAGTTCGGTTTGGTTGAGGTATGAACTAAACCATGAAAGATCAGATTAATTCAGACCATGAACCAAATGTAAACTAGTTATTTTTTATCTGGTTCAATTCAAATTACAGTATACTTCAGATTTACAGTCAATTTTAGTGGACAATCTATGGTTTGTTAGCAACACAAACCATAAACCATAGCCCGTCCCAGACCAAAACATCATATTCTTGGTTCAGCTCGATTTGCTTTAACTTGGTCAATTTTTTTCACACTGCTACAAGTACAACAACTATATAAGGCTTAGGAGGTTCTAATTGAAGGAGTAGGGTAGCATAGTCAACAAAAAAAGTACCTTAAATCCTTATAAGTCTGGCTTCAAGTGATATGCACATCCTATCTCTGCTTAAACCAACTCCAATCTCTCCAATTCGAATCCTATGAATTCGCAATTTATATTCTAACACCTACATTTGTCTAACCTCACGCAGATTTCCAGAATGCACTTGAAGCCTAATTTCCTCTTAATTGTCCAGGAATGTAATATTCAAGCCTACAAATTTAAAAATTTTACTTCTTAAGCCCGCCTATAAGAGGCAGAAGAAGAAAATTTTCATCTTTTGCAGACATTTGCTCATACATGAAACGTGTCATCAATCTTAGAAAAATCTCAACATTTTTCATTTAGTATTCACAAGTACCAAAAATAATTCTAATTTCAAACTCATTGCATGATCCTATCAAAGTACAACCAGTTGAGCCAATTAATACAACACTGTATAGCACTCCAACATTCCAATCAACAATAAATAATAATACAATTCAACCAAAAAAAAATAACAATCGGAACTTTAAGAAAAACCCTAAATAAAAAAGCGAAAGAAAGACATACCCATTATTCAAATCGCCCAGTAGATTAACGAGACAGATTTCAAAAAGATAAAAACTAAAACTTTCACAGTTCATGATCAAGCATGTCAACATACCGTATACAAGTCAAAACAATTAAGCCAAACAACAAGATGTAATAGAAGACTGAGCTTAAAGGTTAAACCTTTTTGCAATCTACAAGTTGGGATTTTGATGTTGGTTGAAGATTTGAAGAGAAGAAGAAGAAAGAGGATGCCTTTTGCGTGCAGTATTCCTTTTCTCTCGGGACTTATATTTAGGCGTACAATAAATAGAGTATGTGCGAATACGACGCCCGTGAAGTGTATTCGTAGCCGTAGCCGTAGGTGTCGGCTGGTAGACGTAGACATGGTATATACATTCGTTTCAATGGAATATGCCACAAATTAAGGTGGGATATATGGTTATAGATTTACTTCTATGAAATAATTCGGAATCAAATCCGATCCGGCTCATTATAGAATTCATGATGCTTTGATATAGACTCAACGAAAAGTATGCTAATACTAATAATTTTTTATTTTATTTTATTGTTACAATGAAACCACTTCCATGTTAATGATATAACTTGAGAAAAAATTCTACGGTTCTATAGCAATTACAGTGAAACTGGTTTCATCACATCAATAAATAATTTAGATCTTTTTAATCATGATAAAACCCTTTAAATTTTTTTATACTAATTTCTTTTACAATTAAATTAATTTTATAATATTAATGGTATAATTCCATGATGAAAACATAGAAGTTTCCTTTAAAAGTTCTTTTTTATTCTTTTAGAATATTATACATATTGTTTTATATGTTGGTATATATTATTTTCATTTGCAATTAGGTGGGCTCTTTTACCTTTCAATCACATTACGTGATTAAAAATAAATAAAATAAAGTGGCTTTTACTCATTTGATAATCGATTATATATCAAGAAATAGATATAGTAAAGTTATTAGGAGAAAATTAATCTAGATTTAATGGCAATATAATAGAATGATTATACATCAAGAAATACACATAATAGAAGACTTTGCACAAGTTAATTTTAATTTTTTTTTTCCAATGAAGTTAGATTAGGTTCAAAGTATTTGAATTTGCACTTATTGTTGAATTGCAAAGATTCATTTAAATCATAAAAGAAAGGCATTCTATCTATATTTTAATTTAGACTGGTTTGATATGAGAGTTATTTTGATTCAATGGACTACCTTTATAATGGTATTAGGTTTTGCTAAGGAAACAGCAGTAGCATATATATATATATATATAGTGTGTATCTTCATAGCTCATGATTTTGTTGTTTCCAACCATTGAAAGGTGGATAATGGAGGTTCCCTTTTTATATATAATTATTAAAATTAGTGGATGAAAACTTCTTGAGGGGTGCTAGGTTTCCACTAATAGCATATTTGTCAAATGTGTGTTTAGAATTATAGTAAAGAAATTTGATAACCAATTAACATGAATATTAATCTCTCATCAAAATACATTAGATTTGAGTAAAAACAACGTGTGCGGCATTGCAGTGAGCAGTAAGGAAACTCATCAATCATACTAAATATCTTTGCAAACCATGATTAGTAGTAATTCATTAAGATCAAATAACGCTATATTATAGTTATGATCCTACTTATTATTTAATTATTATCCTAATCGCTTAAATTTGCTATAAGATGTTACTCATGAACCATATTCTTATGGATTAATTATAAAAACATGATTCATTGAAAACATATAACCTTTTTTTTTTTTTAACAAATAAGTGATACAAGTAACATACAAAAATATGTGTTAGTCTTTTGGTCTAAAACAATTAATTTAATAAAAAATATTACTAAATAAAATTAAATAAATAAAATATTAAAAAAATTTAAAATGAGAAAATTGAAAAAAAATACAAAATTAATAATTTTTATGACTAATATAATATTGATATTTATCATTTTAAAATTATTAAATAATATTGACACTTTTATATGAAACCTAGTCACCTATTTGTTAAAAAAAAAAAAAACACAAGCTATATGTTTGCAAATTGCTCAAAACATAAGTATCGTTTTGTTATTTTCCTTATTATTATTTAATTTGCGTCTACTCCTTTCCATTATGAAACTTAGAAGTAAGATATTTTGCCAATTTATAAAAACTTTGTTGTTAATTACTCTCTTATATGCTAAACTTCACTTCTTTACCAAGTGGTAAGACTATAAAAAGTATTATATTGATTGAAAAACGTTTTAATTCATTCTGCCATCAATGAATCAAAGTTTGAACAACTAATTTAACATTTAAACCTACATTTGCATAATTATATAACTTTTTGATACCTCATAAACAATGTGAAATTACAACCTTATATAAGCCGCATCTTTTCGGGATTCCAAATTTCGCTTCATGGACTCATTTTGGAATGGCATTATTAGGAGAAAAAATAAGTCAAAAACTGTGCTTGTTGTATTATAATTAACCAAGTTCAATGTACAGTTTCGAGCTTTTGGCTCGGATCCATTTGAATCCTTAATTCTTCAAGAACACCATATACCTCCTCCAAGCCTGATATCACAGTGCTTCCTGAAGAAAATGAATACACTTTCTTCTTCAACTCAATCCAACTCTGCCCAGTAACTTTCTTTAAACCCTTTTCCTTGGCTGATATCCTTATTGAAGCTGATTCATCCCATCTTCCATTTTCAGCATAGATGTTTGAGAGCAGCATGTAGCTTCCTATTGCCTCAGATTGTGAGCTGAAAATACAAGCAGCAGTTGCCTCTGCAATATCTGTATTTCTATGCATCCTGCAAGCATTAAGCAGAGCACCCCAAACACAAGCATTCGGTGCCATTGGCATAGATTTAACAATCTCACCTGCTTCAAGCAACAAACCGGATCGACCTAGCAGATCAACCATGCAAGCATAATGCTCCATCTGGGGCTTAATTCTGAATTTAGTGGTCATCTGATTATAAAGCTCACGACCCTCGGAAATTAGCCCTGCATGACTACAGGCAGAAAGAATAGCAATAAAAGTGACTTCATCTGGCTTAAATTCTGCTTCGATCATTTGGTTAAAATATCCTAAGGCATCTTTTCCAAATCCATGCATTCCACACCCAGCTATCATTGAGTTCCAAGAGATTAAGTCTCTATAGTTGATAGATTCAAATACTACGTAACCTTCTTTAAGGCATGCACACCGCATATACATAGTAATTAAGCTGTTCCCAACCAAGATGTTAGAATCCATGGAAGCTCTTACCACATGACCATGAATTTCCCGACCTAGGTTCAATGCTGCCATCTCAGCACAAACAGATAGTACAGTGCATATTGTTACAACATTGGGAACATTATTCGCAAGCTGCATTCGACGGAAGAGCTCCAAAGACTCTTCACCTCGACCAACCGAAGCAAAGCCATCAATAATAGCACTCCAACTTATCACATTAGGCCTCAAAAAGAAACAATTATTTGTATGTTCAAGTTGAGAAAACAATTCTAATGCCTCATCACATAGTCCAGACTTAGCGTATGCTGTTATTAAAGCATTCCAGCTGACAGTATTCTTATTTTTTATTTCATCAAACAATTGGCTCGCATATTCCACTTTTCCTTCGTCACCATATAAAGAAATTAGTGCATGCTTAACAATCAAATAATTTTCAAACCCACCCTTCACTACAAGTCCATGAATTGCTTTACCCTTCCCAAACAAATCCATGTTCGAGCAGGCAGATAACACCACCGTCAACGATTCAGCGTTAACACCAATCCCTCTCATTCTCATCTCACCAAACAATTCAACACACTCTTCAAGCCGCCCACACCGCACATGGCTCGACAACAATGATGTCCATGTCACAAGATTCGGTTCCACCCCTTGACTTTCCATCCTCCTAAACATCTCACACGCATCATCACAATTGAAATTTGCCGCAAAACCAGAAACCATCACATTCCATGAAACGATATTCCTACCTGTCGTGAAATGAAACACCCTCTTCGCAGCATCCATTTGCCCTAACCGTCCATACATTCCCATCAGCTCATTTGCAACGTGAACATTATTCCCCAAACCCATTTGCAAAGAATTACAATGAACAACCTTACACAATCTCTCATCCCCAACTAAACTGCACCCTTTAATAACCAAAGGGAAACTGAACCCATCACCCAACACCCCATTTTTCCTCATCTCAAAATACAATTTTAGTACTTCCCCAGGATACCCATTTGACAAATAACCTCTCAAAATCGAGTTCCATAACAAGAGGTTCAACCTTTCCTTCTCAGGAGTCTTATCAAACACCTTACGAGCACAACATATAAGCCCAAATTGAGAGTACACCGAGACAAGTCTTGCCGATAAGAAGCCAGATAAAAGTGTACCTGTAACGATGATTTGGGAATGGATTTGCTTCGTATGTTGGGCGTTTGTGGATTGTTGAAGAAGATGGTCGAAGAAATTGAGGGTTTCATTGCCGAAAGTTGTGATCTTTCTAGAATTTGAAGGAAAAGGAAGGATGGGAAAGGAAAGAGAAGGTTTGGATAGAGATCTGAGTGAGTTAAAGGAAGCATTAAGCATTAAGGGAGAGAATGTAACGGTGAAAGAAAGTTATGAAGACGATAATTATTAGGGCTGGATCAGCATGTGCATTTTGTAATCAATTTGGGCGCGAAATACCTATTTTTTCAATGCTGGGGAGAGAGAGGAGGAAACTTATGTCAATTTAGGTACGCCCATTTAAAATGGAATAGAGTGGTACGAGTGGAAAGAAATAGAATAGAATAGAATAGGTGGTGAAATGATAAATTTATTTATTTGTTTGGATATATTTTAGAATGAAATAGAATTGATACGTTATTTGTAAAAAATATCCTTATTAATTAATGTAAATAATAAATAAGTAAGAGGATAAAAAGTTAATTTAATGTTAATTATTTATGAGAAAGGAATAGAATCACGATTCCGCCAATTGTAGATTTTCAAAAAATGCGATTCCGGCGTTTTAAAACACAACCAAATGTAAAACTAGGAATGGAATCAGGAATCGCAATTCTATTCCAGATTCATTTCTGCATACCACACATGACATTGAAACGACACTGTGTTTAGAGGCACCTATTATTATTAAGCAAATTTTGTTATTTGGTGTCAAATATAAAAGATTAAACTTTTAATAGTTACTTTATATCTATGCTCTATTATTTCTCTTTCTCTCCTCTCTATCTTTGTATTAAAAACCATTTCCACTTCCTACTCTCTTTTTAATTGTTCTCACTCTTCTTTTTTTTCACATGCATCCTTTTTAACTATTCCATTTTTTTTTTTCCACAAGCAATGCTTGTGCATTGTACGCTGGTAGAAAATTATTGAAAAGATTCATCATTCGGATGGCCAAAAAAATAAAAAAGATTCATCGTTCTTAGCAAATTTTGTTCAATGTGGGGAGTGGGAAAAAGAAAACTCATTAAATTGACCAATATGTCAAAATTAGGGTTGCCAAGGAAACGAATTGAGTCAAGATAATACATTACTAAACTCGAATCCTATTGAGCTTTAATCCTTAAATTGACACTTTGATAAGTTTGCACTCAATTCAATTAGGCTTAATTATTCTTATAAATATTAATTGAACTAAAAAAAATAAGTTGAGATTTTGGAATAATATAAAATTTTTAGTTAATTTAGTCCTAAAATATAATAGATATGGATTATTGAATATAAAAGGAAAAAAGAAATACAAAAACAAGCTTTAAAAATGGAAAGAATATGGGATTTATAATTTCTTATAAAACAAAAAGACAAAAATATTCAATAGGCTAATGAGCTATCCAAATTAGGTATTTTTAAAACTTGAATTCTATAGTTACTTGAGTAGCTTGAATTCTAATTCCAATCAATGAACTCGAACTCAATAGCACCTCTTTATAAATAAAATCAAATAGTACAAAAAATTTATAAAAATAAATTACAACAATTAATTCTAACTAATATAGCCACTTGCAAGATGGTGATAGAAATTAAAAAATCTTATTTTATATATTTTCCATAAAATAAATGAAAAAAGAAACTAAAACATTTATTTTCCCTTTCTATTGTCCTATCATTAAAAAAAATGTTTTCTTATCTTTTCTTAAAAAATAAAAATTTGAAAAATAGAAAATGAAAACGAAATATAAATTTTTTTCTTTAATTTTGCTTTTGGATATAGCCCCCTTTCTTTTTCCACAGTCTTCAAAAGCTCATTAAGTTTACATAAGTCCTTAGAATTTTAAACTTAATAGTTCTAAACCTAGTATCTTTGGTTTTTTTTTTTTCATCTCATCATACCAATGGTCGGACTGAAATCAAATCATTTTTTGGTTTTCAATTTACCTTTTCTAACTTCGACAAGTGGCAACTTCTATTGTAACTTACAAAACCCTTTTGATTCGTAGGCAAATCTTCCATAATGAATGCGTTGGGTTTAACATGGCTTGAAATCATTAAGATGATCAAATTTTAAGCAAAGGTTACCTACTTGTATCTTGCTTGACTAAGTAGGATTTAAATAGGTATTAAGAGTTATATTGAAGATTTTAAATATAAACCTTTTAGAATATACTCTAACAAGATAAGATATAAGATATTTATACTTTATATCCATTCTAAAATCTATATTTTAATATAATAAGGTATGGGTTAAAAAAATCCAGTATCCACCTTATAAAAATTATTAAATAAATATTAATAATGAGAAATAAAAATTAATATTATTATTATTTTCACATTGTAAATGATAAAATAAATAAATAAATAAATAAAGAATCTAAATATGTTGAAAACCCTAAATTGTTGCTAGTTACCTAAGGCGCCTCATACATCATTGATTTCTTTGTCGTCTCCTTTTCTTTCCCTTTTTGTTTTCTCGATTTTGTAGACCCCGCCTTTAACATACTACAATTTATAATAGTACATTATCATATTTATAATAATTATTCTATAATGTTTTACAATATGACATATGTTCTTCGATTGTATGTATTTGATTTTCTAAAATTTATAGAAGTGTTGATTATCTTTTGATGCTAGCGAGTACAAAAGTGCAATAGAAAAGTTTTTAATTATAGGAATCTGCTATAAGTTTCACATTTTCTTTTTAATATCAAATGAACAAATTTGATAGATATTTGTTGCAAGATTCAACTCTCTCACACGCACAAATTTTGTAATATTACTTTTTTAATATCACATAAACAAATTTTGTATTAGGAAGAATTTATGATATTAGAAAATTATTTTTTTAATTTCTTCTTATAGATGTTTGCTACTATAATTATATGAAAGTAGGTAGTCTTTCATGCTGCATTAAATCATACATATATAGTTATATATTAATATTACTTAGGAAAGTGCACTAAAATATAACAGGGGGGTGAACTGAGTATGTCAACTAATTTAACAAATTAATAAACTTTTAATTTAAATAAACAAATTAAGCACTACAATAACAATAGCAACAATGATGCACTGAAAGTATAAAAGAGATGGGGAATGAAGAATCAAGTTTAGATATAACGTGGAGTTCGGTCTACTCCCTAAACTTCATGATCACACAATACGCCTTCAACCAAGGTTTTCACACACTTTTATTAATCACCAACACAAATGCTCAATAAGAGCTATACACAAATTACAACAATCAAAATAATAATAATATCCTGACTTTTATAGTACTCTTTTACAAATGGCAAGTATAAGTACAAGAGCACTAATTTGATTTTTCTCTCAATAAATTTTGTGCAAAATAATGAACTGGAATACAAGAGTAAAAGGGAGGATCAATGGGTTTTTTTGTTTGTTTACAAATAAAGGCTCTCAAAAACTTACTTTAATATACCAAAGAGCGTATATTTATAAGTCTTTAACAAGTCAAATGGCCATTGGAGGAAACGTTTGAAATTTGACTAACATTAAATGCCTAATGGCTAGTTTTTACGCACTGGCTCACTGGTCCAAAGGATGCACTCATGAGCAGCTGATTGTGCCAGTGGATATGGCTGCGGTTGAAATTGTTCCTTGCTTAACTTGCACAGGCTCATCGATGCAACTTGTGCTAGTGCCTTCACCCGCATTTTCATCTAATTGTAGATTACTCAATTCTAAGGCCCATCAATGAGCCAATCCATGTCTTGCACTTATAAGCTCCATAAACACATGCTTGATTTGCTTTGATTTAAATGATCTTTATTTTCATTATATTAATCAATCAATTGTGATTCATTTAATTCAATGAGGCATGATGTGTTTAGCAAATTGGTTTATATAATTTTGTTCTCATCAATATCATTTGTTAGAATTAGCCGATTTAACAATCTTCCCTATTTTGATGAGGGCAAAATTATGTCAATACTCACCCACAATTAAGTATTTGGTGTAAAAAGTTTGCAATTTTAAAATGTAGCAAATACTTTAAATGCGAAGCGATAGAGATAGCGAAGGCTTCATTGATAGCACTGTATTTCGCCATATTTCTCCCCCTTTAACCTCATCAAAAAACCCCATAAAAATATTAAGCAAGCGGATCCAAATATCATATTATGAATATCATATTGAAGAATGGTTCATAACCTTAGCCAGAGCTCATTCATAACATGAAAAGCATAGGAATATGACAACATCTATAGTTTAATCGAAAGTACTATCATTAGGTAATAGTCATAATAATAAGTCGTAGGCGTTAATAATAGCCAATAAGAGAACTTCATAAGTACATGACAAAAGCAACCAACATAAAAAGATTTTAAGATCAAAGTTAGATAACAAGGAAGAAAAAAGCAAAAATAGGAACAAGATCAAGCATTTAGATCATCAGCAGGAGGTGGGGAAGGATGAATAGTATAGAAATGGTTTATGAACCCATGAATGTTGAAGCTAAAAGATCAAAATTCAAACTAAAGACCAGAAATCTGAGTTTACAAAGAGATATACCCAGAATTCATATGATCACGGAGCTCTTAAAGTGAAGAACTAGATAAGCTAAGAGCTCAAATAGGGGGTTCATCATCATCAGTATCTGAGTCCATATTAGATCAGGAAGGAGAGTACCATCACCAATAAATGGTTCTAAGGGTTTCTTGCTCACCCATTTACCATATTTCTTCTTTTAGGTACCTGAACTAATGGTATTGAAGGTGAAGGTAGGAACTTGAACTTATCAAGTTTCAATGCAAAACTCAACACCCTTGTACCTTAAGAAAAAATTTATTCTATTCCCCTTCAAGATGTGCATCGTAAGTCACAAATCCTACTGGGTCACTTAGGTTTGTTGCCCCTTACACAAAACATAACAGTCAATTGGAAATTGGTGAAGGACCCATCACCTAAAAGAGAGGTGGGAAGAATAAAAGTTGTGCGGTTCATGCCAATTTGGTCCCATAGCAAATATAGTATAGAGTTGTTCATAATAGATAGCACCATTAAAAATATTATGCATTCAGACCCCATTATATGAGACTACAAAAATCATGATGGGAAATCTTAATCCACTTTCCATATAGATAGGTGTATGGTTGATTTCTTACGAAATTTGAATCACTAAAACTAGTCTCCATTCTAACCCCAAACCACCATCAACTTCAAAAAATTCAATCAAATTACAGTAGAACATCTTAACAGCTTCTTCATTTACTTTAGTTGGAAAAAGCATGTATTTAGGACATTATTTATTACTACATCAAGAAGTTGAAGAATGAGAAAATAATCTAGAACTTCCTCTTTATAATTTCTACCAACATCTATGTGAAGATCATGGAACAAGGCATACCAATCCGAATGCTTCTTAGTTGGGAAAAGGAAGGTATCAAAGTTAAGTAGAGGAGGTGGAGTAAGGCCACGGGTAGTCCTTAAAAGCATGGTGAAGATGAAGCTGTGGAGAAGAGTGAAAACATGGGCAGAGAGAGAAAGAGCGAAGAGAAAAGCACTAGGGTGGATAAAGATGGAGGGGATGTAAGCCCTTAGATTTTACGATAATCTTATAAGCAAAACCCTGTAATCAATATCAGAACCAAAACCCTATAATCAAACCAAGTCAATTCTAAACCCTAGAAGCCTTACACTTGATCAAAGATAATTCTAAAACCCTAAAATACTAGATGAGATGAAAAAACATGGAAACCCTAGAGTTTAGTCGAGTATAAGACTTACACCTTAAAATGGTGAGTTTTCTTGAAAAAGCAATTGTTTCGAATCTTGCTAATATCAATTTATGTATCTAATCACCAACATGTAAATTAAGGCAAAATATTTCGACAAACAATTAATACTAAAATGATATTAAGAAATCCATATAATATCAAATAAAATTTTATTAGCTCATAAAAATGTTAGTTAAAACTTTTATATGCGTGTTTTTCTTTCTACCTATAAACAATTAGTCTTTTTTACTATTCAATCTGTAATAGCCATGTTTTTATTCCTAATATCATATTATATATAAGTGATTATAGTTGCTTATTAAAATAAATAAATAAATAACATGTTTTACATATAGATTAAGCTAGTGTAATTCAATATATTTGAGTAGTAGAATAAATATGCTGCATTAGTATAATAAATACTTAATATTAATTTACATATTGATGTTGTATATGGAATGAGTAATATTATATATATATATATATATATATTTCAAATATAGTGTAGCAATTTTTTTTTTAAGGAAACCAAAAGCTAAGTAAATGCTTTTATTTTACTTAAATTAATAACATTAATTAATTCTAATTAAAGCTACTTTATGACTATATGTGGGCTGCCTTAAAATTCAATCTTTGGATAAATATTAAGCCAAAAATACCCCAATTTTCGTCCAAAATCAGACCACCCTTAAAACAACCTCCCAACACAAGCACAAAACCCATTATTTTCTCTCCCAAAGCCACCCCAACTTCAAGACCAAAGTCCACATCCAAATTCTTGCAAGTTGGCCACCAAAAGATCATTCTAAAGCCTTGAAAACCAAGCCCAAATATTTGTAAGAGTTTGAGTTACATTTGATGCAAGTTCATAGTGTAGAGTTTGTTAAATGTGAATTTGATATGTATATATGTGTTGGTGATGTGTTAATGAAGGTTTAGTCTACCAAATGAAGTATAATATATGCATGTGTAGTAGTTGAAGTGTGAGAATGAAAATGGAATGATGTATGAGTGGTGTAGTATAGGTAAAGTGAAGTTGAGCTTGTTGAAAGTTGTGTTGATTGGGGGTGGAGATTAAAGTGAAATGATGTTGTTTAATGAGTTGGAAATGTATAATAGATGATGTGGAGTTCATATATCAAGTTATAGAGAGCTAAAAAGTGTTTTGGTTGAAGTTAAAAGTGCTAAAGTTTGAAAAAATTTTGTAAAACTGTCAAACACCTGCAAACGGCCCCATTTGGGGGGGATGTTTGGATCAAACGGCCTAACAAACGGCCCCGTTTGCAAGGGTGTTGCACTCTCGAATCAAAATTTCATTTTCCTTGAGTGCAAACGATCTCCCAAACGACCCTGTTTGCAAGGTTGTTGCGCTCTCGGATCAAAATTTCATTTTCCCTGAGTGCAAACGGTCTCCCAAATAACCCCGTTTGCTAGGGCGTTTCGCTCTCGGATTTTTTCCCTATTGCGACGCTATTTTGTAAATTAGTCATAACTTTTTCATTCGATCTCTGATTGAGGTGATTCAAATTGATTTGGAAAGCTTAAAAAGAGATCTACAACTTTTATGTTTTAAGTTTTCACAAATTTTAAGAGTAACAATGCTTAAATTTTAGTTCTTTTCAACTGATACACTTTTCAAATAAAGTTTAAAACTTATTATTGGTTGTTAAAAGTTCTCCCAAGCTTGATAAATGATCATTTAAGTATTTTTTGAGTATTGTATGATAATATATGATATCTAAATGCTATGTGATGATGTTGTGATGATTTATTTGAATTTCTTTGGATGATTATACTTGAGATTTGATGAATATATATACTTAAACTAAGTGTGAGTTTGTAATTACTTCTTTTTACAGTGAGTGATCCCTTCGGTTATTCCCATTGATTCTCGAGCTAGTGCAAGTACGCAGTAACGTGTTTGTTCTTTGCTTAGGATAGGCATATCTTTAATAAATTTTAATATAGAAAAAAAAACTTAAACCTTTGTTTGAATTGGATGTCTCTTACGCTATTTAAATCCGTATCTGGCCTAGATGGTAGATCGGTATCTGGTTCGGGGAGTAGCACCTTGTTCAGATTGGGGGCATGGTAGATTAGGCGCTTAGGCCACCCCTGTCTTTTGATAAGACTTTCCTAAGTGGTACGGCGAGTAACTGATGGGGAAAACGGTATCGGCGTAACGTTTGCTTAAGCTTAGAATGAAATAATATGATTTAGTTCAAATGTTTATAGGAACAGTTGGACTAAGTGATGTTATGGACTAAGATAAGTGAAGTTGTGTAATGGCTGTTAACCTTGGATGAAGTTATTTTCTCCTTTATGGATATATCATCTAGAGATATAAGTGTCCGAACTACTTATATCAACCCCTTGAGCATCGTGATCGTTACTCAGGACCCCAAATATCCTTATTGTTCGGAGTTTGAATACTCCAGTGATGTTTGACTAATTAAAGATTATCTAATAAATGAATGATTGTCACATTGCATTATAGTTTAAGATCATGTGAGCCATTACGCATTTGTTTTGTTACTTGTGTACTGGGCCTCTGGCTCACATTTTATCCTTTTCAGGTATAGATGACAAATTCTATACAAGTATGGGATATGGATCGGATTTTGAGGAGTTCTTAGATGATTGGAAGGAGTAGAGACGACCTTGACGTTGATGGAACCCTTATGAAATAGAATAGCTATATGCGCATATATGCTTTGAAAACTTATGTATTAGTTAATAGGATTTTTGTTATCTTTTGATATATTTTGTAAATGGCTTGTTTACGAGCCTTGTTTGTAATGTATGTATGTATACACACACACACATATATATATGGTTGTATTATGTACTATTAGTAATAAAGTTTATTCTTATAAGACATTTAGGCAAATAATTATACAAATTGATCATGGATTACAACCTTACATATAATACTGCAGATTATATGTGGTTGGGGAACTCGGTTTGCCTATTTTAAATATAGGGGTAAATCCGGGGTCTTACACAATCACTATTCACTACTATTCACATCAATCACATTTTTCTTACGCTTATACAGTTTATTATTACACCTTACATAACCTACTTTTATTCATATCTAATCACCATATTTTATTGCACTTTTCTTAATCTTTTCTCTTCTTTAATTACTCTCTCTCTCTCTCTCTCTCTCTTCTCTCCCCTAAGAATCAACGCCTATCTCCCCTACCTTCTTTCTCTCTATTTTATTTTCTTTTTCTATTATTTTTTCCATATTTAATTACCTCACTTTTTTTGTTCATCTATAAATATCTCTTCCCTCTTCATTTTTCCCACACTTTACAATCTTCCTCTCAAAATTTCCTATCCCCCTTTCCTCTCTTTCATGCTAGCCCCCTCCCTCATTTGCCTCTGTTAAATTTTCTTTCATCTTTCATTTAGGTAAACACACTAAACACTCTTCATATATTATGTTATGTGACATGTGTATGTATATGTTTTTGAATGGTTTCCATAAAAATCCTCATGACACATGGTGCGAGAGAATGGAAGTGCAAGACAACATATTGAGTTTATGTCACATAATGTTATTTTTATGTTCATGTTATAGTTCATGATGTTATGATCATCTTATTCTTGTTTACTAATCTAACTTTCTATATGTAATATGTATATGTTGATATTGAGAAGACACTAGGAATACTTAATAGGGGGGTACATTGAGTATTTGCCTAAAAATCCCAAATAATTAATTTTAATTTCAGCAGATTAAAATTTAAATAAATTTTTAGTGAATAAATAAAAAATAGATATAAAGCTTAAATTAAAGAGATAAAGTTAAAGGAAATCAAGCCAGATTTAACTTGTAGTTCAACCCATTTCTCACTCTCAATGGTTCACAAATTGCCTCTATCAAAATTTTCACCACCACTTCAATTAATTTCAAAAGTTAGCTCAAGATAGATAATTACACAACTCGGGAAATAAATTATTTCCTCTCTCTTTAAGTACTCTTTAAATAAATAGCAATAAATATGAACTTAGCACTAGAGCATATGTTTTCTCTCTAAAAGATATACAAATATTATATACAAGAGAACAAAAAGAAAGATTTGTTTTATCGCAATAAACAGCTCAAAATGATTTTGGCACTTCATACTTTTTGTTGTTCTCGGGACTTGTATATAAATAGACTTTAAATTCCAAAATTTGTTAGATATAATGTCTATAGTTTGCTAAATATTAAATGTGCTTCAACTACTATTTTCTTACCACATAAGCTTTAGACATTAAGCTGTCGTACCTCAAATACTAGTCAAGCCACCATCTGTCGTGCCCCAACTTTGCCCTCGATAATCTCTCCACATGTAAGGTTCTTCAAGCCTCAAATTTAAACTGTCGCACCTTAAGTTTTCATCACTTCGAGCCATCAACGTGGCCCGCGACTAATACTATGAGCTTTCTATCTTTGTCGAGCCTTGGTTTATAACATGTCGCACCCCAATTTTAGCACGTCGAGCCCTTAATGTGACCTTCAACTAGTACTGTCCACTTTTTTACCTTGTTTCCTTTAAACTTTAACTTGTTGTGTCTTAATCACTTGATATGTCTAAGACTCGACCAACCCTTGTTTCTTTTAAAGCCTACAGAAAACTCCACAAACACGCGTAAAGCACACACATGTATATTTAACTAATTAAGTGTGGTTTACAATAAATAAATAGTTAATTGTGTATTATATTGTCTCATCAAAATCACATTGAACACTCAGGTTCAACAATCTCCCCTTTTTTTATGAGGACAATTTATACACAATTAACTTATATTCTCTCCACTATACTCCCCCTCAATTAATATCTTGTTTTCAAGGAAATTTTTAGGTTTCAAGTCAAAATTTTGATGCTTATTTCTAAGGAAATGCATATTACACTTAATACGTCATTTTCTCATCTTCTTCCCCTATCAAAACAAAGTATATGCATGCTTTTAATTGTGCATCCTATACTTCTCCGCTTTTGTACTCATCAAAAGCAAATATATGATAGATTCAATATATGCAAGCAAGGAGAGATGAACAGATATATAAAATTCAACTAAAAAAAAAAAATGCCTTGATAGAGGACTTCACATTTGCCTACACCCATGTAGGACTTCACACACGTGCCCATACTCAGATACCACTCATGCCTACATCTATGTTGGACTTTACCGCAAATTCCTATATACAGATATGACTTCACACACCACTTCCCTATACTCAGATAGGACTTCACTACTTGCCTATACACAAATAAGACTTCACCGCAAATGCCTATACATAGATAGGACTTCACCGCATTTGCCTATATACATATAGGACTTCACCACGCTTACCTGTACATAGATAGGACTTCACCACGATTGCCTACATTTACGTAGAACTTCATCTCATTTGCGTACACATAGATAAGCAATCATAACATCATCATCATCGAAGGCAAATATGTAATATCCAAACAAATCAGATCAACACAAAAAGATTTTTAGGCATATATTATATTTAGCAACTTATTTAGCCCAAAATCCTATTCTATGTCAACTTAGTTCAATAATACTTAGTACTCATTGTAGACACCCCATTTTTGTCTATTTAAGGTTTAAATTTATAATAAAAATTAATATTATAGCCCACAAAATATAATAAAAGACATTTCAAAGAAGAAAATAAAAAATAAAATAAAAAATGAAGAAAAAAATAAATAATAAATAAAATATTAATATTGGGCTTTATATAATATTGATTTTAATTATAGATTTATTTTGGATCCAATTAAATACCCCATATAAATGAGCTTATTTAATTGGATCCATTTTGAAAACCTTACTTAAAATTTTTGTACAAAGCAGTGGCATAAGATAATAGCTTATATGAATAAGTCATTAGTATGCGTAAGGAAGACTTGAGTTTGATTCTGCGATGAAGCAAATTATCTTTTATTTTTTCACATGCTCTCGTTAATCAGATGAGGTAAGCGAATATGCGAATGAGAATCTTCATCCCAAGAACATGGGGGCCGGTTCTATTGACAAGGCAACGGTTAGACTAATTCCAATGAGGGTGATTCCGGTGATTTTGAGAGCAACCACGTCAAGTCTAGACGTGCATAATCAAATGGAGAAATGGGCACCTTCGCAGATCGGACTTGGGTCAAATGAGGGCAGTCGAATCTGAGGAAAAAGTAGCGGCCAGCGAGAAAGGAATTGGCTTCTCCGGCGACTTTTGAGATTAGGAAAATATGGGGATAAAAGTTTCTGAAGGTCCCGAACAGGCGAACACTCCTGTGAGCTCAGTTAATTCCAATGACAGTCCTAGAAGCTCCCTTCAAAACATTTCGAATTTTTCTAGAAAGCTTCAAAATCCCTAACTCCTATGCAAGTTCGAATCCTAGCTTTTTTTAGTGGATTTCTATTGTGATTTTCTAATCGCAGGCGACCCAATTTGCTAGCCAACCACTTGAATCCGTCCATTCGGATTTCCAGCTCCCGTCGTCGACTTCAATCCCGCGCAAGTAAGTTGAATTCCCTAATTCTTCTTCTTTTTATAATAATAAAATAAATAAAAGAAGCATGATAATAATGTTATTTAATTAGTTGTCTGTATTAAAATCTTTTTTTTATTAGTAAATTAATAATAATTTTTCATGTATAATGAATTTTAGTAACGCAGAGTAGTCTTTTATGATGCTTGAATAATGTAATATGATAAGTGTTTATGTCATAATGTCTATATGTGAAAATTTTTTTTCTCTTTCTTTTTTGTAATTGCTGAATTGTCACCCTAGTAATATGATATTAAGCAGAAAATAAATATATTACATTTAGATATAAATGGCAATATTGATGATACTTGATATTTTAATGACACTTAGAATACTATGATCTTCGTATGAATTTTGTGTCCTACTTCATATAATATGGATTGGATTTTGTCTTCTTATGTTTGATATGGTTGTATAATGCAATAAATAATAATCTCAATTTTGACAATACTGTAATTTATGAATATTTACTTGACCATAATATGAATTATTTATGTCACATGTTAAATTAGAATTTTGTCTTATTAAATCAATGTGTTTGATATGTTACTTATAACGTTATCTTCATCATGTCAATAGGAATCTTAATTTTAACCATATGTGAAATAGTTCGATATATTATCATGATGTTTATGATATTATGTATGTTTGAAAATTTTTGTCGCTTAGGAAATTTTGATTTTTTATGAAATTGCAAAACCTAAATCGATAGATCCAGGGTTCATATCATAAAAAATGTTAATGTCATAAAAGTTAATGAAAGTAACGAATTTAAAGGAAAAATAATTTTAAAATTCTAAAATTAATCAACAAACTCAATTTTTCTTCAAAAGAATTACGTATTGTTTGATCCTGATTAGCAGGTACGTAGGCACCTACGGAGCAACATAAAAAATGAAAAAAACCTTTTTTAAACACTGAATTGATTCATTATTTATGGTAATTATTGTTTAGATTTATAAACTTTAATGATAAATTGTAAATTTCATAGTCTATACATTAGTAAAAAAATTTTAGCGTTAAAATGATAAAATTTCAGTTTATGAATTTAACTGGTAACCATATGGTTTTAATAGGATAGCCTCGAATACAAAAATCTCTAGTTTAATAAAATTGGTTTTAAATCAATTTTTTTGCAGATCAATAGCTAAGTTAGGATGAACTAACCTATTGATCCTAACTTACAATTTTTGCTCAATTTTGATTAGGTGGCGACTCCAAAATATTTTTTAAAAAAATTAAATTTCTTTTAATTCCTAGTCAAGAGTTTGTATCAAATGGGTCAGGTTTGGTACAAATCGAATTACAAGAAATAAAAACTAGAAATTGAAAAAACCATACTTGACACTCATCTTGCTTGATCATTCCCAATTCTCTTCTTAAAGTGCAAAAACGATATTCACTCAAGGTTTTGTAAAAATAACAGTAATTTAATTATTTGTATCAATAAATTCTAAGCTGATATCTTTGTTTATAATATGATCTTTAATGAAATGATGTATAATTTTGATATGCTTGGTCCTTGAGTGTTGGTCAAATTTTTATTCAAATTTATAGCATTCATATTATTACAAAGAATTGGAACATATTCAAAATTTAAATCATAATCAAGTAAAGTTTGTTTCATCCATAAAATTTATGTATAACAACTACCAACTGCTATATACTCAGTTTCAGTAGTTGAAGTGTAACCAAATTTTGCTTTTTAGAGTGCCAAGATATTAAAGAATTTCCAAGAAAATGACATGTGTTGCTTATGCTTTTCTTATCTACTTTGCATCCAGCAAAGTCAAAATCAGAGTATCCAATAACGTTGAAAGAAGCAAATTTTGAATACCACATGTCAATTTCAATCATGTCAGTAAGATACTTAAAGATACGTTTTACTGCATTCAAGTGTGATTCTTCTGAACAAGATTGAAATCGTGCACATGCACATGCGAACATAATACCAAGTCCAGAAGCTGTCAAATATAATAAATTGTCTATCATAGCTCTATACATCTTTTCACAAACATTTTTGCTTTTTTCATCTTCAGCAAGCTTTAAACTTGTGCTCATTGGGGTTGGTTTTGATTTGTAATTATCCATTTTGACCTTTTTAACAATTCTTTTGTATATTTAGCTTGATTGATAAAGGTTCCATTTTCAGCTTGTTTGATTTGGAGATCAAGAAAATAATCGAGTTCTCCCATCATACTCATTTCAAATTCATTTTTCATGGACTCAACAAAATCTTTTATAAGACTCATATTTGTAGCTCCAAATACGATGTCATCAATATGGATTTTCACAATCAAAATCAAACTTGTAATTTTTAATGAATAATTGTATCAACTTTTCCTCTTGAAAAACCATTGTTTAATAGGAAGTTACTAAGTTTTCATACCAAGCTCTAGGAGCTTGTTTTAATCATAAAGAGTTTTGTATAATTTAAAAACATGATTAGGAAAATCATTCTTTTCAAAGCCCTGTGGTTGCTCTATATAGACTTCGTTCTTTATAAAACCATTTAAGAAAGCACTTTTGACATCCATTTGGAAAAAGTGCGAAATTCTTAAAAGTTACAAATACCAAAAACATTCTTATAAATTCTAGTCTAATAACTAGAGCAAAAGTCTCATCAAAATCAATTCTTTCTTCTTGATTATAACATTTAGCAATCAATCTAGCCTTATTTCTTGTTATTAAACTAGATTCATTAAGCTTGTTTCTATAAACCCATTTGG
Source organism: Combretum micranthum (assembly GCA_024138025.1). Lineage (NCBI taxonomy): Eukaryota > Viridiplantae > Streptophyta > Magnoliopsida > Myrtales > Combretaceae > Combretum > Combretum micranthum. The sequence goes on along the minus strand of JAMXBD010001379.1, from coordinate 98,540 downwards.
TTCCAATAACAGGTATTTTCAGGTTTAGGAACCAAATTCCGTACATTCATTCCTCATGAACTAGTTTTTTCCATCTTGCATTGCATCAATATAAAATTATGCTTCATCAATATTTTAGGTTATGTTTGTCATAGAAAAACCAGATTACTTAAATTCCTTAAAGATGATCTTGTTTGAACACGATTTGAAGGTTCACCAATTATTAGATCCTTAGGATGTGATTTAGTATATTTCCATTCTTTAGGCAGATCATTATTAGATTCGTGCTCATCATCATCCAATTCTTATCCATTAACTTCTTTATGACTGTTTTCAAGAGCAAATTTATTTAAAATAACACAAACAACATCAACATCATCATTTGAGCATACATCAGGCATAGAATCACCAAAAGCAACATGAATTGATTCTTCAACAACTAAAGTTCTTTTATTAAAAACTTTATGAGCTTTACTTGTGAAAGAATATCCTAAGAAAATTCGTTCATCACTTTTAGAGTCAAGTTTAGCCAACTGTTCTTTGCTGTTGTTCAAAATATAACATTTTATACCAAAAAGATGAACTTCAGAGTTCAATGGAATTTTGATGAGACAATTTAATATAAAATCAACTATTTATTTGTTGTAAACGAAACTTAATTAGTAATGTACATATATGCATGCTTTATGCGTGTTTGTGGTATTTTCTACAGGTTTTAGCAGAAACAAGAACTATCAAGGGCAAGCCATAGGAAGTGGTTGAGGGTTGGCAAAGCTAAGGCCTAAGCAAGCCTAACAATCAAGATGCGACAAAGCAATGGTCAAGGGTTGACAAGCTCATGTATGCCTAAATAGTGGTTGAGGGGTCGATCGAGTCCTAAACAAGTTAAGTAGTTGAGGCTCGACAAGTTAAGTCAGATGCACAACAAGCTAAAGAAAAGAATAGACTTGTTAAGGGTCAAGTTTAGAGTCAACGTGCCAAAATGTTGATGCTCGACTAGTACAGAACAAATTCTTGACAAAGCTAAGGAAGCAAATATTGCTATTAAAGGTTATGTTGAAGGCTTAACATGATGCAGACTTAGGACTCAATGTGCCAAATTTGAGGCTCAAAGAAGCATGAATGTGGAGAGGCTATCAAAGGCATAATTGAGGCGTAGCAGATTGTGGCGCAACAAGTATTTAAGGTGCAACAGCTTAAAGTCTAAAACTAATGTGGCAAGAAAAGAATCGTTGAAGCACATTTAATGTTTGGCAGATTATAGACATTGTGTCTAATGGACTTTTGAAATTCAAAGGTATTTATATACAAATCCTAGAGAACAACAAAGAGAGAAGAACTGCCAAAATTATTTTACAAGCTCATTAATTGAGATCAAACAAATTCCTTTTCTTTATTCTCTTGTACATAATATTTGCAAATTATTAAGAGAGAGAAAATATACTCTAATACTCACTTACTATTAATTGCCATTTCCTTTAGAGCACTTAAAGAGAGAGGAAATATTTTATTCCTTGAGTTGTATAATTGCTTATATTGAGTTAAATTTTGATATTAATCGAAGTTGTGGTGAAGACCTCGATAGAGGCAATTTGTGGACTGTGCCCGAAAGTCTGTCAAGAATTTAGAATTTAAGAAACCTTAAAAATTTCCTTTGTTCTGTTTTTGTGGACTGTTTACTTCTATTTGCCTTTATGGACTATTATGTAGACTTTCCTAATATCTCAGTTTCTATGTTAATGTTTCATTTTGTTGTTAGTATTACTTCTTTTAATTTATCATGATGCTAACAAAATGGGGAGAAAAGTAAATAAAATACCTGGAAATGAATATTTGAATTGGACTTACATTTTCAAAAATAATTATTGTGTTTATATGGGTTTTGTTATCATCAAAAAAAGGGAGAATGTTAGGTTCTCTCAATATTAGTTTTGATGATAATAAAAAAAGATTAAGTGATTACTAACAAATTTATCAAATGTGCAATGCTTAATTTATTAAGTATGATAAAAGTTTTGTGAAAGTACCAAAGTTTATGAAAATTGTTTTCAAAGAAGATTCAACTCAGAAGGTAACGCAGAAGGTAGACATGATGAATATCAAATAGATAACAATACTCAGGAGATAACTTAGAGAGTAAATTGGCTACACAAACAAAAATTATAAATTTACGTACAGCAAGATGAAGATCGAATTTTCTAAGATTTTTATGGATTTGAAGACCCAGCTCCAAAGTTGAATGTATTTGGGTAATACATTCAAATATGTTCTACTAAGTTGGTTCAAGTATCCAAAGGGATTCAAGTTTACAAAGAATTGAGATTCAAGTTTACAAAGATTTCAAATTTTTTACAGCAAGTTTAAGCTTACATATTTATGTTCGATTTCCATTTAAAAGTTTAAAACTCAGTTCAAAACTGTCATAAAGAAATTCATTGTCTGAGGAATATCTAAGTCACATGATGACAGATCAAGAAATTTGAATTCATGAAATTATCAAGTACGGACCAATTTTTTGGGATATCAATGCGATTCAAATTTAAGTAGTATCAGATGATACTTATCTTTAAAGAATGGCCAGCAACGTTTGAATATCCATCTTAAGTCGTGTCACAAGAAGATATATATCATATTGACATGAAGTTTGAAATCTCCGACAGGCACAAAAAATAGGATAGATATCTTCATCAATGTTCAACCTTATCTTTTTTTTTTTTAATCCGTTGGAAGATCATATCAATAAGGAGAAAAATTTGGAACCAATTTTTCAAATCATCGTCTTATCCATTGAAAACTTGGAGTTCATATATCGAAGAATGTCAAGAAACAAAAACATATAAAGAAGCTCTCAATACTCTAAAAATTTTCACAGCGCAAAAATGTAAATTATGCTAATTTTAATTTTCATCCTTTGTACTATAATTTGAGAGGATAATTTATACTTTTTCCTTATTTGGTGTTGATTACTTGTGAGAGATTGTAGAGGAGTGAGAGTGACATTTTTTTTCTCTATAGATCAATAAATAGCTTGAGTGAATGCTAGATAGGCTGAGCAGAGTGATTGAAGTCCATTGTATTTGGGTGAGCTTATACGCACATTTCTTGATTGGATATAGTAGAACATACCGGTGTGGAATACCGAGTCCCCAGCTTGAAGCTAAAAGAGAGGATTGACGCTCAAGCGAAATCTTTATAAATCGATTTTGCACTTTTCTCTTCTTTTATCTTTTTAATTTCATGCATGTTTACTTATTTGTTTTAGTTGCACATTAAAATCAGAGAGTAACTGATAGCTCAACTTTTAACAATTGCTTACTCTTTGAGAATTTAAGTGAACATGATTTTATTCTAATTATAATTAATATTATCTGTGACTAAGTTTGATTGTTTACAAGTAAGATTATAAGCTATTGTAATTTGATTAACCAAGTTGTGCGACTTTGGTTGAATTTTAAATAAAGATAGGATTTTAAATTTTAATTAAATAACCAATTCACCCTCTCTTGGTTATTCTTTTATGACCAGTACTCTAACTCTATCTCTTTAATTTACGCTTTATATCTATTGTGTATTTATTTGTTTTATTTATTTTTTGGGAAAATACTCAATTCACTCTCCCTCTTAAGTATTCTTAGTGCATTTTCAAAGTTCATAAGGGGTTTTCTTTAAAATTTGCCTTATAAAAATTTGGTTTGAAATATAGCATGTAGTATTCATAGCTTCAGCCTAAAAATATTTTGGCAAATTATTTTCACACAACAATGGTTCTAGCCATTTCAATCAATGTTCTATTTTTCTATCGGCTATACCATTATGTTGTCGAGTTTTAAGAGCTGAAAATGTGTGTTCAATACTATAATTATTATAAAAATTTTCCATTTCATGATTTTCAAATTCTCTCCCATAATCACTTCGAATTGTAACAATGTTAAGACTTTTTCCATTTTAGACTTTCTTGTAATATCTAAAAAAGACATGATTAGTTTCATCTTTAAATGCAAGGAAGAAAGTCCATATGTATCTAGTAAAATCATCAACAATAACCAAGGTGTATTTCTTTCTTCCCAAACTTAAGGTTTGAATAAGACTAAATAAATCCACATGCAATAGTTCTAATGGCCCATATATGAAAATAACATCCTTAGACTTAAAAAAATCTTAGTTTGTTTTCTTTTTTACACATGCTTGGCAAATCTTGTCTCTTTGAAAATTGATTTTTGGTAAACTTTTGACAAGATCCTTTTTAAAAAGTTTTGAAATGATGTTCATACTAGCATATTCAAATTTTCAATGCCATAATCAATTATTGTCATTTTCAGAATATAGAAAAGTTTCATTTGATGTTTTAAAATCATCTAAATTTATTTTGTAAATATTTACTTGTCTATATCTTTCAAAACATGCTTGGCTATTGTTAATTCTTCCAATAGAACACTTTTTGGTAAAAAATGTTACTTTGAAACCATTATCATACAATTGGCTAACACTTAACAAATTATGTTTCAAATTATCTGCAAGGAAAACATTTTTAATAAATAAATCTTGGTTAACGAGAATGTTACCTTCACCTAAGACTGTTGATTTTCTGTTATCCCCAAAGGTAACACTCCACGATTCTTCAAGTGAGTAAGTGATGTGAACTTGGACACATCTCCCATCATATACCTCGAACAACCATTATCTAAGTACCATTCATTGCTTCCACTTGAGGATCCCTACAAAATAAATCATTATTTCTTTAGTACCCATGTTGTTGAGGTCCTTTTTTGGTTAGAGGGTACAATAACTTCTCTTTTTGGAACCTAAACAAACCAGCCTTGATATTATAAAACTCAGATTTTCTTATTGCACAGTTGTGTACAATATGACCTGCTTTGCTATAATAAGTACATGTCCCATAAGTAGCTTTAACAATATTTGTTTTGTGAGGCTTACAATTATTTTGACCACTATAACCAATTCCAAATTTATTTAAATCACAGTTTTAGCTTCCAAGAAGTGTGTTTAAATTTTTCTTTCCATTTGTGAATTTGGCTATTATAGCCTTTGAATCTTCCAAGCTAGTTTTCAACATTTTATTTTCATTTTTCAAGGTTTCTAGCTCATTAATGATTTCATTTTTACAGCTATCAGCACATGCAATGTTGTTATCTTTTATGGTCTTAACAGCAATATCTAGCAGATCATTTTCAATCTTTAATTTCTCATTTACTTCCTTTAACTCATTATTTTTGCTTTTCAAATTTTTGCACTTAATAATTATCCTTTCATTTTCTATTTTCGGATTGTTTATCTCTTCATTTAGCCTTTCATTATCAGTTTTAATTTCTTTGTGCTCAATTTGAAAATTTTTCTAATTATTCTCCAATTTCTATCATTAAAGTTTTCAATATGTTAATTTTTTCCTTAGCTTTCATCAATTTACAGCAGACCTTTTTCATATGTAACATGCAATTCATCGTATAAAGAAGAGTAGGGAGATGTTGCCTCATTGTTCAAGGCTATTAAGCATATAGTCTCATCATCTGAATCCAATGAGTCCTTATCACTCCATGTTTCCATGTAAGCTCTCTTCTCCTCCTCCTTCGATCTCTTTTTAAGCAAGGAGCAAATACTGTTATATGTGTCATGGTTTTTGGCAGCTGAAGGATATGATCACATCATTTCTTTTGTGCTTGAATGAGTTACCGTCATACTCTGTTTTCTTTGATTTTGGCCTCATGAATTTTTTGAGCTTCTTGCCATCAATACAAGATCTTCTTATTCATCTTCATCACTTGATTCTTGTCTTGCGACTTTTAGAGTGACTGCCTTTTTATCACCTTCTTCGCCTTGCTTTTGATGAGCTAATGGGTTTGAGTACATCGGAAGTTCTTCTTTACTAAGGGCACTAAGGTCACAAGCTTCCTCTATTACTGTCCTCTTACCTTTCCAATCTCTTAGAAGAAGTTTAGAATTGATTTTCAAATTAGTAAGGTTTTTCCCAGGTACACTTAAAGGATTTATAATGTTAATAAATCTATTATGTATTTCATCGATAGTTTCATTTGGGAGCATTTTAAAATTTTCAAATTCACTACATAAGAGACTTATTTTAGTGTCTTTGACTCTGGACGTTTCTTCATAGGTCTTTTCAAGCTCATCCTAGATTTCTTTAGCTGTAGAATAAGTACGGATTCTGTTGAAATCGCTTTCATTTAAACCATAGTGTAAAATATTCATGGTAATTTCACTTAAATCTAATTTTTTTTCGAATCCCTTAAGTATAATCAGTTTCTAATTTTCCCTCAATTTTAAGAGACCCATTTTTAATAACATTCCATATTAATCTATTTTGGGCTTTTAAAAGAATTTTCATCCTACGCTTCTAGTAAGAGTAATTACCCCCACTTAGAAGCGGAGATCAGTTTATAGCTTGCCCCTCTAGAAATCCTAGTATATTTGAAGCCATGATCTTTACTCTATTTAGTGGTTAAGCATAAAAATAATAGAGACCAACTTCGATACTAATTTATAAGATACTACGAATACTTAAGAGGGGGAGTGGATTGATTATTTGCCAAAAAATCCCAAATAATTAATTTTAATTTAGCAAATCAAAATTTAATAAATTTGTAGCTGATAAATAAACAATAGATATGAAGCGTAAATTAAATAGATAAAGTTAGAGAAAATCAAGCTAGATTTAACGTGGAGTTTAGCCCACTTCCTACTCTCCATGGTCCACAAATTACCTCCATCGAGGTCTTCACTATCACTTCAATTAGTTTCAAAAGCTAGTTCAAGATGAGCAATTACATAACTCAGGAAATAAAATATTTCTTCTATCTTTGAGTGCTCTTTAAATGAATAGCAATAAATATGAACTGCGCACTAGAGTATATATTTTTCTCTCTAAAAGATATACAAATATTATATACAAGAGAACAAAAAGAAAGATTTGTTTCAATGCAACAAAGAGCTCGTAAAATGATTTTGGTGCTTTATACTTTTTGTTGTTCTCCAGGACTTGTATATAAATAGCCTTTGAATTTCAAAAGTCCGTTAGACACGACATCTATAACTTGCCAAACATTAAATACACTTCAACGACTCTTTTCTTGCCACATCAGCTTCAGACTTTAAGTTGTCGTGTCATAATATGCCGCGCCCCAACTTTGCCCTCGATAGTCTCTCCACACATGAGATTCTTTGAGCCTCAAATTTGAATTATCACACCCTAAGTCTTCATTACTTCAAGCTCTTAGCATGACCCACAACTAATAATGAGCTTATTATCTTTTTCGTGCCTTGGTTTAGAACATGTTGCACCCCAAGTTCTTAGCATGTCGGGCCCTCAACGTGACCCTCAACCAGTACTGTCCACTTCTTTGCCTTATTGCCCTTCGACTTTAATTTGTCACGTCTTGATCATTTGATATGTCTAGGCCTCGACTAACCCCTGTTTCTGCTAAAACCTGTAGAAAACTCTACAAACACACAAAAAGCATATATATATATATATATATATATGACTAATTAAATGTAGTTTACAATAGATAAATAGCTAATTGTGCATTATATTGTCTCATAAAAAATCACATTGAACACTCAGGTTTAACAGATATTTATAATCTTTAGAGCATATTGCTTATTAACATAACTTTATTTATTTTATGCACTTTAATTTATTTCATGTTATATGTTTTCTTAAGACTAGTCAACTTCTAGTCTTGAATTGGTTCATAATCAAGTTCGAATGAGACTGGAATATTTCTAGTTTTAGAAACCCCTGACAAGACTCTAAGACTCTCACTTACTTTTATTTCATCTTATTTTGCTTTTAATTATTTTATACGATGATTGAATTATTTCAAGTATTAAGGAGCCTTGGTATGAGCTAAGACTCCCATGATCTATTTTATCTTCAATTTTATTATTAATTTACCCTGTCACTTTTTATAGTATTTTGACTTCAGTTTTATGTTCATACACATGAAAGACTCATAGTGATGTTATCATCATGATTTAAAATAAATTCTTAAGCTTTATACGTTGATGATTCCTTGTTATGTAAAATAGTTTCAAAAACTTATTTTCAATACTTAGGAAAATCCTTAGTACAAATGAAAATTTAGAAAAAGGAAATTAACTTCTCATTTTCTTAAAAATGTCAAGACTTAGACATGAAATTTAGTAATTTTTACAACTTGAAATTATTTTCTTAAAATTACACAAAAGTCAATGCTTTACGAAATAAGTTTTCAAATAGATATTGTTTACAAATCCTTAAGAAGACCAAAATTTCCAAGGAAATGAAATGAGTATAAGAACTTCATTTTCAAGTTGAATCACCTATTTAAAAAGCTCTAAATAAATATATTTTTACAACAAGAATTCAAAGGACATTTTCCATATTCCTAACTTGATTTCAAAGTCTATTTAGTAAAAACTCTAATTTGAGCAACATCACTAAGATCATGCACATATTATGAACTATTATTATTGGTGAATGATTTTCAAGCAATATGTATTTAATTGTAAGACTTAAATCCTTTAAGGTCATATAACTGTGTTATAATTTCTTGTATGCAAAAATATTGCTATCTTCTTAAACTACATCACGTCATTGGCGTCTTCTATTATTATGAAAGTACATCTTCCACATGATATCAAAGCTTTTGCATGACTAAGGTAGTCATTCCTAAGCTTTAGTTTTGTATGCGGTAAACTGCTACATTTATGATACCTCTTGGGATCGAAAAGGGAGGTAATGGGGATAGAGTGATGAGTTGATAAATGTGTGAGTTTGGAAGGTCAAAGTAAGAGATTTAAGAGAAAAGAAAGAAAAGATTTTAGGGTTAGGAGAGGGGTTCATAAGGGAGAAAAAAAAAGAGAAAGGAATGAGGGGAAGGTGCAAACAACATATATATATATATATATATATGAGTCTAAAAACGTGTACAACAAGCCAGTCGACTTTTTGTGTCTATGCTTAACCACATTATGGAGTAATGAGCTCATAGGTGAGCCCCTATTTCCAGCAAATTTTTGCAAGCCTAAAGCTAAAACAATGGAGAAAGTTCAGAGCTAAATAATAATGGATAAATGGGCGATGTGAACTATGTGACAAAGTATTTTGGTCTTGTGGCTTGATCCCATACAAGATTGTGTGTAGGTAAGCATCAAGGAAGATTTAGCCATTTTCTATGTATGTTTATCCTATGTTGTAGGCTTGAAACTTCAATTTTAGCTTAAACTCACTTTTGATCAATAAGGGTGCTTCAAGCACATAGATATGGATGAAATACACCTGCTTAAGTAGAATTTTTATGGAAAAAGTGAAATGTGAGCACATTGTGTGCAAGCAAGCTTGAATTTGAGTTGATTTCTACCGATGTGCACAAATTACATGTGTCGAGCCCGAATTTTGCTCATTTTCTCCTAAAGGTCCCGATCCATATCAAACCCAACTCATTTGATATCGATCACTCGACAAAGAACCAGTAGGGTTTTCGTAAAAAGCCCGGTTTTCTGAAAAAAAAAATGATTGGAGTCGCCACCAGCTAAAGCTGGAAAAAAGGTGAACCAGAAACCAAATGGGTGGTTTGGTTTCTAGTTCGGCCACTGGTATTCGAAAAACCAGAAATTGCTGAGTTCGGGGGCTACTATTTTAAAACCTAAATGGTTATATAGACTTGGATGAGCTTTAGAAATCTTGAATTATATGGGCCAAAGAGGTAATTTTGGATTTTTTAATTTTCAATTTTTTTGTTTATTTATAAAAAGGAATTTATTTGTTTTCAAATATATATATTTTGTTTTAAAAAAAATACTAAATTTTTTTTATTTTTGTGACCGCTTCGCAGGTGCCTACGTATCCGCTAGCCGGAATTAGGTCCTCGTAGTTCGTTTTGATTTTATAAAATTTTTAATTTGTTTGTATTTTTTAATTTTGAAAACTCGCCAAGTTTAAGTATTTAATCAATTTTTATTTTGGAAATTCCTAAAGAGATATAATTTTTATGTTTTTGTTTTTGAAAATTCCTAAAAGATACTAATTTTGGAAAAACCTGTTTATTGTTTTTGTTAATTTAGAAAATAACTAGATGATATAATTATATAAAGGCTAGGGAAACATTTTTTTTTCTTATAATATCATGCTAAATATATATATAAAAAAAATTGTTTTGTGAATTTTTCTCATTTTTTTTCTGTTTTTATATAAAAAAATTTATAGGGCAACTAAAACATGCTCAAGATATTACACCAAACATTTCGCGAATTCTAACAACTAATCCTTCAACTAAACAATCGCGATTTATAATTATAATACATAATATGACAATAACAATACTAATAACAAATGATAATAATAATATTATTAATAATAAATAAAACTAACAAACCTTTTTTTTATAATTTGTTTTTTTATTGAAAATTATACTCTAAAATTTTATTTATTTACATCATCATTAGGAATATGTCACACAGATATAATCATACTCACACACACACACACACATATTTTTTTGGTCTTTAGAATCTAATTTATTTACTAATTGCATTTATATACTAAAACTTTTTTTTTTTCCTAAATATGATATTACAAATTAATACTAATAAAATTGGAGCATGCATCTCAACTATACATATACATATTTTTTTATTATTTTTTTCTTTTTTCTGTTCATTTTTCTTTTTTATTTCTTATTATTTCTAGATTTTTTATGCATTACATTAATATATCTTATAGAAAAACAATAACAACGACATCAGCAACAATAGCAACAACAACAACGACGGCGACAACGACGACGACGACAACAACAATAAAAATAACGACGACGATGACGATGACGACAATAATGATAATAATAATAACTAATCAAAAAAAATTTGGAACCTTGTCAAATGATCTGGTCGGCTTCGTTGGAGGCTGAGACGTGCAATGGTGGTGGTGGTTAAAGCGGCTGGTCACGATCTGAGTTTGGTGTATGATGGAGATAGAGGCGTTGAGAGAGAACAAGAGAGATTAGAGAAAGGGAGTTGCGAGAGAGATCTGTTTTTTTTTTTCCTAATCTTCTTTCTATGTTTCGATCTCTTTGTGTTGAAGAGGAGGAATTGGTTGTCATTTTATAGGAGCATGGAGGAAGATGGAGAGGTGCACGGCCATTAATGGCCATTACAAGCAAGTGAAAAGATCGGAGGTTATGGAACTTGGAGGGTTGGGGAGTTGCGAATCCTTTCATTATTGATCTTAAATCCACATTTAAACAATTTAAATTCTGGAATAATTCACACTTTTAATGACATAACGGATGGAAATTGAAAGGGTACGCATGAGTGGTAATGCACGCTCCCAAAAAAAATTTATTGTGTTGCTTGCATGGATCAAACTCCGATCCCCTCCCTTGCACTCCTCAGCCTTAACCAACTAAGCTATGCTTGGCTTTTTATTCATTTTCTCGCCTAAAATTCATTTAAATCATTCAAACCAGGCTAAACGCATTTTCAATAAAAATAGGCCAAATTTGATACAGGTCCAAGATCCAAATTAATTTTCAAAATAGCTCAGTGCACTGATATGAAATATTTTTTATATTATTTTCATTTTCTATTTTTTTATTTTAATTCTAAAAGGCTTATTTACTAAAAGATGGGTTTTTTATGAGTTTCTTTTCTTTTTTTTTTAATTTTTATAGTTTTTTTTTAATTTGGTAATTTTTTTGTTGATTTTTAATTTAGCTAATCTTTTTGTTTTTTTTATAATTTTCAATTTTTATTGTATTTTCTATCCTTTTTATGACTTTTATGATTATTTGAATTTTTCATTTTTTTTTTGTATTTTTATTTTTAAAAGGGGGCAAAAATGGGGTGTCGACAGCTGCCCCTCTTTATGGTGGAGTTTGAACAAAACTCCACTATAAAGACAAAAAAGACACCATTTTTGCCCAAGACCTAAACCTGGCGTATTAAACTACAAACTTCACCCTAACAAGCAAGGGTTTTCGGGAATAGCCAATGGCCAACTTTGGTAGCTAAGGATTTTTAAATGGTCACCTCGATAAACAAGGATTTTGGAGAGATCACCTTGATGAACAAGTGTTTTGGGTCATCTTGATGAAAAAGGGTTTTTGGTCACCTTGATGAAGAAGGGTTTTAGGTCACCTTAATAGACAAGGGTTTTTGGTCACCTTGATAAACAAGGATTTTGGGTCACCTTGATAAACAAGGGTTTTTTATCACCTTGATAAACAAGGGTTTTTGGGTCACCTTGATAAACAAGGGTTTTGGGTCACCTTGATAAACAAGGATTTTAAGGTCACCTTGATAAACAAGGGTTTTTGGTCACCTTGATAGCCAAGGGTTTTGGGTCACCTTGATAGACAAGGGTTTTGGGTCACCTTGATAAACAAGGGTTTTGGGTCACCTTTATAAACAAGGGTTTTGGGGTCACCTTATAAACAAGGGTTTTGGGTCACCTTGATGCCAAGGGTTTTGGGTCACCTTGATAACAAGGTTTTGGGTCACCTTGATAGACAAGGTTTTTGGTTTGTCATATGATAAGGGTTTTGGTCACCTTGATACAAGGGTTTTGGTCACCTTGATAGACAAGGGTTTTGGGTCACCTTGATAGCAAGGGTTTTGGTCACCTTGATACAAGGGTTTTGGGTCACCTTGATAAACAAGGGTTTTGGTCACCTTGATAACAAGGGTTTTGGGTCACCTTGATAAACAAGGGTTTTGGTCACCTTGATAAACAAGGGTTTTGGGTCACCTTGATAAACAAGGGTTTTGGGTCACCTTGATAAACAAGGGTTTTTGGGTCACCTTGATAAACAAGGGATTTTTGAAAACTTTGCACCTGAAGGGAAGAAAACTTTTTAGAATACTGAGGTTCTAAAACTAAGAAATACCAAGGTTCGAAATGTGATGGGAATGAAACTCCAACAACTCAGGATAACTAGGGTTCTAAATGCTTGTGCGAAATTGCTAAGTCTTTTTGAAAATTAACACAGGATGATAAAAGTGCTCATTCTTGAAAACATTTTTTAAAAATTGCTGAAGTGCTTGCAAATCACTTTTTTTTTTTTTTTTTTGAAAATTTCTTTTTACACGAATATTTGAAAAATTATTAATGTTTCTGAAAAATTGGATTGCTAATAAGCGGGAAATTGTATTGACCCTTGAAAAACTTTGTCACATAGTGGACTTGCTTGCTCAACAGTCATCTTCTTTGGTTCATGATAGACTCAAAATTGGTTTTTATCAGGGGGTGATCATGGCATAAAATGTCTTTTCAGGGTGATTCTCACTAGGGGGTATATTGGGACTTGTCCCACTCTAGCATTAAGCTTTGGGTATGTGAAGCTCCTTAGTCGAAGGGAAATAATGTCCCATGATTTGTCAATGATTCTGGAATTTGCTTAAGGTATCTAACCTTTCATCTCAAATCAGTATAGAACTGGGTTTACCATCTGAGTAGAAAATTGTAAACATCATCAATCGCTTATTGTAAGGGGACTTCAACATTCGGGTGACTGGATTGTATTGGGGCTTTCCATGTTTCTCATGTGCTCATTCTTATTTCTTTTAATTCAGGGTGTTATCATGAACTTAGGGGCCCATTCTTTTGACTCTTAAGATGTTTGTTCCTAGAGAAAGATCTTTTAATGAAATTGTCCAGTCTAAGAGGACTTCCTCACACTCTCATGTGGCTTATTTTCACTCAAGACTTCAATTCCCTAAATTATGGTCCAACTTGGAAGTGATACATTCTAAGTCAATCTGATAGGTCTTTTTAGGACTGAAATGTAGGCTTTTGGTCAATGGTTTAGCAAATGAAGGATATTCATGTGAAGGAAAAATTTTAAAATGGATTCAATTCAATCATCATCCCGGGTTTACAAGTCAAGAACCTTTAGGAAGAACTAAGCTGTATTTGCCCCAGTTTCGTGGGTGAATGTTGTTTAGGATAAATTTAGTTCCTTCGATCAGAAGATTCTACTTGGGAGGAATGTGTATGAGTATGTGGTTCTTTTGAATTTGAAGCTTTGAGCCATGTGTAAAAAGCATTGGCATTGTGGGCATTGAATTTGATAGGCCTAAAGTTTGAAGAATATTTTGCAATCTGTAAAGGGCTTTGATGACTTGGAAATTTTTGGTTTAAGGGGCTATGATAGTGTATGGGCTAGCCTTTTTTTTTTCTTTTTTTTCTTTTTTTTTTTTTATTGACTAGCTTTTTGAAAAGAATCACTTTTGAATTTCTTTATTTTGCCCCAAAATAAATTGAAGCCCAGAATGATCAGGTGTGTTCAAGTATGTGTATGGTAAAAGACTCTTCTTCATTTCAAAAGGCACATGACATATCGGTCACAATCATTACCCATGAATTGGTGCAACTGAGGCAAATACAGCTCATTTTATCCTTTTTTCTCCAATTTAATTGATCACCCTAACCTCCATTTTGCCCCAGTATGGGGTGGTTCTTGACAGGGTTTAATTTGAAAAGTTTCTCCTTAATTGGCTCAAATGAGTTGGCAAGGGATAAATGTGTTTGGAACAAAAGAATTGAATGCCTATCATCATTTTGACTAATGTATCAAACACAAGGCAGACCTCTTTTAAGGAATAAGTCAATTTCCTCACTTGATTATCGCTCAGCTCTCTTGTGTTTAAGGTAAGTGTTTGGTGTAATGTTTGCCTCTTATCATTCTGAACAATTCTAGTTAAAAGATTACTTTCCCATTTGTAGAGATTTTTGAAACTTCTAAGAGTCATTGGTCTTTTGAGTGCTAGTGCTATAGCCCCTATCTTGGCTAGCGGATTCAAATATTCAAGATGCCCCTAAATGGGCCAACTCTTGTCCTCATCTGAAAACATGCCCCTATTTAAAGCTTTGCCCCAATTTATGGCAGACCGATTAATGATTTCCTTCTTTAATTGCCCCAGCCATGGCTAACTTGTAAACAACAAATCCCTTCAGGATGAATTAGGTACCAGTATGATCTGATCTTGGTTGGACCCTCATTTCCTTTGAGCATTTTTTACATGTGGGAGGAGTGGGCCGGGGAGCACATTTTAAATGAGTAGAGATGTGGGCTTTTGGACTTCTTTTAGTGGATGAGGTGTTTGGATTAGCTTCTTGGCTCAGGTGAATGACTATCGACCATTGGATTAAATCCGTCCATCTAACGTAATTTTAGGGTCTGTAAATATTCCCACTTATTAGCAATCTTTATTAAAAAAATTTTTTGATTTTTTTTTTTTTTTTTTTGTGGAAGACTCTTTTTCTTTAGAAAGGAAAGAATTGGAAATTGCCCCAAAAATTAAAAAGATAAAAATTTCATCATTTTTTTTAAAGAAATTATTTACAAAAGGATGGGGTTTTAGAGAATTGCTCCAAAAAACCTTTTTTTTTTTTTGATTTTTTAAAAAAAAAACTTTCAAAAGGTGATATGATTAATGTGAGCCTAAAGTTAGACTTCTACTGACAAGAGGTGGGTAAATCCTATTTACAAGGGCAGACTGGACTCTATATAACCACTGATATTGATTGGAATTTGCTATTTTTCAGTGTTTCCTATTTGATGTACAAATAAACTCTATTGACTTTTATTAACAAAGGGCATACTTTCTATAACTATGACAAGTTCTACTTAACAAGGGATTTTTTTTTTTTATTTTTTTCAAATGAGTAGCATATGTTGGTTTTTTTTTTTTTTTTTTTTAAGAGTAACTACAAAGGTGTGATAAACTTTATATACAAAGTAGTGGATTTTAACTAGATTGTCTAAACAGTTTTATCTACAAAGGTCATGATTTCTACCAAAATTTATATATGTATGTATTTACAAGGGTATTAGTCCTAAAAAGGGTACTGAATTCTATTTAAAAAACTTTAGACATGAGCCTCTTTTTTCTTTTTTCTTTATTTATTTATTTTTTGTGAAGTTTATTGTTTTATGAACTGATAAGTATGTAAATATGGACTTAGCTTATTTGGCATAAAAACTAAATAGGTGGATATTTACAAGGTGGTCTTAAAAAGGTATTGAATTCTATTAACATAAGTTGTAGGCTTAAGACTTTTTTTTTTTTTTTATTTATTATTATTTTTTTGTAAGAAACATAAGCAAGTTTTTTTTTTTAACCACATGATTTATTTTAAGGGGTTTATTCACATACTTAATGGAAAAATATTTACAAAAATGCCCATGGATAAGTTTGACTTTTCATCCTTTTTTTTATGTTTTTTTTTAATTTGTCATGTTTTCTATTATTTATAAAATATAAATCATTTGTTTATTTTTACATAAAATTTTATCTTAAGAGATTTATTTGCAAGTTTTATTGAGAAATATTTACAAAAAAAAAAAGTATAGGCAAACATAGTTTTATTGTTTTATCCTATTCATTTTATTATTTTCTAAATTCAACAAATTTAAAACTATTTAAAAATTACAATTTATTCATTAGTTTAAAAAGAATTGATTTTAATAATTTTTATTATTTTTTTGTGAAGGATATTATGAAAACAACAAGCACACACAAGCATACAAAAATATTTACAACAATCAGAAATTATGGTAGGTTCTAGGGGCACCCGTTCTATAATCTCACTGCCCTAGTAGGAACAGGTCATTAATTATGTCAAAACGGGGCTGGAGGAGCCTAATCACCATCGGGCAGTGATAAAATCACATTAACCCATAGGCTACACAATGGCCCTCCGACTTAGTTTCTAATGGGCCCAGGTCCGGCCCGTTCTAAATACATATAAATTAAAAAAATCACAATATATACACCACAAAATATATACACAACACACATATATTGCAAAATATTTTTAAAAAAACATACCTCAAGATCCATTAGCTATTTTATATTGACTCCTGCAAAACAAAAGACTTGAAGGCAAATATTTACATGATATGTACAAAGGCCCATGCTTCCAAATTTCAAAATTTCTTAAGCCCATTAAGCCTAGATGAGCCCACTGAATTTGATGTCCCCAGTGGAGTCGCCAAGCTGTCGAGCCTGAATTTTGCTCTTTTCTCCTAAAGGTCCGATCCATATCAAACCCGACCATTTGATACAGACCACTCGACAAGGAACCAGTAGGGTTTTCTAAAAAAGCCCGGTTTTCGAAAAAATATTTTGATTGGAGTCGCCACCGGCTAAAGCCGGAAAAAAGGTGAACCAAAAACCAAATGGGTGGTTTGGTTTCTAGTTCGGCTACTGGTATTGGGAAAAACCAGAAATTGATGAGTTCGGGGGCTACTATTTTAAAACCTAAACGGTTATCTAGGCTTGGATGGGCTTTAGAAATCTTGAATTATATGGGCCAAAGAGGTAATTTTGGATTTTTTAATTTTCAATTTTTTTGTTTGTTTATAAAAAGGAATTATGTTTACAAAAATATATTTTTGTTTTAAAAAAGATCCTAAAATTTTTTTATTTTTGTGCCCCGCAGGTGCCTACGTATCCGCTAGCGGAATCAGGTCCCGTAGTTCGTTTTGATTTTATAAAATTTTTAATTTGTTTGTATTTTTTAATTTTGAAAACCCGCCAAGTTTAAGTATTTAATCAATTTTTATTTTGGAAATTCCTAAAGAGATATAATTTTTATGTTTTTTTTTTGAAAATTCCTAAAAGATACTAATTTTGGAAAAAACCTGTTTATTGTTTTTGTTAATTTAGAAAATAACTAGATGATATAATTATATAAAGGCTAGGAAAACATTTTTTTCTTTCTTATAATATATGCTAAATATATATAGAAAATTGTTTTGTGAATTTTTCTCATTTTTTTTTGTTTTTATATAAATAAAAAAATTTATAGGGTAACTAAAACATGCTCAAGATATTACACCAAACATTTCGCGAATTCTAACAACTAATCCTTCAACTAAACAATCGCGATTTATAATTATAATACATAATATGACAATAACAATACTAATAACAAATGATAATAATAATTATTAATAATAAATAAAACTAACAAACCTTTTTTTTTATTGAAAATTATACTCTAAAATTTTATTTATTTACATCATCATTAGGAATATGTCACACAGATATAATCATACTCACACACACACACACATATTTTTTTGGTCTTTAGAATCTATTTATTTACTAATTGCATTTATATACTAAAATTTTTTTTTACCTAAATATGATATTACATATTAATACTAATAAAATTGGAGCATGCATCTCAACTATCTATACATACTATTTATTTTTTATTATTTTTTTTTTTTTTTGTTCGTTTTTCTTTTTTATTTCTTATTATTTTCTAGATTTTTTATGCATTACATTAATATATCTTATAGAAAAACAATAACAACGACATCAGCAACAATAGCAACAACAACGACGACGGCGACAACGACGACGACGACGACAACAACAATAAAAATGACGACGACGACGACGATGACGACAATAATGATAATAATAATAACTAATCAAAAAAAAAAATTTGGAACCTTGTCAAATGATCTGGTCGGCTTCGTTGGAGGCTGAGACGTGCAATGGTGGTGGTGGTTAAAGCGGCTGGTCACGATCTGAGTTTGGTGTATGATGGAGATAGAGGCGTTGAGAGAGAACAAGAGAGATTAAAGAAAGAGAGTTGCGAGAGAGATCTGTTTTTTTTTTTTTTTTTTCTAATCTTCTTTTTATGTTTCGATCTCTCCGTGTTGAATAGGAGGAATTGGTTGTCATTTTATAGGATCATGGAGGAAGATGGAGAGGTGCACGGCCATTAATGGCCGTTACAAGCAAGTGAAAAGATTGGAGGTTACGGAACTTGGAGGGTTGGGGGATTGCGAATCCTTTCATTATTGATCTTAAATCCACATTTAAACGATTTAAATTCTGGAATAATTCACACTTTTAATGACATAACGGATGGAAATTGAAAGGGTACGCATGAGTGGTAATGCATGCTCCCAAAAAAAATTTCATTGTGTTGCTTGCATGGATCAAACTCCAATCCCCTCCCTTGCACTCCTCAGCCTTAACCAACTAAGCTATGCTTGGCTTTTATTCATTTTCTCACCTAAAATTCATTTAAATCATTCAAACCAGGCTAAACGTATTTTCAATAAAAATAGGCCAAATTTGATACAGGTCCAAGATCCAAATTAATTTTCAAAATAGCTCAGTGCACTGATATGAAATATTTTTTATATTTTTTTCATTTTCTAATTTTTTTATTTTAATTCTAAAAGGCTTATTACTAAAAGATGGGGTTTTTTATGAGTTTCTTTTCTTTTGTTTTAATTTTTATAGAATTTTTTAATTTGGTAATTTTTTTGTTGATTTTTAATTTAGCTAATCTTTTTGTTTTTTTTATAATTTTCAATTTTTTTGTATTGTCTATCCTTTTTTTTTTTTACTTTTATGATTATTTGAATTTCATTTTTTTTGTATTTTTATTTTTAAAAGGGGGCAAAATGGATTCGTCGACAATGTTTGCCCAACATAATGAAATTTGCATGTTCAACAAGTCATTGGCCAAAAGGGTCATGGTGGAGGCAAATTTGAAGGAGAAAACAATAAGAGTTTCACAAATGAGCATCAAGAAGACATATATGACTTAAGCACTTCAAACAACATTCCTCAAAAGTTAAAATACATGTCTAGTGGTTGTCATCCAGGCACAATTTAGCATCTAACAACTTGGTTAGCCTGGAAATATATCCTATATGAGGTGTTTTGAAAGAATAGCTCTTTTTGCTCAAAGACACTAACCTGAATCCATGATATTTAACACTTATCTTGCATGATCATTTCCAATTCCCTACGCAAAACCAATTCTTAGTCAATGGTTTTTGTAAATATATCAACAATTTGATTGTTTATGTAAAGAAATTCTAGGCTAATATCGTTATTCAGAACATTATCTCTAATGATATGGATGCTTAGTGTTTGAGTGTTGGACTAGATTTTTTGTCAATTTATAGCACTTATGTTGTCACATCAAATTGGGACATGATCATACTTTAGTCCATAATCTTATAAAGTTTGTTTCATCCACAAAACTTATACACAACAACTGCCAGTGGCCACATATTTGGCTTTAGTAGTTGAGAATGCAACAGAGTTTTGTTTCTTTGAGTGGCAAGGTATTAGAGAGTTTCCAAGAAAGTTACATACGTTGCTTTGCTTTTCCACTCAACTTTGAACCTTGTAAGTCAGCATCGGAGTATTCAACTAATTCGGAAGAAGTAAGTTTTAGATACCATAAGCCAATTTCAACAATGCTTGTAACATACTTGAAGCTGTGTTTTACAGCACTTAAGTGAGATTCCTTTGGGTAAGATTAAAATCGTACACATACGCACACCGAAAATATGATATCGGGTCTAGAAGAGATTAGGATATAATAAGCTACCTATCATGTCTCTATATAGTT
This sequence comes from Combretum micranthum, assembly GCA_024138025.1. Lineage (NCBI taxonomy): Eukaryota > Viridiplantae > Streptophyta > Magnoliopsida > Myrtales > Combretaceae > Combretum > Combretum micranthum. Next base: position 78,148 of record JAMXBD010001379.1, on the reverse strand, counting down.
TGACACATACATTATTACCATTTTCATCTTTATCTAGTTTTACACTTGTGATCATACGTGTAGGCCTAATTTTGCAATTATCCATTTTAAATCTTTTCAAGAGTTCTTTGGTTTATTTAGATTGATTATTAAATATGCCTTTTTTGGTTTGCTTCACTTGGAGACCTAGGAAGTAATTGAGTTTCCTTATCATGCTCATTTCGAATTCACTCTTTATTGATTGAATAAATTCATACACAAAACTTATACTAGTAGCTCAACACAATATCATCCATATAAATTTGCATAATCAATATGTTTGACTTGTGATTCTTAATAAACAACGTTGTATCAATTTTCCCTTAAAAATATCCTTTATTTATCAAGAAGCTACTGAGCCTTTTATATCAAGCTCTAGGAGTTTGCTTGAGTCCATAAAAAGCTTTGTTTAATTTATAAACATAATCTAAGAATTCATTATCTTCAAAACTCGATGGTTACTCTACATAAACTTCTTCTTTGATGAAGCATTTAAGAAAGCACTTATGACATCCATTTAAAAAAGTGTAAAGTCTTTAAAGGTAACAAAAGCAAAAAGCATCCAAATGGCTTCTAGTTTAGCAACTGGGGCAAAAGTCTCATCAAAATTTATGACTTATTCTTGATTATAATATTTAGCTACTAAACGAGCTTTGTTCGTAGTTACTATTCTGATTTTATCAAGTTTATTTCTATAAACCAATTTAGTCTTAATTACCAGTCTATTGCTAGGTATAGGTATTAAGTCTCAAACTTCATTTCTAGTGAATTGATTTAATTCTTCTTGCATCGCTTGTATCCAAAATTCAACTTTAAAGCTCCGTTCAAATTTTTAGGCTTGATTTGGGATAAGAAAACTAGATTACTCATATTTCTCAGGGATGATCTTGTTTACACCTTATTTGATGGTTCATCTATTATTAGATCCTTAGGGTGTGATCTAGCATATGTCCATTCCTTCGGAAGGTCATGGCTAATGTCACATCCCAATAGCTTAATCAAGACAGTCCCGCCGTACATTCTAAGTGAAAATGATAGTTGGTGGCCTTAACTATCATTAGCAAGTAGAATATACAAGGCTTTTCTCATTAAACCAATTTATTGACAGCTCTCAAGTGATGGCCAACACACAGAAATACAAATAATCTGAAGAAATACACTTTATACATACCTTTACAGTAATATAATCTCAACTCTCCTTACATAATCCTTAATATCCTCATCTTCCATTCTACTGAAACCAATTCTGATACTCCTTAGAGAATCTTGTATTTCTGTAAAAATATCTATAAGGGTATGAGCATTAAACCACAGCTCAGTAAGTGGATATAAAAAGGGTAATTATAAACATTATAGAACAAATCACAATCATTGTTATTATTAAAGTGAATAGTGCAGTCAATCGGGATGCCATCCGCATGATGTTGACCGGTTTATCACGAGATTAGAGAAATTAACCCCACTTTAATCTGGGTTTCGAGGAGTTTAACACAGATTCATTTTCCATAAAACCGGGAATGTGCAATGGACCGCTGTCCTCCCAAAAACCGTTTAGGACTATCCCTTAGATAGCTTGCAACCTTTATTGCGACCTCCTCTCTTGTCACTTAGTTCAATAAAGGTTATAAGAAGAAATCCATTCTCACCTAAACGGTCGGTTTTGTGGATGCAAGGATGCAAAATGAGTTATGCTATGCATGATCGGTTATTAGTTTCACTATATTCTTAATAATACATTTTTACTTAGCGATCAAACATGTATCTCACACCAATACAATAGGATAAGTAAACATCCAATATCAAACAAAATCAATCAACCACACACGTTTTATAGCTAAGTTACAAGCACAAACAATTATAATGTAAATAATATCCCTTTTTACAATTACCATATAAATGAACCACTTACAGAAATTGCGATTTATCAGCGTTCCCCTCGAACACCTAATAATATCCAACAAGGAATAGTTATGAGTATCTATAGTTTCATATAGAGGTTGACTGGTCATTTAATCATTGTCCTTCTTTTTCTTGATGTAATTAGCAGGGGTAATAATTCCTAATTTAGCTAATTGGGAATGGATTACAATTATTAAAGATATTATGATGTATTTTAATAGGGTTTAAATAAAGCATAGTTTTACATTGCTTTTATTGGATAAGTAACTTATAATTGAGGTTTATTATAGTAAGATAAGTAAGGTTAACATCTAAACTTAGAAATTTTAAAAGTTTAAAGTGAGCTACAAGACTAGTTTAGTATTTTTCGATGATTGTTTTACTTAACTTTAGAATAATAGAAAATATATTTAAAAATAGCGAACATGTGATGATAATTCTAGAAATTATGAAATATTGATAAAATTATCTAGATTTTACCTCTCCTCACAATACCCCTATTAATTATTAGAATTTGAGAATAAGTAGATATTTATTAACTGAGTTGTATAATATTAAATTAATTCCTTTTAGGCTAATGTAGGATCTAATTATTTAGTATAATTATTCCTATATAATATGTACTATAGAAGCAATAGTTAAAAGATTAAGTATAGTTAAATATAAGCTTTATAAATATTTGATATCGACAATATAATTAATTTTGTCATTTTCTTGATACTTAAGCTTAACTAGATTAATAAATATTAAAGGAGATAATTAGTTTAAGCAAATCTAAGGGTTATTATTTCTTAAGTATTTGTTATAATTCTTTGATAATATATTTAAAAAGTAGTAAATAACTTAGGGTAGTTTAGTTATAGATTTAAGTTATACATAGCCATTTATAAGGTAATTAGTTTATAATAAATCGTGTAATTATAGAAAAATAGTAGTATATGTTATAACTTGATAAAGTTAATATCTAAGCTTTATAATGAGCATTTAAAAAGTGGTTAAAAAGTTTCATGTATAATAGAATCATTTTACTATATTTCAACATATAAAATATGCACTAATTAATATTTATACTGGCAGAATCTTAGATTAATTATTAAAAATAGTAAATGACCAAGAAAAATTACGAAATTTTTATGAGAGGTACCTAATTTATGATGAGTTTACCTATAAAATATCTTTACTAAAGGAGCTGGAATAACTTCATGAAAATTTCCGCAATTTCCGCCCAACCACGGACAAAACGACCATCTTAGGCCACCTTATACCACCATCGACTTGTTGGTAGTATAGAGAATAATTTTTAGTAATAAACTGCAAAATTTGGTGATTTTAGGATGCTCGAAACGATCGGTATGAATTTTTTTATGTTAGAACACGGTGTTTATAGCATTTTACTACGTATTAAAAATGCCAAATGTCATTATTTTTGCATGAAACTTTTTAGCTGGTCACATGGAATTAAAACACGTGTCCTGGTGAGGTTTCAAAACTTTTGGACAGCTGGTAATTTTTGGTGAATTTTACATGCATTTTGACACAATTTTGAGAAATTTACAGGATATTTTCTGAGATTAATTACATGTTTCGAATTTTCCTAATTTTTCCAAATTATTCCTGGTTTTTATAGAGTATTTAAGGATTTTTTTTCCATTTAAATTATTTTTTTGTGTTAGTTTTGCCATTTTTGTGAATTTAAATGAGCATTTTAGTAATTTCATAGGTTAAAGTAACCTTATTTGAAAAATCTATATTAATTATTGTATTATATGCTAATTCTATATTTTATATTTACTAGTTACTTTTCATACTTTCTTAACCATTTACTACTTACTATTACTATTTTACCTTTTATTACTATTATTATTATTTTTTTTTATCAAATTGAATTTCATGATTTTAAATTCTAGAGTAGTTTTTATATTATTCCTTGTTTTAGCTTAATTAGGCCATCTGTTTAAATGATTTCCTTTTATTCTTAGGGTTATTATAGTTTTGATACTTTCTTTCTTATTGATTATTCCAGACGATTCTAATTATATCCTTAATTTAGTTTATAGTTGTCAAATTAGATGTCTTAATATCGATTTACTAATAATTTTGCATCCAATGAAAATCAAGGTGTCACAGCTAATTCATTCATTTAAAACATCATTTTTACAATCATCTCTTATTTCCATTTTTTTAGTATAATCATTGTTTTCAAAGGAAAATTTGTCTACATTAGCATCATTCTTATCATCATTTGAACACACATGAGGAAGGCATCAAATTTAGTTAACTGATCTTTTCCATTATTCAAGATGTAACATTTAGTGCTAATATAGATGAAATTATAAGATGTTAGGTCTTTTACTTTTCCAAAGCTCATATAAGGTTTTCTTAAGTATAGGTCTAATGAACACTCTATTAAATATGTAGCATGCGTATTAATAGCTTCGACCTAAAAATATTTAGGTAGGTTATTTTTACACAACATTGTCTTAGCTATTTCAATTAAAGATCTATTTTTCCTCTCCGTTACTTCATTTTACCGTGGTGTCCTAGGTGCCAAAAAAGTGTATTCATTTCCAAATTTACTACAAAATTCATCTATTTCATAATTTTCAAATTATCCCCTATGGTTGCTTCGAATAGTTACAATGTTAAGACCATTTTCATTTTGTACTTTTTTGCAATATTTAAAAAAAGGCATTGTTTGATTCATCTTTAGATGCAAGGAAGAAAGTTTATGTATATCTAGTGAAATTATCGACAATATCTAAGGTATATTTTCTGTCACCCACGCTTAAAGTTTGCGTAGGTCCAAATAAGTCCATATGCAGTAGTTCTAATATTCTAGAAGTGGAAATGACATCCTTAGACTTAAAGAAAGTTTTAATTGTTTTTCTTGTTGACATGCTTAACAAATCTTTTCTTTTTGAAAATTTATTTTTGATAAGTCTTTGACAAGATTCTTTTTAACAAGTTTTGAAATCATATCTATACTAGTATGCCCCAATTTTCTATGCCATAACCAGCTATCATCATTTTAAGATTTATAGACATATTTCATTTGTAGATTTGAAATCATTTAGATTGATTTTATAAATATTTATTTGTCTATACTCTTCAAAATGAGCTTGATTATTATCAATTCTTTCAATAGGACATTTATTGGCAAGAAATGTTACCTTGAAGCTATTATTGCACAATTAGCCCATACTAAGCAAGTCATGCTTTAAATTATCACATAATAGCACATTCTTAATAATTAAATCCTTATTAACTATAATGTTACCTTCACGAAGTATAGTTGATCTATGATTGTCTCTAAAGGTGATACTATCTTAATTCTTTAAAATAGATGCATCTATAGTCATGTGTTTTGAACAACCACTATCCAAGTACTATTTGTTGTTTAATCTTGAAGATTCCTACAAAACAACTGATTATTTCTTTAGGACTCACTTGAGTTTGTGTCCTTTTTGGTTAGGAGCAACAAGAATTTCTCTTTTGGGAACTCAAACTAACTTGTTTTTATGATACAAATGTAGTACTCCTTATTGCACCATTGTGTGCAATATAACTAACTTTGCCACAATAGTTGCAGGTTTCATAAGTAGCTTTCACAAACCGAGTTTTATAAGGCTTGTAACTATTTTCTCTATCATAGTCAATTCTATATTTGTTTGAATCACACTTTTGACTTTCAAGAAGTGTGTTCAATTTCTTTCTCCTTCAATAAACTTGGTTATAGTTGCTTTTGAATTATCTAACCTAGCTTTTAGCACTGCATTTTCATTTCTAAGTTCCCCTAGTTCTTTTAGGCAAACATTATCACAATTATTTATAAGGTCATCACCTTTTAAGGTCTTGATTTCTATTTTTAACAAATCAACTTCAATTTTAGTTTTTCGTTTTTTTTTATTTTGCTTATCATTTTCAAGTTTGAAGAACTCATTATCTTGACTCAAATTTTCATTATCATCCTTTAATTTATTATATTCCATTGGGCTAATGTCACAAATGCTATCTCAACTTTACCTAAATATTCAATTAATTATCTCAACTTTCAATTAATCAATTTACTACCTGATTAAACTTTTCAAATATGCTAATGCTATTTGCTACATGAGTTCAACACCATTAGCTCCATTAGTAGACGTGGCACATTCAACGTATAAGAACAAGCCATATGTCAGCTAACAAGGCATATAATATTTTTATATAATATTTTTTATTTAGTAATTACAGTGATATTATCATAATTTTTATTTTTTATTGCAATTAATGATTTTACTAATTAGTTATAACAATGAAAATCAAATTGGGCTTAAGTAAGACTCAATTAGATCAAAATCGTACAAAAATCCACGTCCCATAACATCCTAAGCCATATATGCATTTTCCACTTCACATCTCTAGCTCATGGATCCTTTTCTATGCCAACTATAGCTTATACGTTGGTCTAGTAAATGGAAAACAAACCATGTGGGACATTCATCTTCTTCCTCTCTCTCTCTCTCTCTCTCTCTCTCTCTCTCTCTCTCTCTCTCTCTCTCTCTATCTCCATTATTTTGAATCTTCTATCTCTTTATGGAGCTCAATCCTTTCAGTCGATAGAAACTACGAAAATGAGAGGAAAACGGAAGTCTAATCCTTCTAGCCTACACCTACTTGGAAAAAATCATTTGTTAGGTAATGTAAAATCTACATCGAAAATGAAGTCAGAGTTGAAGTCGGGACAACTCAATGGTGAACAAACAAGGTAGCGAGAAGACATATTTTTTTATTTTTATTTAATGTTTTGTTTATGTTTTGTCACTTTTTAACAACCAACAGAATCCTTTGACCTCTCTTCTCCACCTTCAAGCCTCAAAATATTCTTTAATGTTCACCTCTACATAATATATCCAATACCTTGCTTTGACATTGTTGTTCAGATTTGATCTTATGTGTTTTGTATAATTTCATATGTGTAAGTTCTTCTACAAATGAAAGTGTCGAAGTAGCCGAAGTAACAGGAGCAGAACCTGAGCACCTTGATAAGTTCGTGAATAGTTGAAATTTAAATTGATGAAGTAATAATGCAGATGATAAATGTTCTACATTCACTTCTCATTTGCTCGCTCTTCCATGTTGAGATCTCGTTCAATAGTTGAATAAGTTATTCTTTGTTTTTGTTTGTAAAAACGGGGACATTTTAGATAAAGCCAAGCCAATAGAAAAATGAAAAAAGAGATGTATGCTATAAGAGTTCGTACTTATTCCGTCACTTGTTTTAGTTTTTCTTAAAATGATAATAATGAGTGCATTAAAAAATGAATAGTAGAAAGTTTAAAAAATATGTTTGATTTTCTTTGTTTACTTATTTTCAACATTCCAAAGAAAAGACAAAGAAAAGGAAGAGGATGAAGAAAAGAATGTATAATAATTTAATCGTATATTAATATAACACAACTAACCTATGATAAATTAAATTGAGTCAGTGTCTTTATATATCATTTTATTTTATGAACCACAACGCACACAAGCACACGCGTTGAATGCATTTTGATCTTACAATATCATAAATATCCAGCTCTAGCTACCTTAATTTCTATTTCCAGCAGGTGACAAGTCAATGAACAATCTTGAGAAGTCTAGACCGATGATGATGGAGATGGAGGAACTTCTACAAAAGAAGTCTAGACCAATGATGATAGCTTGTCATTCTAGAAATCTTAGTGCATTAGATGCTATAATATTTACTCGAAAATGTGGTTAAGCACAAGAAAATTAGAGACTTAGCTTGGATACCAAATGAAAGCACACTAAAATATACTCAAGAAGGGGGGATAGAGGTAGTGAATTGAGTATGTCAACTAATTTAACAAATTAATAAACTTCTAATTCAAATCTACGAATTAAGCACTAATGACAGTAACAATAGCTATAATGATGTACTAAAAGTATAAAAGAGATAGGAAAGCAAGAATCAAGCTTGAATATAACATGGAGTTTAGTCCATCCGTAGTCTCCACGATTACATAATACGACTCCAGTCAAGGTCTTCGCACACTTTTATTAATCACCAACACAAATGCTTAAAAAGAGCTACAAATAAATTATAACAATCAAAATTATAATATCCTCACTTTTACAGTGCTCTTTTACAAAAGGCAAGTATAAATACAAGAGCACTAATTTGATTTTTCTGGCAATAGATTTTTTGGAAAATAATGAACTAGAATACAAGAGTAAAAGAGAGGATCAATGGGTTTGTTTTTTTGCAAATAAAGGCTCTCAAAAACTTGCTTCAATTAGCTAAAGAGCATATATTTATAGATCTTCAAAAAGTCAAATAGCGGTTGGAGGAAATGTCTGAAATTTAGCAAACATTAAATGCGTAACGGCTAGTTTAGCTAGTCTCAAGGATGCACTTGTGAGCAGTTGACTACACCCATGGATATGACTGCGGTTGAAGCCATTCCTTGCTTAACTTGTACCAACTTACCCGTGCAAGTTATACCCGTGCAAGTTGTGCTATCGCCTTCGCCCGCATTTTCGTCTGATTGCAGATTGCTTTGTTTTAAGGCCGGTCCATGTCCTACACTTATAAGCTCCACAAACACATGCTTGATTTGCTTTGATTTGATTAATCTTTATTTGCCTTTTTTAATCAATCAATTATGATTCATTTAAATCAATTAGGCATGATGTGTTTAGCAAATTGGTTTACATAATTTTGTTCTCATCAAAATCATTTGTTAGAATTAGCCGGTTTAACAACTTACAATACTAGATAAACTTGAAGTTTAAGAAAGAAAAAAAATGCTAATACCCTTGTAAGTTTTATAATGTATAGGATATATGAAGTCTCAAAATAATATAAGTAAGTTGGGAGGCACAAAATTTGGTACCTATACTAATCTATTGGACAATTTACTTGTGAACTTCAAGCTTAGATCACTCCACACGTAACAGCACCTCTTCACGTGTTTGTATAACAATGCCCTATACCCGATATGCACAAACAATCTTCTTCTAACTTCTTGCTTTCTCTACTTATTATTAGAGAAACCACTGGATTGAGATGGTTTCCAACAAATCGAAGTTAAGCCACGTCAAGGAAAAATATTAAATGGGTAATAAACACTAGTATACTAATGATATATTAACAAATGGATGAGGTAGTGAACAACTTTCAAAGTAACTACCACTATATAACCACATATTAGAATATCATTGGAAGTTACACATCATATATACAGTACGCATTGCATGTGATATCTATCGAATCCTCATGAAAGAGGAAGAAAAAAAAATCTTAGAAGAAGTCACTCCTTTTCTTCTAAGGCATGAACTAGAATAGAGAGGAGGAAAGCAAAACAATTTTAAAGGGGAAGGAGAAACTATAGTGATTGGAAGGGAGAGAAAAATGAGAAAAGAGAGAGAGAAAAAATGATAAATGGTTTTGAAATTTAAAACTTAGGGTTGAATTTATGATAATGCCCACTTATAAATAATATTAAATATTCAAATGCAATAATATAATAGAAAATAAAAATTTTAAGTTTGGGATATTTCATAATTGACCTTGAGCTAAGTGAATAAAGCATGGGATATTATAAAAACCTACTAAAACACTATTGATATCAAACTCGATTTAAACTAAACTAGATTTAAACTCAACTAAAATCTAAGTAAATGTGTTATTTAATTAAGCTCACGTACTAGTTAAGCAAAATTTTACAAAATTTGAACTTGAGTCAATGAATTTCATGAATAGCCAAGTTTAATCTTGACTCTTACCTATTCAAATCAAATAATACAAACCAAACTTTAATAGTTTATAATTATACTTCAAACTTTTATAACTTCCGATTAGGGTCTGTTTGGATTGTCTGTTTTTCATCTGTATCTGTATCTTTTTTAAAATGATATGTGTAAATATATCCGATTTGCATCTAAATTTTATCTATATTTGTTCTATTTGATCTTTTGATGAGAACTGTCAACTTTTTTTATCTATATCTATTTCTTGATAGATAATTTGTTAGCAAAAAGTTTGAAAAAGTGTCTGTATCTGTCGGAAAAAAGCCAAAACAAACAGACCCTATATTTGGACATCCTATTAGCAACTTATACAACCTTTTTCATGGTAGACCTAGTGTTTGGAATTTCAATTATTAACAATTATTATCTCATTTTTAAATTTTGATAAATTAGTATTTATACTTTTAAAATATACGTGATTTAGTCTCTCCATTAAACAATATTTTATGAATATTTATTTTAATGACAAGATAATGACAAGGTACATGTCTAAAAATTGCTAAAATCTAAAGAGGTAATACTAAATTACAAAAATTAAAAGTATAAACATTTGATCTACCACTATCCTATCATCACAATAAATATCTGTTAAATATATTTTAATAGAAACACTAGATTGGATATATTTTGAATACATTACATTGCTAAAAGTTGAATATGTGGGCATTTGCAATATTTCTTTTTAATAATAATAATAATGGAAAAAAGCAGAAAAAAAAGGCACCATGTTTGCGTCCCTATCCCTTTGCTGCTTCAAGCAGCAAATATATACCATAGAGGAAGATTCGTAATTCCTTTTCAAAAAGTGTTTATCATTTTATAATGCACACTGACGCACACACACACGCATATATATATATATATATACATATATACATATATATGTATGTACTCTGAAGGTATCACCTTATTAATATCATAATTAATCCCTATATTGAGCAATAAAACCTGAAAAGTTTGAATAACTGCAACTTTAAATCTGAGCGACGAAATTCCCATCAACTCTTCTACAGTTCCTTTCTTAAGGGTTTTGACTTTTGTAAGCAAGAGAATTAAGTGTTAAGTTGTGAAGTGGTTAAAACAAGAAATCAATATCATATTAAAGATTAAGATATGATCAAACTATAAAGTGGTTAAAATAAAAAATTAAAATATTATATTAAGTGGTTTAAATAGAGTATTACATCCGTATCCAGTAAATATGCCATGTTAGCTCAATATATTAGTATATTAAAATTGTGCTGTGATAAATTCTTGAAATGAACTACTTAGTATAATGTTACGGTATGTTTGTTTGGTAGAATGGAATAAGGCTGGAAAATAATAATAATTCTTTATTTTATAGTTAGGGGTATTTTCAGAATAAAACACGCTTTTTGATCAAAAATAGCCATTCATCTAGTAAAAGTAAAAAGTAAACATTTCTTATCTATTTCACATTACGTGGAATAGAAATCCACGGAATAGATATGCTTTTAATAGAATTTTTTAAAAACCGAAGAAAATAATAAATATTCAGCGGTAATAAATGTAGAATACTGATTTTATTCCATTGAACAAAACATATTATTAATGTTTTATTTTAATTACTTAAAATTCAATCTTCTATTTGAATTTAACTCTAAACCTACAGTACTCTTATATACTATATATGGAGGTATTTTTAAGACAAGATTATTTATGAAAAGCTTATCAATAAACCAATGAATAATAATACATAAGCATGGAAGTATGAAAAGGGAGTAGATCCTCTTCATTTGCATTTCCTCAATGTTCTTTTATTTACCCCTTATGATGATGATACATGTAATACAAGGGAAAAAAAAGATATTAGAATTGTTATTTGTTATTTTACGTAATAATACCCCATACAAAATTGTTATTCGATAAACACTATGATAAACATAAGCATGATTTGATTTTGAACAAAACTTGCTGGATCGTTTGGGCAGTTCTAGAACCTTAGAACTGGATAGAACCAGTGATTCTAATTGGTTCTATTAAAAAAAATGAAGAAAAAATCGAAACATATTAAATATATAAATTATTAACATTTGAACTATTCTATGTTAATGGTACAGTTTATTACCTATTCAACAACACAACAAATAAATATAACTTAAAAACATGTATAATTAGTTTATATAAACTTAAATTCCTTAATGACATGGGACTATATTTTACATTCGTTTTAGCCTCTAGAGTAATTTATGTTCTTGTATTACCAACACTATAATTAATGTTGGATTTTCTTATATCTAAATAAGTGTGTATTCTAAACAATTTTTTTACAAAATTGATTAAATACTTTAATACTCTTAGACCAAATTATTATTTTGAGTTTAAAATTATTTTACTAAAAATTAAAATTCATTTATTATTATCTTTTAAATTTTAACAAAAAAAATTGATGGTTCCACGCTTTCAAAATCAGAACGAAACTATGGGAGACATTTTCAATTCTTGTTCCTCAATTTCAAGACTCGAAACCAATGGTTTTGGTTCTGGTTCTGGTTCATCTCCATTCAAGTTCCAAAATCTCAACGATGTTGTAACTTTATATGAAATAAAGAAGTTGAAATAACAGTTCACTCTGAATTATTATAAAGTGTAAAGCGCACTTTAATGTTAATCATATATTTTATGAGAAATAAACATATGCAGAAATATTTAATATTTTCTTACTTTTATATTATAAAGGATATCTTAACCTTAACGTGTTAATTTTTTCCTATCTAAAATAAAGATTTATTAGGTCATGGTATGTGATATCCCTCAAATATAGATGATGGAACTCTAATTATAGAGGCGCTTTTTCGTGCAATGGCTTAGAGTTTTTTAGAACTCCAAAGTTAAGTGTCCTCTATGTAGAGCGATCCCATGATTGGTGACTCTTAGGGAAATGTTGGCACAAAAAATGGACAAAACCATGCGGTGTATGACCAAAGCGGACAATACCTCAATGGGTAGAGTTCCGAGATATTATAGGTGGTATTAGAGCAATTCATTAGTAGGAAGTGGAGGAGTGTGTTCTCACTGTCTGGTATGGTTCTAGACCTATGTAACGAAACTGACGATAACGTCAGTTCTATAAGTGGGGGAGTATGTGATACCCTTCAAATATAGATGATGAAACTTTAATCATTGAGGTGCTTTTAGTGTAATGGTTTAGAGTTCATTAGAACTCCAAAGTTAAGTATACACTATGTAGAGCAATCCCATGATGGATAATCCCTTGGAAAGTGTTGGCAAAAAAAAAAAAAAACAAAAAACAAAAAACAAAATAATATGATATGTAGGCAAAACGAATAATATCTCGGTGGATAAAGTTCCGGAGCATTACATGATAGGTTAGCCCCAAACTACGATTTTAACCATCGAAAATTTCTGTCTTAAAACAATTTAAAAAAAAAAAAAGAAAAAACATTCGTCCACATCTGGTCGATGAAGTGTATCCACATAAAAAGCACTTAAGATAATGTACAATGATACATAAAACCATCATACGCGGCCACCTGGAGTCAACCATCCATCTATATAAGGAGGGATTGCAATATTATTTATGTGCTACTTAAATTAATCAGTAGCCCACGTAATACATGGTAGCTTTTCTCAAAAGCTATTAGTTATCAACTTGGCACTGACTCATCAACATACATGACCAATGCAATTTAAAATAATTGGTAAATCTAAGATTTAGCATCTAAAAGTTACATAAAATCTAATTTGATATATACATTTAAATTGATCAATTTAATATTGAATCAAATTTTTTAAATATATTTACTAATTTTTAATACCGTCTGCTCTATTTAATAATCTAAAAAAGTATCATATCATTGAATTTTCAAGTCTAATACTAGTAGACCGTCTCTTTTATTTTTAAAATTTAAAGTATGATGTTAGAGACATAGTAAAACTAATTATGAGAAGTTTATTTTTTTTTTCCTAAAAATATATACAATGCAAAACCATTATCTTGATAAACCCAATCTGGATTGGAAAATTTTAGCATTATGACAGCGGTTTAATAATAGTTACGCATGTTAAATTGGTGGGCAGATGTTGTATTTTTAATTAATTATATGAAATTTAAAAATATTAATTTAGTACCTATAAAACTTTTAAGATTTTTATAATACTTAAAAAATAATAATTAATAATATAAATAGCAAAATTAAATTAATTAATAGTAAACGTGATTGGATTGGAATATTGGATGGTAGATATCCGAGTCCACCACCTCATGCTTTTAGAAACACAACTGTAGTTTTCTGAAAACTTTCAACGACCTTTTTGCCCTTAGGTTGTCTTATTAGATTGTTCGTACCACGTAAGCCCACTGGGGGAGGAAAGTGAAGGGCCAAAGGTATCATAGCCACCCGGCTCAGCTATCACCTCCCCGAATCCCAATAAAACTGGGAAAGGCTTTATCTAATGCATTCTGACTCTGACATTATTATAAATTCATTTCATGGTAAGCGGTAACAATTTAATATTGTTAATACACACCACAAAGGTAACCTATCATAACAAATCCTACAGGCAACAACATGATCACCTACTTGTAAATCTAGTCTTCCTATCTCATGGAAAAAAAACCAAAGAAAATGCCTTCTGCTTCTGATTCCTTTCATCAACCGAATTCATCTCCAGGTATCTGTCAAAACCGAAACTGAAATCGAAATTTAGCTTGATTTTATGATTAACATAAAGATGATCCTATCTTTTATAGATTTATCTATTTTTCACTATATTGATTGCACCGAATAGCATATGCTTAGAATTTTGCTAATGTTTTCTAGTATCATATTATTGTCTAGTCTAGTATATATATATTTTGTAAGGATCACAATTCTTGTTAGCGAATCGATGTTGGTTTCTTTTTTGTCATTTGTTATTGAATTCATGCCACTGTTAGTAAATGATTGTATTAGTTGAATCATATGTCATGTCAATTTTAGTATTATACTTTGTATAGTCTAGTTCAAGTTGTCATATTAGGTTTCCATGGATTGATACTCCTAGAATTTTGATAAATTATTATGTGCTTCCATGTTGGAATTTATAGTTCCATAATTTAGATGACAAAGCTAACATCTCGTACTTCCAATTTTTAGATTTAGAAGCTCAAGAAATGCTTCTAGTAGGGGATGGTAGGGATGGTTTCTCCCCTGAAAATGGCGCCGTTAACGAGACAAAATTGAAGATTCGAGGTCTGTGTAAGTTATCAGATGGAGGGGTTTCTATATTAAGCAACATCAACTTGGAAATTCCAAAGGGTAAGATTGTGGGGATCATTGGACCAAGTGGGAGTGGGAAATCAACCCTTTTGAGAGCGCTAAATCGGCTTTGGGAACCTCCTTTCGGTACGGTGTTCTTGGATAGACGGGACATTTGCCAGCTTGATGTTCTAAGCCTTAGGAGGAAGGTAGGGATGTTGTTTCAGATGCCTGTCATGTTTGAAGGTGAGTTTTGTCAATTATGAATCTAACGTATTAGGGCTTTGTCATTAATGCTTATTGTTGTAGTTGTGCTGGATGAGACCATGTTTGATCGAATGGAATTGAAATTTAGTTTGGATTCGTGATGTTTTATCTATGAATTGGTTGTAAATAGGGTTGTAACTGAACTTTGGCCTATTTGCAATGTAATCAAGGTTAGCTCCATTTTTATCAGAGTTAAATTTGGTTGCAATCTAAGTTGAGGTCAAGTTCAAGTCACTCAAGTAACCTGTTTAGTTTAGCTTGCGCTTCATGATTTTTGGCTTGATGAGCTGACGGACCTTATTGAGCTTGAGTGGAGCTTAAGAGCAACTTCAGATAGAGTTGAGTTAAGCCATCAATATTATTTTACTTAGGAAATAATTTCTAAAATAAATGAGCCTAAACGATTTTGTTTGGTTTGGGCTTAAACTAATCAAGTTTTACTTCAAGTTGAGCTCAAACTCAAAATTTTAAGCTTAAATAAGCTCATACTTTCAATATTCCATTCAAGCTCGAACCTAAGGTTCATATTGTGCCACCTTGACTCAAGTTGTTTCGCATCTAATTGCAAAAATGTAACCTTAGTTAGTTCACCATTTATCTAGATCACATAGTCTAATCTGGTAACTAGATTTCATGGATTAAACCTCATTATTCCAAATGAATTAGGTTTTTCTTATTGTAATCTAAAACTGGTGTTAAACGCTTCCATATCTTATTTTTTATTTCAACGGTTAGTTACAAAAAATTGACCTATATTATAGGACTTTTACAATCAACTGACATATGTTATGTTTTTTGATAAACAAGTTACTCGTGTTATACTTAATTATATCCCATCTAAAATAGTTGTTAAGTGATCACATGCCACTCACGTGCTTCATTAACAATAAGTCCAATCACGTACTATTTTCTTTCAAACCCACCAAAACATGAAATAAAAAAAAAAGATACACAAAATCGAAACCCTCAGATTGTCAAACGCCTCAATTCGTTGATGACCTAGTTGGATAGAATTGGCTAGATCTGGTCTTTGGTTCTCCTTGAAGTTCAGGCTTTAACTCCGTTCTCTCTCTTCCTCCAATCTCTTCACTTTTAACTGTAAATGACCTAATCATTAAATCTCCATCAGCAAACACAGATCCATGATTTAAGACAAAATCTAAATCTTGAAAATAAATATATACATATATATCAAACAATGAAAATTTAAAGGAATTTAACAACACTAAAAATTTTTAAACTAACTAGATGGAGTTGTCGTAATGTCGGAGCTCACGTTAAAGTTCACTGACACTGTCCTAAGGTGGTCGAGCCAAGGTATAGCAAGGGACTCAAGGTCTTGGTCCAATTAGGGTCGGGATCCAGGTATTGATTGTTGTTGAAATTGAAGCGTCGCTTGAGATGGTAGTACTTGAGTTGGTAGTGTCGTGGAGAGGTCAAGAGAAGAGGGAGTGTGATTCGGTCTAAAGCTCCATGGATACGAACTCCCATGCCTTAAAACCGTACCTCTTCACCGCGCATGCCAATAGTAATTCCTCCTACATGCCTCGTCTTTTATCTTCTTCCTCTCTTCTCCCTCGCCTCCTTCGCCTCTTGGGGGTAAGGGTTTTGCTATGATTTGGCACGGTTGTTGATTTTTCATGTTTTTGGGGTTTAAAAGAAAACATTACGTGATTGGACTTATTTTTAATGAAGCATGTGAGTGGCATGTGATCACTTAACGGCTATTTTGGACGAGACATAACTAAGTGTAACATGAGCAACCTATTTGTCAAAAAATATAATATAGGTCTATTAATTGCAAAAGCCTTATAACACAAGTCGGTTTTTTGTAACTAACCTTATTTCATTTCCTTCGCATAGTACTTAATCAAGTTATGGAGTTAATTCTTTGCTTTTTCTTCTGTTACAGTATCTAGTTATAACTTTTGCTCATTTGCAAAGTTTAAGTTTAGCCAGTTAAGTTGTTTTGGTGATCTTAACATACACCCTTATTTAGTTTACACTGTGATAAAAGAAGATTTATCATTTGAAATCAATTTCAAACTCAAAGTTTGATTTTGGATCATATACTTGTCTTCCAATTGTCAATTGTAAGTTATTCTCAATTTTCCATAGTAAGATGCAATCATTCTTATTTGGGTAAAATCTGAGTTGAATCAAAGGGTGTATTAAATCTTTTTTTTTTTCACGTTAGTTTTAGCCTTTCATTTAAGGTAGTTGCTTGGTTTTGTATAGTATAGTACAATATGTTATGTTGTGCTTTTCAAAGGATGTGTTGTTAATATCAAATGTTATTTCTTCTTTTGTTCTGTTTCTCTCAGGTAGCGTGGCGGATAATATCCGATATGGACCACAACTGAGGGGGAAGAAGCTCTCTGATGATGTGTTCAAGTTGCTTACTCTTGCTGATCTTGATGCTTCTTTTCTCAAAAGAAATGGTGGAGAACTTTCTGTTGGTCAAGCTCAACGAGTCGCACTTGCTAGAACATTAGCTAATGAACCTGAAGTAAGCTTCCATACCCCTTCTTTTGATCATTACATCTTAATCTGTACTAATACATTTTTGTTGGTCCTAAACTTTTTATGAAACAAATTGTCCGTGTTTCATGAAAATCCTAACGTTGGTCCTAAACTTTTTATGAAAGAAATTGTCCGTGTTTCATGAAAATCCTAACGTTTCTATCCTTATTTTAGTGGTTGTGATTGATCTACATCTGATCTATATCTATCGCAATAGGAAGGTATATGAATTGATTTCTTTCAATCATTTCCACCTAATTTTAGGGTTTTGCATTCGATATACAATGTACATTCTAATCTTATTGCCCGCTTTTGCATGCTAACCTTGTGCATTTCTCCAAAAAGGTTCTGTTGCTAGATGAGCCAACCAGTGCACTCGATCCAATATCAACTCAGAATATAGAGGATTGTTTGGTGAAACTAAAGAACAACCGCCGAATGACCATCATCATGGTATCTCACAGCATTAAGCAAATTCAAAGAATTGCAGACATTGTTTGCCTCCTCGTAAATGGTGAAGTGGTTGAAGTTTTGGCACCTGGGAATCTATCTGAAGCCAAGCACCCCATGGCTTTGAAGTTTCTTCAACTCGGTTCTTGATCCTATCCAGTACATTGCCGCTTATGCAATCTATATCATGGTTATAGACCAAGATAAGGCATGCCCATATATGGTAATAGTTATTAAAATCGTGAAAAAAGCTTATAAAGTTTTACAAGTTTATAATTTTATAAGTTAATCAAAATAAATGTAAAATCGTGCAAGTATAAACTCTTGACTAAATTATGAGTGCAATTGTATAATTTTATAATATGATTCTATGTTGAATTATAGGATTCTATACTCTTTTGTTTTAGGGAGAAGTGCAAATTTGACAACTATAGTAATTTTAAGGAATTCTATGTGGATAAAACATCTCATAATATATATGGTTTGCAAATGATTATGAAACTAAACAAATTATGTAGCATCTACTATGCGGTACGAAATTTTATCATTGCACAAAACAATATATTTAAGAAAATATTTAAGATAACACTTTTATCATCTAATCGATATATCAAATACAATACAAGGGATTTACGTAGTGATGCATCTTTAGGTTTGCAATCAAATTAAGTCAAGATAGTACAATCAAGCTCAAGTTCAATTGAGAATTTTAAAACTCAAATCTGAATCAGTACAACTGGACTTAAAATTTAAAAATTTAATGAATAGTCGAACTAGAAGTGGCTTTACAAATTTGAGATCGAATTGATTAAGCCTATGGAAAAAAAAATTATTTTAATTGAAAATAATATTAATATACAGACTTAATCAAATTCGGTTAGTAATAGCATTCACTCAAGTGAAATAATTAATATAAAGTCTAAAACACACTTTCATGTTAATCGTATATTTTATGAGAAAGAAACATATGCAAAAATATTAAATATTTTCTTACTTTTATATCTTTAAGGATATCTTAACGTGTTAAATTTTTTCCTATCTACAATAAAGATTTATTAGGTCATGATAGGTAAGCCCCAAACTAAAATTTTAACCACCGGAAAATTTATGTCTTCAAACAATTAAAAAAAAAAAAAAAAAAACAAAACATTCGTCCACATCTGGCCACTTGATACATAAAGCCATTATTCGCCGCCACATGGCGACGTGGAATCAACCATCCATCTTGATAACAAGACGGATTGTAATAATTTTTATATGCCACTTAAATTAATTAGTAGTCCCACATGATACATAGTAGCTTTTCTCAAAAGCTATTAATTATCTACTTGGCAGTGACTCATCAACACCCGTGACCAATAAAATATCAAATGCAATTTAAAATAATTGATAAATATAAAATTTAGTATTTGAAATTTATATAAAAATCTAATTTGATACATAAATTTTAAATTGATCAATTTAATATTTAATCAATTTTTTTATAAATATACTTACTATTTCATTAATACCATCTTCTCAATTTAATAGTGTAAAAGATATAATATCATTAAATTTTTACTAAATTTTTTAATACCATCTAATACTAATAGCTCATTTCTTTTACGTTAAAATTTAAAGTAGGATGGTAATGAAGTAGTAATATATAATTATAGGAAGTTTAATTTTTTTCCTAAAAATATATAAAATACAAAACCATTATCTTCATGAATCCAATCTAAATTAGAATATTTTAGGATTTTGAGAACGGTTTAATAATAATTACACAAGTTAAATTGGTGAGTAAATGTCGTGTTTTTAATTAATTATATAAATTTTAAAAGTATTAATTTAGTATTTATAAAATTTATAAAATTATTTATAATTAAATTTTTATTAATTTAATTAATCCCAAACGGGATTGGATTGGATGATGGATACCCAAGGCCACCGCCTCATGCTTTCGAAAACATGACGGTAGTTTTCCGAGGACTTTCAACAACTTTTTTTCCCTTAGGTTGTCTTATTTGATGGTTCGTACTTCGTAAAGCCCCACTAAGGAAGGTACATGAAGGGACAAGAATCGGTACCACTCAGCTCAGCTCAGCTCAGCTCAGCTATCACCTCCCCGGCATCCCAACAAAACTGGGAAAGGCTTTATCTAATGCATTCTGATTCTGACATTATTATAAATTCATTTCATAGTAATAATTTAACATTGTTATTACTTATTAGACACAAGGAAGGTAACGTAGTATAACAAGTCATATAGGCAGCAACATCATCATTCATCACCTACTCGTCAATCTAGTTCAAGGGAAAAAGGAAAAAAAAAAAAAATGCCTTCTGCTTCGTATCATCAACTGAATACATCTCCAGGTAACCATCACCATCTATTCACTCCATTAATTACACCGACAAGCATAATTTTTTTTTTCTTTCATTACAACGGGAGAAGGGATCAACCCTGTATCAATGAGACACAGGGCAGATGTGATTAGGCTACAAATAGTCTAGATTGTACATATTTTGTAGGGATGACAATTCATGTCAATTTTATTGCTATACTTTGTTATATCAGGCTGCAGGGATTGATACTTCTAATGTTTTGATAAATTAATATGTGTTTGCATGTTGGTATCTGTTTATTTTGATGAAATTAGATTAAGTGAATATTGCCTTCAATTCCAGATTTAGAAGCTCAAGAGCAACTTCTAGTGGGGGATGTGGGAGATCATTTCTCCCCTGAAAATGGTGTCGTTAACGAGACGAAATTGGAGATTCGGGGTCTGTGTAAGTCATCAGATGCAGGGGTTTCTATATTAAACAAGATCAACTTGGAAATTCCAAAGGGTAAGATTGTGGGGATCATTGGACCGAGCGGGAGTGGGAAATCAACCGTTTTGAGAGCTCTGAACCGGCTTTGGGAGCCTCCGTCCGGTACGGTGTTCTTGGATGGACAGGACATTTGCCAACTTGATGTTTTAAGCCTTAGGAGGAAGGTTGGGATGTTGTTTCAGATGCCTGTAATGTTTGAAGGTGAGTTTTGTTGATTTTGGATCAGGGTTTTGTTTATTTGGAGAAGACCATGTTTGATTGAACAGAATCGAAATTAAGTTAGGATTTTTTATGCTCTATCACCGAAGTGGCTGTGAATAGGGTTGTAAATTGGTTGGATGAAATTGAAATTTGTAATGCTCCATGTTTTGCCGTCTTGACTGAAGTTCATCGCGTCTAAATGTAAGTATAAGTCAGTTTTCATTTTGTCTAGTTCACAGACTAAAATTAGATTTGGTGGATTGAAATGAAATGAAAATGAGTTTAATGAGTCAGCTGGGCATGAATCTCGTTATTCCAAAAGAATTTGATTCGTCTTGTTTTGATCTAAAAGTTCTCTTGAAAGCTTCTATGGCTTGTGATTTATCTCAATTCTTCTTGATGGTACTTATCAAGCTATGGATTTAGTTCTTTGCTTTTTCCTCTTTTGAGCGTCGAGTCATAGTTCTTGATAATCTGTGAAGTTTAAGTTTTCTGCCCAGTTAAGTTGTTTTGATGATCTTAAAACACACCCACCCTTAAATCAGTTTATACTGTTACATTGTAAGATTTATCTGAAACCAATTCCAAACTCGAAATTTGATTTCGGATCATTGACTTGCACTTCTGATTTTTGATTGCAAGTTATTCTTGAATTCCAATCTAGTCATACGAATTTTCCATGAGAAAGCTGCAATCATTATTACTTGGGTAAAATCTGAGTAGAATCAAGAGGGTGTGTTTGATCAATTTTATGCCTTTTAGTTAAGGTGTTTGCTTGGCCTCACATGGTATATTACAGTGTGTTATGTTGTGCTTCCAAGGGAAATCTTGTTAATGCCAACTGCTGTTTCTTCCTTTTTTTCAATCTGTTAGGTAGCGTCGCGGATAATATCCGATATGGACCACAGCTGAGGGGGAAGAAGCTGTCCGATAATGATGTGTTCAAGTTGCTTACTCTTGCTGATCTTGATGCCTCTTTTCTCAAAAGAAATGGTGGAGAACTTTCTGTTGGTCAAGCTCAACGAGTTGCACTTGCCAGAACATTAGCCAATGAACCTGAAGTATGCTTCTAAATCTCTCAAGATCATAAAATCAAAACATGAATCAATCTTAATCTGCATTAATACATTTTCGTTAATCCTAAACTTTTTATAAAACAAATTGTCCGTGGATCATGAAAATCCTAGTGTTTCTATCTTCAGTTTAGTTGTTATATAATTGATCTATATCCTATCTGTATCTATCACGATAAAAAGGTGCATGAATTGACCTCATCAATCATTTCCAGCTGGTTTCGGGTTTTGCATTCAACATACAATTAGAATTGTAATCTTACTGCCTGCTTTTGAATGCTAAACTTGTACATTTCTCCAAAAAGGTTCTGTTGCTAGATGAACCTACCAGCGCACTTGATCCAATATCGACTCAGAACATAGAGGATTGTCTGGTGAAACTGAAGAACAACCGCAGAATGACCATCATCATCGTATCTCATAGCATTAAGCAAATTCAGAGGATTGCAGACATTGTTTGCCTCCTTGTAAATGGTCAAGTGGTTGAAGTTTTGACACCTGAGAATCTATCTAAAGCCAAGCACCCCATGGCTTTGAGGTTTCTTCAACTCAGTTCTTGATCTTGTTCAGTACATTGTTGTTCATGTATCATGGTCATAGACCAAGGTAGGGCATGGCCATATGGAAAATTAAGCTGAATCTCCCTTTTGTTTTGATTGGATCCCCAGGAAATCGATAGTATCTGAAGCTATGGTAATTAGTAACGGTTATTAAAATCGTAAGAAAAGCTTATAAGTTCTTGCGAGTTTATAATTTTATAAGCTAATCAAAATGATTGTAAAATCATGCAAGAATAAATTCTTGACTAAATTATGAATGTAGTTTAATTTTATAATATGATTCATGGTTTAATTATAGGATTCTGTACTCTTTTTTAGAGAGAGTGCAAATTCGACAATTATAGTAATTTTAAGGAATTATATGTGGATAAAATATCTCATAATATCTATGTTTGCAAACAATTATGAAACTAAACAAATTTTGTAGCATCTGCTATGCGGTACAAAATTTTATCATTTGACAAAAAGTATCTTAACAACTATTTTAAGATTACTCTTTTACCATCTAAACGAATATATGAAATACTACTATGCGGGAGATCTAAACGATATATATATATATGTGAAATACTATACAGGAGATTTATGTAGTGATGCATTTTTAGGTTTGCAATCGAATTGAGTTAAGATGGTATAATACTTTATGATCAAGCTAGGGTTCAATCGATAATTTCAAAACTCAAGTTTGACAGGCTTAATAAGCATGGTCGGACTCGAGGCGGTATGGTACTGTAAACTTGAGATCGACTTGATTAAGCTTATGATCAACTTATTAAAAATTTTTCATTTTTATTTTAATTAAAACAATATGATTATACAAACTAGATCGAATTCAATTAACAATGATATTCAACTCGAGTTTAATTGGGTTTGCAAGTTTACCGAGTTAATGATTGTCAAACTCACGAATTTATGCAGAATCGATAGAGAGTCTATAAAATCGGAATGTAGTTTCTATAACTTATGTAGAATAGTTTTGAGAAACTATAGATATGCTTATAGATTCGTAGAAAACTTCAAATATATAATGGATATAAGAAAAATAAAGAAATTAACTCAGCAGCAGTGCGGAATTTACTTTCTCGTCCGGTGGATCTGATCTATAGTTAGGGGGCAATACATACCAAAAGGTTCGAAGAAGGAAGGCGCATAAGAGTATATAACCAACCCAGCCTTCTTTATAACCTATTCACATTAGTGAAGCGGGTGGATGCATAAGGGAAGTGCACGTTTGTGAAACCTTAGTCGGGATGCATAGGGGAGTCAACCTTTTTTTTTTATAATAACCCTTAATTTATAATACAACGTACGTAAGAAAAAACGAGTGGAGTTAAAATTAAGTTCTTTTATATTATTTTGTTTGCAATAAGTCATGAATTAAATGAGTATCTAACTTTTCAATTTATTTGAAATTTTTAGATATATAGAAGAATTAAATAAGTTTTCTTTTAAACTTTACAACTATAACTCGACTTAAATGAATTCTATAAATGTGTAGCAGGAGAGTTGGGGGTAAGGAGAGAAACATACATTAAAGACAATATTTGTAATGCGATAGGAATGATGTGCAATTCTAATAATTGATAAGCTTATAAAAATATAGTTGTATATTTTATATTTTAATCTATTTGACTCAAAAAAGTAAATTCGCTTAAAAACGTAAGATTCTACTGAGTTTATATGTAAACTTGGTATACAATAGGAATGATGTGTCATTCTAATAGTTGATAAGCTTATAAAAATACAGTTGTATATTTTATATTTTAGCCTATTTAACTCCAAAAGGTAAACTCAGTTAAAAACTTAAGTTTTTACCGAGTTTACATGTAGACTCGGTTGGAATTGTAAGATTTTATATGAAAACGATTCTACTCACAAATCAATTCGGAATGACCTCTTAAAATCGTAAACTCGTGGAATCGGATAGGTAAAATTGTGATCTTGACAACTGTGGAGTTGAATATTATGAAACTTGAGTTTGATTTGATAAACTATTTTACTATTCTCGAATCAAACTTTAGTAACGTCTGTGCGAGTTTTAAGTTTGTCAACCAACTTGATTCATTTATTTCCTCACCGTTTGTGTTGTGCACACGTGGTTTGCATATGAATATAAAATAAACAAGATTTTGCACCTTAATATGGGGCGAAAATTTTTTTCATTAGACAAAATAATATTTTAAAGAAAAATCACAAGTAACTCTATCTTCTAAAATGACATATACCAAACCAATAAAAGAAATTTATGTTATTTTGCGGCAAACATTGTGGTGTTGCTTTCATTTGTTAACAATCCCTTCGCATCATAACGCGTTTTTAAAATTTAGTTGGCAAGGTATAATGGTAGCGATTTGCGACGATGGATTTTTATTTATCAGCCTATAATTTGTATATTTCGATATGCTACCGAATTAATGGACTTTAGTCCCACAATCAGAAAGCCCAAAACATTATAAAAGATCCATAATAGAACCTAAGAGCCCGATAGTTTGAATAATCATAGTGGCCCAAACCTCCTGGTTCACCAGTCTTAAATTATTGGACGAGTAGGTCTCGGGTCGGTTTAATCCTGTGAACCACCCTATCCAATATTTAAGATGAAATCGAAAACGAATAATATTTATATATATATATTATATATTGAATAAGATAAATTTTAGAGTTAAATAAAATTTGGGCTTCAAACATTATAATCATTAGCCCATTTGAGAAATCGTACAAAAGGCGCATTTATTTATATATAAAAGTTATCCATCTTTAGTTGTAGTATTTGCAATATACAACTATAAAATATCTATACAGAAACAAGTCTCACACCATTAACAAAAGAGAATTTTTAATGTTTTTGTGTATATATTTTTATTGTGTTGTAAAATACTATATTAATGGCTCGTTTATTTCATTGAATGAATAAGGTTATAATAAAATTCATATTATGAAGGAATAGAATAGAGCTGGATTTTTTTTATTAATTTTCTATTTAAATTATGATATTTAATATAATTCCAATATTAATTTTCTATTCACTGTTTTGTATAATAGAGATTCATTGTAGAATTGCTATTTAATGAACTAAACGTTGTTATAACTATTTGTAAGGAATAACGCTGTAATGAAATTACAATTACAACAAAGTGAATGAGCAGTAAATGTGCATTCACTTCATAGTGAATAGAAGTATAATGTAATTATCATTATTAAGTAATGGAATAAGGCCTTATAAGATTTTCATTTGTTGAATGTTTATGTTAATAATGGTATTAGAGGAAAAATCAAGTTCGATTTTGAATTACCTATTTGTAAGTTTGTTTAATCAATGATTTTCCATATTTTGTGTAATAAGATTTACTTCTGTATTTGCTATTATGCAAAACTCAAGCTCTTCACTAGGCTATGAACAGTTTATCATTCCAAAGAAGTAATAAATAGTAAATATTGTAAATAGATAATAATAACAACACATAGGTATAGTTTAATTATTTATTCTTTTTTTTTTTTTTTTGGTATTTTTATCCTTATAGGACTTGGTGCATTGGATCTAAGTCACCAACCCAACCGGGTCCATTGCTGGGTTAAGACCAATGGCCATGGATTGAGCCGTAGATTGAGCCGTATTCCAACCTTGTTCGTTCTGGATTAGGTATATTCATGTGTTTGACCCGAATTGCAGTTGGTCCTACTTATACTCAAGTGAAACTTAATTAAAATTTTTCTTTTGAAAAAAAAATCATATTATTTACTATGAACTGTAATTGGTCCAAATACAATTATTTAACTCATTTGAGTATATTGAACCTCAACTAATAAAAAAACAAGGTAAAATAATTATTCATTCGATCAAATGCTTGCATTGGTGCTTGTAAACAATGTTTTTCATCATAAGAGATCCTAATTTATTAATTTTTTGTTTTATCTTATTTTATCATACTATTTAATATAGAGTTAAATCGATTGAAATAAATTTAATTGGAGTCTGTTTGGATTGTCTAATTTTCATCTATATCTATATTCATATTTAATTTACATATATATCTAATATATTTGATTTATTTATAGGTAAAAAATTTTATTTTTCATACATACTATTTCTTAACAAATAGTCTGAACCGAAATGATGATATGCCAGAACAATTGACTAGATCTGAACTAAGTGAAAGAATATATAATTTCGTCAAATGTATGGGTTGGAGCTTGTAAAAAAATATATTAAGATCCTATCTTATTAATTTTGGTTTTATTTTATTTTCCAATATTTTGGATTTTTGTAAATTACTTTTTTTTTTAAATTGTGTATTTTTTTCACTTTTGTTTTTCTTTTTTTGTGATTTCTTTACTTTTTCATTTTTTTTAACCCCAAAAATATAAATTACTACTTCATCCAAACCCATTGAAGGTTTTATCAAATAAATATTGATGACAACAAGTTATAATTAAAGAGAATTGTCTTGAATAACTTTTCCAACAAGCAATCAACCCTCCAAACCATTCAATCATAGATTACAGGTACTTGCTTAGCCATGAATATATGATGAACATCTTTTCATGTTTCTTGCAATACAATCAATAAGCACATTGAAAATGTACCTTATAATTGATGAAGATATACATGGTTTAGGTAGTGAAGGAGGTCTGTCACATAAGATTTGGTACATTTTTGTAGCATGCAAAATGTGGACTTTTCATTCCTTCTTCATTATTACCAAGGGTCACTTTGTATCATTTCCGCACGTTCTTGACAAATGGTTTTAGGAGAGAGAGTGTGTGAGAGTTACGTGTGGAGGACCCATCTTACTGTGGGTTTATAGATTTTTCTGGCATTACATCTTATATGCTATAAATATAAACTGTATATATTAATAAATTTTTAATACATATAAGAAATATATTATAGACAGAAATTGTTTTATAAAATTGTCACTTATATCAAAATTTTATTTATATTTAGACTCAGGGAAAATAAAATTTTTATTAGAGCGTCCATATCCCATAAGTGAAGTCTTTAAAGTATCGCATTAATATTTAAAAAAAAATTCTATCTGATTTGAAGAAAATTATTTAAAAATGAAAACTTTTTTCTTGAAAATGTTTTCTTGAAAAAATAATTAAAAAATATAAATTTACAAATGGCTAAAAAATACACGTTTTATAATGAGAAATATATTTATAATAAATAATTAAGAGGATAGAATGGTAATTTAATAGTAATCATTTATAATGAAAGAATAGAATAGTGATTCCACCTTCTATAGTGAGGAATTAAATTCCTCCTTGCCATCCGTTCACTTGGCATGAATAACTATTCATTCTTTCTCGTTCAACGTAAAGCTGATATTACAATGTTTACTTGAAGAGAATGACAATTCATAATGAATTGCTATTACGTAAAATGATAAATAGCAATTCATGTCTTTAACCAATGAATTGTCATTCAATGGTTTATTTTTCAACTTTATCATAATACCTCTATCTCGAAAATAACACATATACAATTATCCTCCCTCTGTAATAAATACAAGAGGTATTATAGATATTTTACATTTTACTCTAATAATTACTTGTTTTGCTTTTTACACCAAGTGAATATTCTAATAACTATTACAACTCTATTACATTCCCTTTGAATTGGAATTCATTCATTCCTTATTCTATTCAACGAAGTGAACAAGTTATTAAAGTTAGAATCATGATTCTAGTTTTTAAAAATACAACCAAACATAGAAATGAGAATTGAACTTGAAATCATGATTCATTCTCGATCCATTCTCACATATCAAATGTGATCTTAGGTTTTGTGGGTTCCGTTGTACTTTCATATACTTTTATATAGTACACTTAATAAAATAAAATAAAATAAAACTCTAAAAGAAAATAAAATACCATATTTTTTTTTTTTTTTGAGTTTCTCTGATTCCTTAGTACATTAAAAACTAAAAAGTGTGGTTCCGGAATGCAGTTAAGTCTCTGAAACATTTTTGGTATTTGGTACATAATGCCTAGCGCCCTTTGGTGAGTTTTACCGACTTTTTTTCGGCAATCCATGCCCCACAACCACTTTTATTTGTCGAAACCTAATCCATGTAAACCGAGTCAACGAAGTCAAACAAATAATCATTTTCTTCCCTCTTACAAGGTGGAGTTGGTACTCTTTGGATTGCATATTTCTCATTAAATAAGCTTCCTCCACAAGAGAAAAGTGGGCTAATTGTCCCTGTTAATTGTGCACAGATCTCCTCATTTAAAAGGTGTAGATGAATTAAGTCTACTTCTAAATTGCTCCATTATGAGCTGACATTTACTCAACTTTGATTTAACAATAGTTATGTAAAGTTTAATTTGAACTACTTGAATAATTAATCTAATGAAATCAAATATAGGTTCATAATATTTAGTTTGATTAACTTGCTAATTTGGTTGAAATCAGTTTGAGCTTATACATTAACCAAATCTAGGTTGAACTTAAATATTAATATTATTATAATTAGAGGAACATTATTATTTTTTTCAATAAAGAATGAGACCAAAGAAGATTAATTAAGTTAAATTTATCCACTCCTGCTTATAAGCTCAATTATGCTTGGGTTGAAGTCGATCTCAAGTTCTATACAATTATGATTGTAACTCATTTACAAAATATCACATCCAAATCATTATTAAATCCTCAAAACCACCATTAGAATGGTTATAAAAAAAAAGATGGTTTTAAAGCTATAATGATGGACCAAGGTTATATGCGCATACCTTTAAAAGTAACAGAAAAGTAAAGTCCCCTTTTGAAAACTTGCAAAAAATATGTGATTAATAGTTTCAAAAGCATATTAGTAATCCTTGCATATAATTTTATATATATACACATACCCCAAACAAGCTTATATATATATATATATATTTGCGTCTAATGGAGTAATATTGTGACTAAGATTTGTTGAACTTGACCAACCAAGAGCAGGCAATTAGTGGTATACATGTCAAATAAAAAAGTTCAAGTCAAAATAAAGAGACACCAAGATAACATATTAGCTATGGATGCAGCGGTTAATTGGTTATGACCGAAAGATATACCGAATTATCTGCCCACTTTTTCTATTCCTATTCCACTTATTATTATTATTATTATTATTATTATTATTATTAAACTCAGTAGCTTTTGAATTATGGTCAATTCATATCAACTTGTGATATAACATGGTACAAACATATTTATCATTTCAATACACTCTCCTTAAGCTGAAATAACAACATATCGGTTGTTCCTACAATCATAATTGTGTTCGAAAAATAAATATGGAATAAAGTATATTAATACAATAATATAATTTATGTAAGAAAAAATAAAAATTATTCAAAATTTTCCACAAAAGTCGCTTCATAAACATCTTTATTTTTTTTCTCTTTTTTCTCTCAATATATACATATTTTTTTTCCTTTCTTTCTAGTGTACATATTTAAAATCATTAAATAGATAGCTAACGTTCTTCCCGAAAATTTGATACTGTAAAAAAAAAAAAGGAAAAAGATATAAAAACAAAAAGAAAAGATATAATATAAAATTGAAATCATCAGATTTCCTATCTATTTTGGCTATCGTATGTGCTCCACAACTAGACGTCGGCACTAGGGGTGGGCGCGGTACGGTTCGGTCCGGTTCGCCACCCGAACCTAATTGAACCTAAAATAACGGTTCGGTTATTTTTATAAAACAAACCTAACCTTACGGTTCGGTTCACTAATTTTTTGAACCTAAAAAAAACAGTTCGGTACGATTCGATATACGGTTCGAACCATATAAAAAAAAAAAAGAGAATGCAGTAACAATCTATGAAAATTAGTAACTTAGTCAAATTATAAGGGTCAAATTAGTAACTTTCTGCCATCATCAACGTAAACATTTTTGACTATACACAAGATATTTTGCTTCATTCAGTAGAATGCAGTAACAATCTATGAAAACCATGTAAAATTAGTAACTTCCTAGTCAAATTGTAACGGTCCAAGAAATCCTCACTCCTAATAACACCATCTCAATTCTCATGGATTCTGACATCGTACAACTAAAAGTTCTTCACTATAAGGTCGCTCTTGAAACCAATAGTTACAAGTCCTGTAAATGGATAAGCATATAGCAAGTTCAAGTGGGAAAAGAGTAAGGCCTTCATCTTATGCAAAAACGCTTCCAATAATTGCTCAGCATATAGCAAAACATGGTTGCACCATATTATCTTATATGTCAAATATTAACAGAAACCATCAGAGGTAACCAAGTAATATACTTCAAAATAGATAGTGGAATATACATCAGCAGTAGATGCAGCCAGGTTGCAAGTACCTTCTACTCTTTTCTTGGAGGCCGAAAAAGTGAAGATGCATTGGGATTTACGGCCAAACGGAAGGGATAAATGATAATTGATATAAAGGAATTTTTTTTTTTTAATTAGTAAAGAAGTTCGGTTCGATTCGGTTCGCAACTTCGAATCGAACCGCGAACTGAATCCCTATCTTCGAACCGAACCGCGAACCGAACCGAATTAAAAAAACCGAATTTACTGTTCGGCTCGGCTCGGTTCGGTTCGTGGTTCGGTCGGTTTTTTTTTTTTTCCCAGCCCTAGTTGGCACTGTTCTGGTCGGTTTCGGACCCGAACCGAAACCGCCGGTTCACGGTTCCACGGAACCGCTGGTTCTAACGGTTCCGGTTCCGGTTCCTGAACCGTGAACCAAGTTTCTTTTCTTTTTTTTTTTTTAAATAAAAAAAACCTGCCCTCTACCCCTCCTCCTTCTCCTTCCCTCCAACCCTCCCAAACAAAACACCAAAATCATTCTATATGTGTGTGTTTCGTTTTTTTTTTTTTAAAGACGGTTCGGAACGGTGGAACCGCGGTTCCGCGTATCGAACCGCTAAGACCCGCCGGATCCGACGGGTCCTTCGGCGGTTCGTAACCGTCCCCGGCGGGGCGGTTCCCGGATACGAAACTACCGAGAACGGTTCAAAGCGGCTCACGGTTCGAAACCGTCCCGTGATGATGTCTATCCACAACAATTTTTTATCAGAACTCTACCATGACTTATAAAACAACCCTTTCAATCCTATGAAAAACTGCTTTCCACTGCCATGTGACAGCCTTTCCATGATGCCAGTGTGAGAGGTTTCATTTATCATTATTTTAATTACGTTTATTTAATTTATTAATTTATTTATTCTTTCAATACCAATGCTAAGATCACATTCAGAAAATTCACACTTAACTATTTAATATAATTGATAGTAATCTAACACAACCTTTTCATGTAACTATTAGAAGGACCATACATAATTATATTATAAATAACATTAAAAAGTAAAATAGACTCCAATTTCTTGTCTGTCCATGTCATTGATATTAAAAAAAGAAAAAGAAAAGGAAACACTTATTTACATAAAAAATCTATAATGAAAATAATTACAAATAATAAAAATAGCATCATTAATAAAAATTATACATAATAAATAATAACTGATAAAATTTGAAAAGGTGAGATCAGCAAAATGTTTGAATAATGATAAAAGTTTTAAAAGAAAAAGGTATGATAATAGAAAAAATCGAAAAGATAATATCCTTTAGCAACTTTTGAATAGGATGGATCTTTGGAAAAATTAAAACAAATAGATGTTATGATAAAAGAAACTTCTAAAATAATATATATTAATATTAAATAAATATATATTAAAGATAAATAATAGATATTAAAAAATCAGCTTGAAAGGAAACGATATTGAAAAACGCTGTAAATATTATATATTATAAATAGTAGGATATGTGGTATTATAAGCAAAGAGATGTTATTTTTATTTATTTATTTATTTATTTTTTGGAAACTGAAACCAATAAGTACGGAGTTTCTCTCGTTGATTTTTTTTTTTTTTTTGAAAAATGAAACCAATAAGCAAATTAAAAGATGTTATCAATTATCATTAAATTTATTTTTTGTATGATAGTCCCCAATTTTTTTCTTTTTCCTAGGAAAAGGGAATGAAACAGTAAATAGAGAAGCGTGTTATGTTAAATAAGGATATTTGAGAAGGCACAATGAGGAAAAATTTTAAAAATTAAATATTATAAATATCATTTTATGAAAAGGTCTGGTTATTATGGAATAATTATCTTGAAAAAATATATAATATTAAAATATTGATTTGAACCAACGCAAAGCCGACAAAGGTTTCAGGAATTATAAATTATAAATAGATAGTCATTATTCGCCTAGAGACAGCCAAGCTGTTGAGGACGACGTCTTGAAATCTTTACAGGACACTTCTTAAAGCATCATTTTTGTTCTCTCGCTTCATCTCTCTCTCTCTCTCTCTCTGTAGAATAATGGCAGATCCCGAGAAAGTCTTCTATCCACGTCCTAGAGCCGCCACCAATGGCAACACCACCACCGGCGGTCCCCCAGCCTTTCCCGCCACAAAATCTCAACTCTACGGAGCTTCCCGCCCTACCTACCGCCCCCAACCCAAACACCACCGCAGCCGCCGGAGCTGCTGCTGCACTTGCTGTCTCTGGACAACAGTCTTCATAATTCTCCTCCTCATCCTCGCCGGTGCTGCCTCCGCCGTCTTCTACTTCCTCTACCGCCCCCACCGCCCTTCCTTCTCAGTCACCTCTCTCAAACTCTCTTACCTCAACTTAACTTCCTCCGGCACCGTCTATTCCAAGTTCAACCTCACCGTAACCGCCAAAAACCCTAACAAAAAGCTCGTATTCATCTACTCTCCAGTCGCGATCGTGATCTCCGACGCGAATTCCGGTGTCGGCATCGGCGATGGCAAGATCCCGGCGTTCGTCCACGGAAAAAGGAACACAACGATCTTGAGGTTGGTGATTGGAAGTAATGGAGAGAAGCTGGAGGATACTGGGTCGGTAAGCAAGTTCAGAACGAGTTTGAAGAGTAAGAACGGAGTCGCGTTAAAAGTAAGGTTGGATACGAAGGTTAGGGTTAAGATCGGAGGAGCGAAGACGCCGAGGATCGGAATTAGAGTGAAATGCGAAGGAATTAGGATTTCGGTGCCGAGCGGGAAGTCACCGGCGACAGCGTCGACGTCGAATGCGAAGTGTAAGGTGGATACGAGGATTAAGATTTGGAAGTGGGCGGTATAGGGAAGGGCAAAAATGTAAAAAGAGGGTAAAGGCAAGTGGTAAAATGGGAATTTTCAAGTTAACTTAGTTATTTACAGCAGGGCATAAATGAAAAAAAAAAATTCGTTAATGTGAGTATGTCATTTTCTATATATGGATATATTTTATTTATTTTATCTTATTTTAATGCATTTTTTTTTGTTTAAATCTTTTTATTTTTATTTATTTTGTAAGATTTTTAAAGGTTTTTGTATTCTTTTATTTCCAATTCATGGGGGATAATGATTGTAATTTGTGAAATTGTAAAGAAAGAAAGCTCATTTTGGTGAGATATATATATATATATATATATATTTTGTTGTGTGTGGTGGTGGTGTGGGGGGTTTGGTGGTTTTGATTATTTTACTTGATTTTGTCTTTTTTCCTTATGGTTGTGATTTGTATTAAAAAATCTAAATCAAACAGCTGTGTGATGTATGATTATTATTGATTGATGACTACTTCTCTTGGCTTTTATTGATCATTGCTATTATCATTCTCATAGGATCTATTGACATTGTATAAACAATCTCAAATTTCTAAAAATAAAAGAAATTCAACATTGTAAAATTTCTTCGAATATGGTACCAAGGCTAGCCTTTGTATCAATAATTTTTATTGTCTTTTGGCTATTTAATTATTTAATTTAAGATTTTTTATGTTTTTTATTTGTATCTATATATATCTAGTTTATTTGATCTACTTATGAGTGTTTATTTTTCATCTTTATCTATTTTATAACAAATAATTTATTTGAAAAAAAAAAAAGAAGATGCCAAGGGAATTAGAGAAAGACGAATCAAATAGACTTTGGTGGACAATTCAATTACGGTTATTTTGAAACATGCTATAACAATGTTTCATAAAATGGTGTTATGTATTTTGAAAATTCAAGCATTTCTTCTAATTGTAATAGTTTTTAAAGATTGTCATCACCCTTAAAACTTGGAGTTCATGCTCTTGTGAAAAAAATATTATTAATAATATACAATTTTGATGAAATTAATTATTAATATATCATAGTAAAATCGCATTTAAAACACAAGATATAATAATTTACACGTAAATCGTGAGAATAAAATAGGATAAAAAGTTTATATCTTGTTGCTATATCGTAATTACTAATCGTGATATAGGATTTAATCACATATCGCGATTAATGTTTTTATTTTGGCGTAAATCGTGTTTTGTAAACGCGATATTTATAGCATATAATGTTTGTATATCCTGATTTATACACGGATCTAACAATTGTATCTTGGTAATTATTTTATTTTGACTTTAAATAAGTAATTAATTTCAATTAGAGTTGTAAACATGAAATTATTTCTTAAAACTTGGGTTAAGTCTTATATGAAAGATTTACATGGAAGACGTAAGATCCATTATTGAATCTTGTATAAAATTGTAGGTTTTTTTGAAAAGTTATAGGTGTAGTTGGTTAGAAAATATGATAGGTATGATAGATTGAAAAAGTGATCGGTATGGCACGTGAGTGACTTGATCTAAGTAAGTTTTTATTTTATTATTTTTATTATTGTGTTTCAGTTGGAGGAATTTATTAGTACTTGAACTTTAAAATTGATAAATTTAGTATATAAAATAACTTGATAGAAATATTATTGCCGTAATATAAAAAGTTTTCTCATATATTAAATTGATTAATTTTAAAGTTTAAATATTAAATTAATTAATCTTAAAACTCAGATATCTAATTATATATTTTATCAAAATTTGAGTATTATTTATGATATTAACCCTTATATACCTTTTATGTTTGAGGGATGGGTTTGGGGTATCTTAAACTGTAATCTCTCAGAGCTTGAAAAGAACTAGCAATACGATAAATAAAGTGTTTAGGACTCAAGGTTATTATTACTCTTACGATTTCAACAGGATTCTTTATAAAAGTGGAATAAATTCATCAATTCTCCTACTTAGGGAAATATAAAATTAGCCTTAAAAAAAATAAGATTTAAATAGTTTATGGCCGATAATGTTTTTCTAAATAGTTTATTGTCCTTTTCTTTTTCATTTTTTGATCGAGCTTGTAGAATTGATCATCGTTGTACACTGAATAGACTAATATGATATGGCACGTAATCATATTTTTCAATCCAAATGAATTGCTATTTACTCTTTTATTATTCTACGTAAAATTTTTATTATAGTATTCGCTTAAAAAAAATGATACTTTACAATAAATTATTATCACGTAAAAAGATGAATAGTAATCCTTGCATATACTTTCATGAATTATCTTTTAATAGTGTATTTTTAATTTTATCATAAATGCTTATATTTAAAAAATATTTTTTATATAATCATCTTCTATTTGTAATAAAGATAAAAAAAATTATATAAACTTTATCTTTTATTTTAATAATTAATTATTTTATTTTTTTACGATAAACATTGTAATAATTATTATAATTCTATTATATTCATGTTGAATCGAAATTCAATTTTTTCTTTATCCTATATAGCCAACTAAACTAAATATAATGATATACTTCATTGTCTTTTAATAATGGTTTCGTCCATATCTCTTTAAAGTGGAATAAATATCAAAGATTTTTATGTGGTGGATTGTAACTAATGGAAAACGGAAAAAATTTAAGGATAAACAAGTTTAACTATCAGTTTTGAACCCAAAAAAAAAAAAAAAACAAAGCAATTTTAAAAGGATATTTTATGCCATTAAAATCAACAAATTTAAGGAAAAAAAATCAATGGCATATTCGATATGAGGTGGCTACAGTGCAATTTCATCAATAATTGGGTGGATAACTTTCTAATGTTAATGATAGAACTTGAGTGGTGAGAAATTAAACACCTGTACTCCACGAGGAAAAAACGAGAAAAAGACATAAACCACCTCGAGTACACAAGTATAATGTTTGGATCCGTCTTATCATTATCTAACAGATTTTATTATATTTAATTATGATCGAATAAGTAAAATAATTAGTATATTTGTTTTAATAATTAGATAATTAGCTAAATGATCCTGTAGATGAAACCGTAAAAGCTTTCGTTTAAGTTCTACAAGGCAATTTTATTGTGAATGTGTAATTTTTTTTTTTTTATTACTTAGGATGTAAATTTTAGATATCTAATTATATATTTTATTAAAGATTAAATATCATTTATGACATTAACCTTAATAATTTTAAAATATAAATAAACTTAATGAAATTCAAAATTTAGAATTTTCAGCTGGACTCCATTTTTTATTAAGTTAAATTAAATATTAAATAAAATCTGAGTAATCCACGAGTAATTTACCCTCAATGGCGTCCAGCCCATACAAATCTCCGCCACGGAGAATCTATTGTAGGGATATCTGCGTGTGGATTGTCCCACCCGAACGTGGGAAGGTCTCAGATGGTCATAACTCATAATAATACCATATACGTGTTATTGGTGGAAAACAAATTTTCCGGTGGATACAAATATTTAAATAAATTATGTGTCACTACTCACTATGGCTGGTAGGAATTCATGGTGTAATTGTATGATATCACTGTCGGTAGCAATCCCATGATCAGTACTTACAACCGATATGGCTGGGTTTTATTGTTTTTCCTTTTTGGTCTTCTTCTTTTAATTTAATTTAATTTTATTACTTTTGTTATACAGCTGTCGGGGACCGCTGACCACGTTCATATGCTTGGAAATTGTGCTCCAATTATACGTTTGGAGGTTGGAACACCGAACTTCTATTTGGTCTCCACAAGCAAAAAAAAAATTTACGTCACGTTTGCATACAAAAATGATTTCAAAGCAAATGAATTGGATTAAGGGGATGAATTAGAATATAATGGGTTTGAGAATGATAAATTTATTTTTATATTTGGAAGATTATATAATAGAATGATTAAAAAATATAATTATCAGGAATGTTCTTAATAATAAATATAAAATATGAATATAGAATAGAATAAAAAAGTAATTTACTATAAATAATTAATAATGATTCTGTCTTTTAAAAGTGAAATTGAATTTCTCTTCAAATTCAGAACTATCAATTCCAACGAATCATAATAGCCGGCTTCTAAAAATACTTCCAAACACTAAAAAAAAAAAAAAATCAGAATCTAATTCCATTCCGATCCATATCTACATACCAACGTGCAAAGGGTCTTTAATTTTCAAAGATAAATACCCTCAATTTATCCTAAGGAAAAGTTGAATAAAAACACTAAAGTAATATTGAATTTTTGTGTCAAGACTACTTATCCATCACTACTAGTGGGGTTCAATGCTTGATAGTTGATCACCTATCGCAAGTACCTTTGAGACATTAAGATTGATTACTCCTTCTCTCATTCCACTTTCCTCTTAATCATGGCTGTCAAAATCGCAATTTTTCTATTTACCAGAATTCATAGAATCGGTAGAATCATAAAACCATGCAAAACCAATAAAATCATAAATGTGAATCGTACACTTAAATTTATGCTTCATCATAAAATTTGCACTTAAATATTTTTACACCTATTTTAATTAAGAAAAAATACATGAAATCATAAATTCGTAGAATCATAAATTTGACTTGCGATTTTGACAATTATGTTCTTGATCATTCATTCTTGACTTGTTATCGTGTGTCTCTCTATACAAGCCATGTATAGTATGATACTCATGCAGTACGCATGTGACTACTGTTCTTATGGAGAGTGTACCATGTGACTACTGTTCTTATAGAGAGTGTACCATGATAGTCTTCCAACCGCGACTAACCTCAGACGATGAACAATTCAAGTTGATACTAACTGTCCAAGGTGTGGAACATCGGAGGAATCGCTCATTCATGTGCTCACAACATGTCCATGCCTTGCATCAATCTACTCGGATTTCAACATAACCCGACCTTCATCTTTTCCATCTTGGTCAACCTTTATCTTGTGGCTAAAACAACACAGTAGCATTCCAAGAAGCGTTAACTCCTAATGCCACCCACCACATGGCTTCCAATTTGTAATCCTACTATAGAGAATATAGCTATCCAGAAACCAACTAATCTTTCATACCGCATGTACGGCAATTGACATCCAAGCTCTCATACAAATTTCATCAAACGAGTTGTGGACATACCACAGGAAACACCAACTCTATGCCATAACCTCCTACCGATTACAATGGTCCCCTCCCCAGACTGGATATCACAAACTCAACAAGATGGATCCTTCATCTGACCACCCAACAAGCTTCTATTGGACTAGTAGTAAAAGATACTACTGGGAAGTGGAGCTTTGGCTATGCTAGAAAGATGGGTCATATGGACATCCTACTAGCGAAGCTATGGGCAATAGCCTACGATTTAAATTTTGTCTAGCGAAGGGACTCTTCTTGATGGAGATCGTCACTAATTCCACAATCGCTGTCCATGCTAACTACTTTTGAGAACGTTCATCTTAAATATCTTCACATTGTTGCTCTTTGCAGGGAAAGGTTGTCCCAGCTACAGCATTACTAGCTTAGATATCAGCCTGAAGAACTAAATCAAATTGCCAATGCCATTGCTAGATACGCACAGCTATGCTAGAGGAGGATGTTTTTTGGCTAACGCTTCCCTCTTGTTTTAAGCACTTTTTGTACATGGATTGTACATAGTATGTTTATCGTGTTGTAAAACATGTATGTAGTATGTCTATAGCCTACACTGCATGTAACAATCCAAGAAACACATACACTGAGCTTGGACAGACCTTGTTTTTTTTTGCAATGGTTAATAAAATGAGCAGTTTTTCAAAAAAAAAAAAAACGTTCATAATGTATAGCATATCAAAATGTCTTTCTTTTTTTACCAAATTGAAGAATTAATTCTTGGGAATTTTTTGTAATCTAATCTTTCCTCCTAAATCATCTAATGATGCTAGTCTAATTGTTTTCTTTTAGACCATCTTTATCCATCAGTTACTTAAAGAGTAACTCAACATGCTATGTCAGCTTTTCAAGCAACTATATACTTTATCCATAAGTTACTTAAGCAAAGTTTCTTAATAATTTTTAGTACTTTTTGCAAGTCTTATGTTATTATCATTTTTTAAACAATACTTTAAATATTTTTCATTCAAGATTAATTAAATATGAAAATAAATTTAAAATACATTAAAATTAATAATAACAAATTTCAGATGATAAAGTAAAAAAAAAAGACAGTTTGGTTGTTGCATTTTGATAAATCCTTAGCCATTTAATCTAAAGGCAGAAGGCCACAATGACAGACTTGAAACCAATTAAATGAGGGAGATAGAAGTTGCTATGCAGAGCAACTCAAGCCCTTAAGGATGGTCTGAAGCAACTCACATATCAGTGAGTAACGTTGCTTCAATCTAGATTTTTCTAATAGCAACATTAGCAAAGTTGCACTTGGAAATTCAAATTTTACATGGTAATCCGAAAAGTCCCTAAGTCCATGATTAATAGCCTTTTAAAATTGTTAACTTTTAGCCAAAATTGAGGGAAAAAAAACTACTGGTGATTTTTTTTTTTTTTTTTTGGACCTAAGTAAGCTCCTTTTATTCTAAAATCATCAAAAGCCATCTTACTTAAGGGGGGTGGGGCGGCCGCGCAGATTGCACAATGTAACCATAGAATCCCCAAATACATAGTCCATAACTTATCAATATTGACAACTTTCATGATAATTGAAGCATAATAACTCGAGGATATTAAGGGAATCTGATCTACCAAGTTTATCTGTGGAATCATTTGATGTACCTCAGAAATCATTTCACTTCTACATGATGACTATGGAAATTAGAGCCCAACAATAATCTATAACTTATCAAAATAAGTGATTTTGTTGAAAAAAAAACTTTTGGTGAATCTAATAAGCCTGTGTATACTCTTGAATTATTTGACATCGTCTCATCTACTATTTTCCTTTAAAAATTAGAATTTTTACAGAGTGATCTTAAACCCAAAATTTAATCTATCAAATGAAATTGACAATTTTTAGAGAAAATTGAAAGATTATGATTCATGAATTTTCGTGGACCCAAATAAGCTAGTTTTATACAAGAATCATATGAAGATACCATCTATTGTTTATCTTTGGAAAAAACATGGCATATCACATTATTACCTTGGAAGCTTGAAAACAAATATCTACAACCTATTAGATGATTTTTTTTGCAAAAAATAAAATAGAAAAATTGACTATTTATGAGTTTTTATAGACCTAGATCAGTCGATTTTTGTGATCAAAGAATCTTATTATGACATCCCACTAACCACCCCCTTTCATAAAAACAAGAGTTTGATACGGTGATCCTATAACCCAAAATTTATGATATATAACTCAACAAAATTGATAATTTTTAACATAAATTTAAGTTGTGGATTTTTTGGTATTTAGATTAGCCTGGTTAGCTCCGGATTTATAGAAGTGCACTCCAATTCAAAAAAAAGAATTTAAAAGATTTCCTCAAAGGAATTTTTTTTTTATTTAAGTCATTACAATAGTAAATAGAGAATTCAAACCTAGTACCTCTCATAAGACATTATAGAAGATGCCACTAAACTATAATGGTATTGGCTTATTACCTCAGTAGTTTAAATCCCACAATTTAGAATGAGAAAATCACAACTGAAATTGGAGAACACTTTTCACCACAATTTTATACATGTCATTTAGTGGTTAGGCTTATACACAATAAATCTGGTTAACTTTGTTTAGACATGTCGGTTTATTTTTTTTGAAAAATAAATCAATTTTTTCCCCCTATAGAGGAAGAGGAAGAGAGGTCACAAATGCAAAAGCAAAAAATCAAGTCCCATTAAAAGCCCATAAAAACCAAGTCCCGTTGCCATTTCAAGGCCCAATGTGTATTGGGCCATGACCGAATTATCCACTTGTGCATAATGGTCATCAAATTGCAATTATAGTCATATTATTTACTAAGAATGTAATGGAATGCACTTTTTCCACATGGAGGACCTACTAGATGCAGGTTTCTCGATGTACAACGTTGGTGGGGTGATAATAATGGAAGAAACAGTGAGCGTGAAGGAAGAGAATCATCACCAGAGCAATTTGGCTCCGACTTTGCAGCACCATAGCAGTCACCGTTCTGTCCGTCACGACTATTAATGATTTATACTACTATCAGATCTGTCATCATTACCACCACAATCAAGACAATTATACTACCATCACTATAGGACTATCACCGCCATTAATTATGTAATGAAAATGGTAGTGGTTTATTAGAAATATTAATGCTAATAGCATTGGTTGTAAGGTGACAGCAGTAATAACAATATTATTGATTGTCGATAGGATTGCAAACAAGTCGGGAGGGTTTTAGGAGGTTTTGAACAACTTCTTTATCAAACTAACAATGATCTGAGCTGGACTTTTAACGAGTTCGAAAAAGTATAGGTTTGAGCTTGAGCTTACAAGGTTAGACTCATTTATATAAATAATTATATATAATATTATGGGATAAATGACATAGAAATGTATCAACGTTTAGGGGTAAATTTATTTAAGATGTCAACGTTTTAAGTGGTTAAAAAGAAGTATCAATGTTTTGTAAAGTGAGCAAAATAAGGTATTAATATTTGATCATTAATGAAAACTAAGGAAGTTTGA
The DNA here is from genome assembly GCA_024138025.1 of Combretum micranthum. NCBI lineage: Eukaryota > Viridiplantae > Streptophyta > Magnoliopsida > Myrtales > Combretaceae > Combretum > Combretum micranthum. The sequence goes on along the minus strand of JAMXBD010001379.1, from coordinate 35,566 downwards.
TTAAAAATTAATTCAAATGTTGATACCTTAAATGAATTTTACAAAACGTTAAATCTTAGAAGTAACGTAGTGAAGAGTTTAATCTAGCACTAATGACCTTCTGATCTAATGTTATTTTCTTAATCTCTCATACAAGAGGTCTCGAGTTTGATTCCCTTCCCTCATTGTAATGGCAAAAAAAAAAAAAAGATGAGTTCAATCTTGCATTCCTACTACAAGTAAGTATTTTGATTAATTTGTATAATAATGAAATGTATTAACAAACAATAGGATATAATAGTAAAAATCTAGAAAATAAAATATATGATACAGTATTACGTATTGTTTTAACTTAAGTGAAATATGTTGATTTTGTCATTGTTCTTCTATGATTTAATAAATGTGTGATATGAATGTGTTAAATATAGAAGAGTATGCTATATATTCTGTTTAAATATGCTTTATTATTTTTATATGTTGAAATTAAATAAATATCAATAAAATAAAGCTGGATAGAAAATAAGCATATAGAATTGGCTGCTTTGTAATATTAGTTAAGGTATTTAAATATTTTTGGTTAAATTCATGAAAATCATAGTTTAGTATTTTATAATATAAACTAAAAAAGTTGATAATTTTTCAACTTGGTTTACTATTTTTAAAGGTCTAATAGTCATATTTTTTAAGAAAAAAAGAAAATATCAAAAGAATTTACTTTTACATGAAATTTTTATGGATGATATTTTATGATGGCTAGTCGTAAGCTATAAATTATCATAATTTTTAAAAATCATTTAGCATTTTTTTAGAATTTTCTTAATTGCACGGTAGAAAAATGTCCTTTGGACCGGTCTACTCTAAGGGCTGAACCAACCGCTTTTTGTTTTATTTTCCATGAACTCCAATCTGAATGAACCCATAGGATGTCTAGAACATGTTTGTGAACCGAACCAAATCAATCAAATCCAAAACAAAATCGAACTAGACCCATTTTTTAACTTGCGCAGACCCATCCTATGTTTCAGCTCTGTTCTAGTTTGAGTTTGTCACAATTTGACCTTAAATAAATAATAAACTAACTTTATCAATGTGTAATTAGCTATAGTTATTTAATTTAGGTATATTTTAATTTATTATACTTTTTGTTAATTTAAAATTTGATATATATATATATATATATATGTTAATGAGCTAAATTAGTTTAGTTAGGTATATGGACTTTTAATCATAAAATAGGATAAATGAACATATTATGGGCTTAAATCTAATTAAATAAATCATTATGGGCCTTGATATCTAAAATGAGCTTAGTTGATGGTTTAGGGCTTAATATAATTAAATGGCTTAAATGGATTAAACGTGTCAAACTGAATGACCATAGGCTTTTAGTTAAATATGGGCTTAAATTATGTAATTAGAAATTAAATGAACTTTATAAACATCAAGGGCTATAAAATTGAATTAATAAATATTTTAGGATTAAATGCGCTAAAATAACCTAAACAGGCTTAAATAGTAAAAATAAGACCAATGTGATGTAAATAATTTGAAATGGGCCAATATGGTAGAAATAGATTTAATATGATTTGAATAAATTAAAATGGACTTAGAAATCAATTTAGGAATAACTTGGCTAATAAAATTGATTGTGGGCCTAGACACTTGATTAGGGTCTAATTTGACTAATAATTATAATTAGGCTTGATAGCTAAAACCAATTTGACTAAATAACTATAATTGGGCTTTAATAGTTAAAATTGACATAGAAAAATAACCTTAGCACCAATAACATGATTTCTAACTAATAGGGCCTATTTACACTAAATGGGCCTAAACTAAATCCTATCAAATCTTTCTTGGCATATTAGAGCTTAAACTTACAAAATATATCATATGCCCAGTTTTTTGCTTTATGAGCTTAAATTTCATAATACAAGCCCAATACCTTTACTTATTCCAATTAGATCTATTTCAAATATTTAATTCCATGATTAATTTTAGGTATTGAAATATCGAATTGGGCTCAAATTTCTTCCATGGGCCTAAAATAGGAATTAGAAAGCCCAATAACTAAATTAGGGTCTAATTTAATTCCAATCAGGCTTGAACACAATCCTTAGGTCTAATAATCAATATTTACTCTAATTAAACCTAATTTTGAAATAAAGCCTAATTCTACCTAATTTAGTTTTGTATTCCTTGTTGGGCTTATGTCATATACCTTAAAGCCTAATGCTTTAAAAAGTGAAACATTTAGATAAATTCTTATTGGACCTAACCTAAGATGCCTAAAGGCTTAAGACTTCTAAATAATAAACTTGACTTCTAAATTCCATTGGCTTAATCCAAATCATCTAAATCCAACTATCCTAATGAACCTAATTCAATTATAACTAAAAAGCCTTATACTATAAGACTTTATTAATTGATTAATCAATAGGATATATCATTAGTTTGTATACTTCATTTTTATACAAATTAATGTTCCTTGAACATATATTCAATCGATGTATTGTCTTTTGTGTGATCATTTATCATCTACTAATTCATTATCAGGTGTTGATTGTTTATGGTAAGCATTTTTAAATGGACTTAAATTAAAGACGACCTAATAATTGAGTGTGTTGTTTGTGCATGTATCGTTTAATCTAAGTCAGGAAGCGACAACATTGCTAGGTTAATCCAACACAATAATTAGTGTCTTAAGCCCTGATAAGGCAAACAATATCGGGATAATATCTACTTAGGCTTAGAGAGAAGTAATGTAATATAGTTTATGTTTATGGGACCAGTTGAACTATGGATTGATATAAATAGAGATGCATAACAGTTGTGAACCCTAGACAAGACTATTACATGGAAGGTTTCTTTAGAAGATTAAGGTATTCACTCTGCTTTAATCAACTCCTTAAGCAGTTACTATTCAAGACTCTCACTTTCCCATGATTTGTTGTCCAAAGTGTGAGTGCTCTCGTATTGTTTGAATCACCTTAAATAATAAATATAAATTGTTTGTTGTTGCATTGCATACAATGCATATCACATGTGTTTACGTTACTGTGTATTAAGCTTTAAGTTACTTTTGTTATTTTTTAGGTACTGATGGTTCTGATAGTGGGTATATGATGACATGAGGTACATGACCAACTTAGAGGAGTTACTAGATGAGCTTAGAGATTAGGATCCCCGCTAAGATTTTGATTTTATTCAAACTTTTATTTCCAAACTTGCTATCATCTTTTGTGCCTGATTAAGAGCCCTTTTTTTATACTAGAACTTCAAGTATTTTACAAATAGTCTCTTTATAGTTGATATCTTCTACGGATGTTTAAGGAGACTTTTGAGATTGATATTATCAAATGTTACCTTTTATGATTGACATACTCATGAGAGTCGCCTTTTATCAAATATTTTGTAAAATCTACATTTCCATTGCATTATTTAAAGCTTTCAAAACTAAATAAAAGATTTATGAATATAAAATTGGCTAGTAAATGAAATTAGAGAAACTAATATTTTATATTTTTCTTTGCATATAATGCTCCACCGTTATACCTGACAAAACTGGATGTGTCTTGATTCCAATCTAGGCATAACATATTTGTTAACGATTTTTGGAAAGAGGTTGAGACTAAGGGTTCAAATTTTTACTTAGAATTTAAATTGATAATAATTAAGTGAAATTAAAACTCCTTAAGTAGTTTATAACCCAAGATTTATTCATTTGACTTAATTGACTCTTGAGCATATCAATCTCGAGAGGGATTTATATATTATGTAATTTTAAATAACATTATTTCAATTAGATGAAATAGATACTTTTAGAGAAAAGAAGTCGATTATCATTTTGGATATAGTCCCGTTGAAAATTTTAGAAATGATTGAATTTATATTGAGTTTGAATTTTAAATTTTGAGCGGGTTGAAAATATGACACTTCATACTGTATTGTGTCGACTCAATTGAATTGATTTAGGCTTTGTTTGGTTCATTGACATGCCGACTGTATACTTTTGTTTAGTTTCAATTGTTTGTTTAAAAACTAAATATAAATAAAAAAAAATGATATTTTTACTTATAAACAAATCAAACGGATTATCTTTATAAAATATAGAAGTAAATTATATACAAATAAAAATCAAACGATCCAAATAGATGAATATTAGATGACAAGTATTCTGTAGCAGTAGTTAGGACTAATAACAAATGTTTTTCATGCAACCTTCGCAACCAGTGGCCTGTGTCTCAATCATGTGATTTTGAATGGAAAGAATCATCAACAAATGACACAGAGGAAATTGTGACGGAAACATCATGTGTACCTTCTGGACCACTGAAGGACTTTGCCTGCCACGTTTTCCTGCGAAATTGCCTTTACACAGTAATGACCATAAGTCCAGTTCACCGACACTTGTAGGAAATAAATCAATTCATATGTATTTTGAATGAATTTGCCAATGACTCTTGAGCAACTCAAGTAACGCCAAACCTGCCCATTTCATATTTATTAATATAATACAAGAGAAAAGCCTTTTTTGACATATAAATTTTGATAAGTAGATAATTAGGTATTTAAACTTTAAAAAAAATCAATTTTATATTTAGTTAAATTTTTTGTGTTTCTTTTCACTACTCTACTATTTCATTGTCTTTTGAAATAATAGACACGTGCTAAGTAATGATTGAGCAAGATAGTAAAAAGGAGTACAAAAAGTTTGGTTAGGTATGAAATTGATCTTCTTAAAAGTTTACATACCTAATTATCTACTTAGACAAAATTAAGATACCAAAAATAGCTTTATTCTTATATAATATATATATATATATATATATATATAAATGAGATATATAGGCTAAACCAACTGATTATCATTCCAATAGATGTTAAATAAAAGTGCATTGATATATGCAGCTGATGCACCATGACTAATCAATTGATTTGAATCTTATTCCTACGTTATCTAATCAATTCAATCAAATCATCGTCTATTTTCATTTGTTCAACCTTGAATGAAAAATTATATAAAGTATTTTAAATGAAAATTATGAAAAAAAAGCCATCTATTGATCCTATAAAACACTTATTAAGAGTCAAACGAAGAATTATACATATTTGAAAAATACAAAATACGTGAAAAACTATAACTTTTTAATTTAGTCTATGATAAGTACGTGCATACGCTTGTCAATATTTTTCGTTCCAAAATTATTGTTAAAACTATGTAACCAAGTGCATAGGAAAACGAAATTTGCAACTTGGTAAGGCTTATGTGGCATGTTTCCATTTTTTTTTTTTTGGGAAATTATCTTAAAAAATTAAATAAATAATAAATATCTGAAGGACCTTTGATCGGTGATTCATAACTAGTCCAGGTGTGGTATAAATTATAAAATCTCGCATCCATATCTTTTAGATGATTTGCCATAGCTACACGATATAGGAATTTAAAATATAATTAACTTCAGACTTTCCAATTCTTTTTTCCGGTTGGATTGATATCCCCAATCACGATTAAATATGATTTGAATAGTTAAATAGGTGATTTAACTTATTCGTGATTAAATATGATTTGAATAGTTAAATAGGTGATTTAACTTATTCGTCAAATTTAATAAGAGGATATAGATTTAAATCAATATAAATTTTTATTTTGAGTGATGTGACAAAGGGTTCACTTGATTCATTACTCCGGCAGCTAAAAATTGACAGAAAAAAGGTGCATACCATAACTAATATATATTTTCAAAGTGATTAAGAAGCTTTAAAGAGATACTATTCACAATGACTAAAAAATTCATAATTTTATCTTAATGACTGATTTGGAGAAAGTTATTAACATTTTCTTTATTAAAAACAATCCAAGGCGTATATAAGTGATCAACTTAAAAAAAATTTAGAGAATTTACATATTGAATTTACAAAAAAAAAAAAAAACAACTGTGTTATCTTAAATTTACTTTTTCATCGTGTATTTATTATATATACTAACTGCTAATTCTCTCCTATCTCTCTCTATTGTTTACATTTTTTTTTCTTACTTTTTCAACAATAATTTATTACACTAACTACTAATTCTCTCCTATCTCTCCTTGTTTTACATCTTTTTTTATTACTTTTTCAATAAGTATTTATTACACCAACTACTCATTAGATTGGAATAGAATGAAAGATGAAAAGATAAGTCCATTCATTTGTTTGGATACTGGGATAAAAATTGACGTGGTATTTGTCAAAATTATCATCAGTAACTAATATGAATAATAAATATATAAAAGAATAAAAAGGTAAATTTAATGGTAATCATTTATAAGAAAGGAATGGAATCGCTATTCCATCTTTTCAAGGACAGAATCGAAATCTCCCTCATATCTAGAATCATCGATTCCTAGAAATTGCGATTCCAACTTTTAAAAGAGCATCAAAACATATGAGAACTTCAACAGTTCCATCAACAAAACCATTCAGTCAACCAGCTAATTGTTAAAATAAATATAGTAATTAGAATATTAACTATTTTAATAATTTAATTACAATTGGATATAGTATGAGCTAGAGATAAGACTGGTCTCGTCAAAATTAATGACGAGACCATAATATTTTCCCAAAACATAGAAAGGAGAATGGAACTCAAAATGGCGATTCCATTTGGAGTTTATTCTCATGTACCAAACGTGAAATAAGTTCTCTCTCTCTCTATATATATATATCTAATGAAATGAATTCTTGTATATCATAAATAATAATTACATTATCTCTATTACAACTGAATCTTATTGCACACTAATTATATAATTCGATTTAGTAACATGTTTTTTTTTTTTTTACAATTAATGTTAAGAAAATAAATATGAATTATTGAATAGATAATCTATCTATATATATTTTATGATTTAATTTTGTTAAATGCAAAACTTATATAGATATTAAATCTATATTTTTATTTATAATTAATTTATAAATGGCATATATATACCATCTCTTATGAATAAATAACTCTAAGATTGATTTAATTAAGGTACAACTCCAGTCTTATAATTTTGAGTCCGCCCCGCTTGGTATATTTTTCCCCATTCAGTTTCTAGCTTTTAACCGTTTCAATTTTTGCATATTAGGACTGCTAGGCTTTTCTCTCATGGGGGTGATTCGATCTCTTCTTTACGCAAATACTTTCTTCTGATCATGTCTTCTTATTTTATTTTACATTGGGTACTTTGACAGTCATTCTTAAATGTTATATCATAAAGGTACATGTGGTGGCATGAAATCTCATGAAATTATTTGAGATTAATATGAAATAAATATATATATTTGTTAATGATTTTTGGAAAGAGGATTAAGGGTTCAAATTTTCACTCGACTTTAAATTGATAATAATCATATCAAAGTAAAACTATTTAAGTAGTTTACAACTTAAGATTTATTCATTTGACTCAATTGACTTCCAAGCATACTAATCTGTGGAACTTATATATTAGTAAATTTTAAATTAAGTTTGGATATTAATATCATTTCATTTAGATGAAAAATAAATTTTTAGAGAATTCAAGTGAAGTTTGAACCTATTGAATATCATTTTGGGTATAGTCAAATTGAAAATTTTAGACTTGATTGGATTTAAAGTGAGTTTAAATTTTAAATTTTGAGTGCGTGTGAAAATATGAAACTCTATACTATAATGTGCCAACTCAATTGGACTGATCTATAAGGTTAGTGCTAAATCAGTACAAATAAGTTTTGATTGTTGATATTGGCAACAACAGGAAACAATTGGATGACAAGTATTCTGTAGAAGTGGTTAGGATTAAGAACAAATGTTTTTAGAGTTTGTTTGTTTGTTGCAAATTACAAATACAGACACTTTTTTTAAACTTTTTTTAATAAATTATTTATAAAGAATTAGATACAGATAAAAAAAACTAGCAATTCTCATAAAAATCAAATATAAAATATAAATATAAATTAGATATATTTACACATATCATTTTAAAAAAGATACACATACAAATAAAAAACAAACAATCTAAACATACCCTTAATGCAACTTTCGTAGCATATGGCCTTTGTCTCAAACAAGTGATTTTGGATGGGATGAACCATCAACAAAAGAAACAAAGAAGAAATTGCAGTGGAAACACCACGTGTTACTTTTGTATCGCTTAAGGACTTTGCATGATAAGTACTGCCAAAAATGTGTGTATACACATGGTGGATAACTATTAACTTATCTATATTATATATGTATTATTTTGTATCATATTTGTTTTGATTAATTTATAAGTGAAATCGTCAGTTTTTCATCAGTATCTATTTTTAATAAACATCTATTTGAAAACGATAAAAATACGATATCAAAATGATCAAAATATGATGAAATAAATAGATCATACTTTAATACATGAATAAGATAGTGGATAGTTTATAATGTAACCACTACCTAGACGGTTATCTATTAAAGAATCATTGATAATTATTTACTGAATGTGTATTACCCATGGCATGAACTACTAAAACCTTTTTTTTTTTCAATGGAACTAGTACTTGTACCGAATAAGTGCTCATAGGCATAAACAAAAAGAGTTCAACGGTTAAACCAAATAACAAGTTTCAAAAGGTAGAGAAAAAGCATCAATATGGGAAGAAGAAAAGGTAATGCCAGCTATAATCAACATGTTTGGCACTGTAGGAGACAGAAAACAAAGGATATCCGAAGGTAGAGTCGATTTGAAGATGAAGTCCCTAGGCGGTGTCTTTGTTTATTTGTCAAAAGGTATGCAAAAGTATTTTCTTCTCTAGTCATTCATATAATTAGATCCATGGAGTCGTTTGGATCAATTGTCTACAAGAATACTCAAATTTGATAAAAGTTAGGTGTCGAGTCACATAATACCCATTATATAGCATTCATAGAATTAGATTTTAGGATGATTGGAGAGGTGTGGAAAGACTGAGCTAGTTTTAGTCCCAAATATGTTCATATTTCTGCTTCCAATGGAGATCCAGCATTTACTCTATAGATAAACCGCCCTTGCAGTGCCATTGGAACCACGTATACAACCCCCATATTTGACCATTGTGTATCTACCGAAACCTTTTTCCTACGAATTGTCTTTACACGGCAATGATCAAAGTCCAATCATTCACCGACACTAGTAGGAAATAAATCAATCAATTTGTATCTGAATGGATTTGTCAATGGCTCTTGGGCAACTCAAGATAACACCAAATCTACCAATTTCATTTTTGTTTTTTAATACAATATGTATGGGACATTGTAACCTGTATGCAAACTTAGTTGGGTTACATAAGCAAAGATGGTTATAAAATTATTTGAAATACTGGTTTTAAATGAAAATTATAAAATGATGCTATCTACTGATACTATAAAGCACTCATTAGGAATCAAACAAAGAATTTATTGTATTACTTGGGTAGATTATATATCTTTGAAAAATACAAATATATGGATTTTTTTTTTTTAATTTAGTTTATGATAAGTACTTGCTTACACTTGTCATATTTTTCGTTCCAGAATTAATGTCAGCCGGTTTAAAAGAGGAAACATTCCACAGGGTCCACATCGCAATAATTAGTCAAAATCTCTTTAAAAACTATTGAAACATGTGCATAGGAAAACGAAAATTTGCAACGTGGTGAGGCTGTCGTGGCATGTTCCCCTTTTGTTTTTTTGGGCAAAGTTTCTTAAAAAATTAGATAAATAATAAATATCTGAAGGACCTAAATCAGCGATCCGTAACTAGTCCAGGAGCGTATAAATTATAAAATCTCGTATCCATATCTTTTAATAATTTACCATAGCTATACGAAATAAGTATTTAAAATATAATTAACTTCGGACTTTCCAATTTTTGCTCTATTGTATCGAATTCCTTCCATTTCCTCGGCTCTTCATTTGCTTAAAAAGTCACTAGCATATCAAGTTAGTCTTGTATGAATCAACATGTCAGCTTCTATGTTAATATTTTCAACACCAATTATATAATCATTAAAATAATTATAATAATTAAAAATACTAACTATTTCAATAGATCATGGTGAAATATGATTTAAATCATTAAATATTCAACAGATTCGGTACTAGCAAATTTAATGGCAGGACCATAGTAATTTAAATCTTTAGACCTAATATGAATTCTAATTACAAATTTAATGGCAAGACCATTGTTTAAATTGTTGATTTTAGGTTTTAGACGATGATTTGAGCCTAAAAAAAGAAATTTGGATGTTTTACAACAAGTTTTATTCAAGATGAAGAAAGTTCAAAAAATAATTCTAGACAAGAGTATACAAGTGGTTGTTTGGAAAACAAAATGTAGTATATAAGAGTTAACATAAGTAATGCAAAGATTTGTGCGAGAAATAGAGGTGTATCTATTTGCCACATGAGAAAAGACACAATTCGTGTTCAGTGTGTGTAGAAGCTGTTTTTGAGTAAAAAAAATGCAGTTTTTTAGAGTGCACGAATGGCCACATAAGCTTGTGTTAATATTCATATTGAAAATAGAGACATATCTTTTTTCCTTATTCAAACTTATTGAAAATGCATTAGAAAGTACTCAAGAAGGAGGGGTATAAATTGATTATGTGACCTAAACTGATTAATTAAAATTTTTTGATTTGAAGACAGCAATTACAATAGTAATAAAGTAGTAGAAAGAATATAAAAGAGGTAAGGAAAGAAAAATCAAGCCTGGATATAATGTGGAGTTCAACTCGCACCGAGGACTTTACACATTTTATTTTCTGAAACACAAATGCACAAGTAGAGCTATAAATTGAATACAACACCAAGAATATGCAATATCCCTCTCTTTTATGGTGCTCTTTTACAATCCATAAATATAATAACGGAGAACTAATTGTTTTTTCTCTCTCTAGAATTTTGCAAATTACTGAATAAGAGTACAAGAGTTATGAGAGGATCTAGAGAGTTGTTTGTTTCCAAATGAAGACTCTTAAAAACTTATTTAAATATGTCAACGAGCGTATATTTATAGGTCTTCAAAAAGTTAAACGTCCATTGGAGGTAAAGTCTTAAAAATCTTTAAGTATTAAATGCACGTCACAGCTCTTTTATGTCCCCATCGATTCACTAGTTCATAAGGCGTGCATTGGATAACAAAATTGCGCCCTTTGATTGAACCTACGATCAAGTCTGTGGTTTTCTTGATTTGTACCAGCTCGTTGGTCCTTGGCTTGTAAGCAAAAACACTAACACATATGCACAAAATCCTTTTCATTTTATTAGTCTCAAGAAAAATGCATTTAGTGTATGATTTATATAACTTTTATTCTCATCAAAATCAAATGTAGAATAAATTAGTTAACACTTATTTCGAAAGATATTATCAAGATATGTCCTATATTTCATCATAGCATATGGAAGAGTTGAAATAAAGAGATAATGTCCTATTTTGATAAGGAAAATAACATTTACAAGGGCCATATGTAAGGAAGGAAAGAAAATCCAGATTTATGAAGATCAAAGATTTGAAAAGATTTAAAGAAGATATCAGATAAAAGCATATCTACTGAAAAGATATGACCAGGATATGAGTAATACATGCAAAAGGAGTCTTTCTTAGAGTGGAAATATGAAGATTAATAAAGATTTGAAAATATTTGAAGAGATTCCACTTTTGTTCTATAAATAAGTGGTTCATCTATGTTGTAGAAAAGAGGAGAGACAAGAGGTGTTTTAAAGATATAAGGTTTTATTACTCTTAAGATTGATTGTAATAACTATGAAAACGTAGAGGATTATTACTTTAGCCTTAGAAAAACCTTATCTTATTATGTAACTAGGATTTATTAGTTTTCAATGATAGATTTGTTTTTCTTGAATTCATCGATATGTTTTTATTATTATTAAATTGATACTGTCGATGTATTGATTTAATTATTAGATTTCATATAGGTTAATTGAGAAATTACTTATATAAATAGCTCTTGCATGGATGAAGAGAGTTGCACGCACACCTAGAGATAGGTGACCATAATTCTTCTGTATTAGAATTAAAGTCTAGAGTTACGTTGCATTTCTAATAAAGGACTCTTTGTTATTTAATGTGATTTCTAGATTGTTGTTAATTGAAAGAGATTTCAATAGACTAATCTAGGGTTAAGATTTAGTAATATTGAGAAAGATATTAAACCAAATTAGGAATTTCACAATTTAAGATAAGTAATCTAAATTGAAATTATCTTTTTAGGGTTAAAGTTACATAATAAGTGGTGGTGATTCAAAGGGTTAAAGTAGGTTGTGCATCTATATTTTAAAGAAAATAAATCTTGAAATTTGATTGATTAGCCATAATCATTGAGTTGATAATAATTGTTATTTACCCTTGTTTTGCTTTATAACCAACTCAATACAAAGGGATCATAATGTGCACGTCTATTCTTTTTCTTTTTGGTTACCCCACTTTATGCCTCTTTTATTCTCCTTCTTTACCCTTTTAGATGTAGTCATTAGTAGTGCAAACAAGGGTAGACTTTACCATTCATTTTTATTATTTTTTTATCATTTTAATTTATATTCTTTTAATATCGACATTAGAAAGGAGGAAGAGAAAAAAATATAATTGCAAATACACACGAAAAAATAAAATTGTAAATACGCCTTGGTATAATTACTATTTTCCTTTTCTTGAATCGAGTAAAACCTCTGGTTTTGGAATCAAACAAGCTATTTTGTTTCAATTCAAGAATTGCCACTTGCAATTCTAGTTTTGAACTGAACCATGCTCATGTTTAAATAGAGGTAGGCATCGAGTTATAACTAATGCAATTCATGCAATTTGCACCATGCCAATTGTGCTCACTATTTAGGGTGTAAATTTAATGTTTAAAATCTCAGTTTATTGATTATTTTAACATATGAACAAATTAAACACAATCACAATGTTCGTTATCAAAATCGATAGATATGCAGTTATATGATAATATCAAAATAGTAAAATAGGGATAGCAAATATAAATTCAAGCTATCCATACTGTGGTGAGTCGATCTATTTATGGTATTTCGGTGCTTATATTATGATGGCTTTCATCATTTTACACACATGCTTGTTTTGGTCCAAATTATCCACGTGTGTCATGCTAGCTTGTGTCTTTATAATCAATTGGGTAAATGTCATATTTGATACCTCAAATTTACCATTTTGTATAATTAACATGCTAAAGTTTAAAAGTGTCATTTTAGTGCATATGAACTTTTTAAGTTCATCTATAATACCTAAATGAGATAGTCAATTGAAAAAATAAGTAAAGTTTAGATAACTAGTTGAAAATTTTGGCAAAATTTAAGTAGCAAATAGTAAAAGTGGATAAATTTTAGGTAGTAAATTGACATTTTAAATTTTAAGTAGTTTATTGCACAAATTAGCAAAATCTAGATACCATATGCAACATTTATCGAAATCATTCATTAAGCCATTTTACTATTTAAGCATGTAAGCTTTACATGTGATAAAATGATAATAATGAGCTAAAAAGAAAAGAAGAAAATACATTTTAATGTTGATAAATGAATTTCCATAGGATAATAATATTTCAAAAAGGGAGGGAGGAAATTGAAACTAGGATATCTCATACCAGAGATCAAGTACGAGACCCTAAAAAGGGGGTCACTAAACCATAAGGTTATTGACGTAAATTTAGTTATCAATATTAAACTACTATTCAATTTGAAATCTTTACCAATATTGATTATATAAAAAGGAAAGACATTCTTAGATAAAATTTGACGTGCACCATAGATTTTTCCTTTTTTTTTTCTCTAATTACTTTTAAAGATAGTTAAGCCCAAACGTCGTCATAGTTCCGGAACCCAAACTTCCAATTCCGGCTCTTGAAAATAAGGAACTAGAATCTAAACCGTCTTTCATGGTTTCAGTCTGGTTCTATGAAAAAGGTGGTTTCCGGTTCTAATTTTGGAACCATGGAACCAGCAGTTCCCGATTTCGGTTTTGGAACCATAGAACCGGCAGTTCCCAGTTTCGATTGTGGAACCATGGAATCATCTTTTTTTTAAGTAAAAAAATAAGTTTTAAACTCAAAATAATTAATTATTTGGTCTAAAATATAACAATTTTTTTTAGAATGCGCATTTATTTATATATAAACACAACTAATATCAATTATAATTAGTAATATGAGATCACAAAATACTCTAGAGGATAACAATAAAATTATAATACAAAAAATAGTCCCACGTTATTAAAGAATAAATTTTGCTTTTAGGAAAAGTTTGTATAAACTAAATTATTTATAATTTAAGTTATGTTTATTTGTATTATTGATAATAAAACATTAAATATTATAAATAGGTAATAAATTTTATTATTCATATGAAACAGTGCAAACATTAATAATTATATATTTAATATAATTTTTAAATTTTTTTACATAATTCTTTTTTTTTAATGGAACTGCCGGTTCCGCTCGGTTATAGGCCTAGAACCATCTAGGAACCGAAAAACTAGCGGTTCTTTAGCCGATTCTACAACTATCCAACTAATTTAGTTTCGGTTCTAGAACCAGGGGTTCCGATTCGGTTCTCGGTTCGAAACCTAATTGTACCTATGTCTAGTTAAGCCACAACTCACCCAACTTTGTTATCCAATACTAACCATCCCAAGACGTAGAGATGACTATCAAGCAAGCCATAAAGATTCAGCCCATCTCTTTTTATATATTTTTTACATTTTATTTTTTATTAATATTTACGTAGGATAAATTACACTATAAGGTAAAAATATTTGGGGTAAATTCATTTAGGTCACAATATTTCAAAAAGTTCAAAAAATGTCATAACATTTGAAAAAAATATATTATGATATTTAATTATATATTTATCCTATTAATACATATCAATTGCAGCATTAAAAGAAGATTTTTTTAATTTTAATTAATTATTTCTATTGTTTACATATGCAATGGTGATTTTAATTGACTCACTTCTCTAAACATTGTGACCTAAAATGAGCTTACCCCAAACGTTAAAATCTAAAATGAACTTACTTACTAAACATTGTAACCTCTTTTAAACTTTTCAAAATGTTTTGGTCTAAATTAAATTTACTCCAAACATTGTGATCTTTTAATATAATTTATTGTGTTTACTAATGTCAATGTATTTAATAATATTATTATACAAAGAAATTATATTGAATAAAAATACAACCCGATAATTGACATGTGTCATAATTCTAAGAATAACATATAGCATGAAATAAGGTAATAAATTTGTTAAAGCCAAAACATGATTATGATCTGTTTGAATTATTAAATTTTCATTTGTATCGTATCTATATTTGATCTATTTTTGTAATTGATCTATATCATATATATATCGTATTTGTTTGATCAATTTATGAGTAAAACTGTCAATTTTTTATCAAGATCTATTTTTTGATATATATCTTATTGAAAATGATAGAAATATAATGTTAGAATTACTATAATATGATTAGACAAAAAGCTCCTAATTAATATAGAAAAAGGAAACGTAAATAAAGAGGTTTGGGTTAAATAAAAAAATAATGGATGGTCGATTCCATTCCATTACTATCTTTTTATTTTGCCCTGGCCAAAAAAAAAAAAAAAAAGGACGAAAAAAACGTTTTATCTGCACGCGTCATGTGATCTGTCCTTCCCTGTCAGTTTGTCCCCATTAGATAAATCACTTTTACAAAGTAAGTGTGGTTAAGAGGACCCAAAAAAAAAAAAAAAAGTAAGTGTGTTTACTTTATTTTTTTTCTTTTTTATTATTTATCATTCTATGAAGATGGAGTCAAAAGATATGGAGGACCAGTTAGTCAATAACCTCATTTAAAAAGAGAATCATAGGAGAACAGGATTTAGCAGAATATTATTACTTTGGTCGGTACGTGAAAAATAAAGAAAAAGATAACTATTTTCCTTTTGAACCAGCAAATGATTGATTTTGTATCAATTGAAAGAAAAATTATAATAAAACGGTCTTATAAGTTATAAAACGGTTTATATGTGTGTGTGTATGTCTATTTATATATATATATATATAAGATCAAAGTACTTGCGTTAAATTTTATGATTAATTTTCTTTTTTATATCAAAATAACTATGAAATGGAATAATGAGATTGATGGTTTTGGTAAAAGAACCCTAGAAGTTGTCTAAGAAATATCATGCCAAACAAATCTAGAGTACATGAAATTCCATTTGGATAACAAATGCAAATTCAAACTTATTATTTTCTTAACCACTTTTATATTATAATTTTGGAGAAGGATTTGAGCATGATGTATCCAATGAGCCAACTGGTATTTATAACACTAAAATACAAAGACCCTAGCATAAATTTGAACATTTGTGGATAAATTTTGACAAATTATCTTTTTTTTTTTTCCAAGAAAGAATAGAATGGCTTTATGTATTATTACTTTATTCTCTCGATGTGATTAATTAAAAAAAAACCTTAAGGAAAGAGAAAATACAAGTCGATTTTTTGTAAAATTCTTACTTTATAATAAAAAAAAATAAAATCAATAAATTCACTATCTTTCCATATATAAGCTCGAGATAAACTCAATGTAGATATACGTCTGCATAAAGCAACAAATCAATACTAACTTAGAACTTTAATCACTACCACCATTAGGTTGGTTGGCATAACTAAAGCAATGGTTAATATGTTATGATAGAATATATTAGATAAGTAATATAAATTGTATGTATATATACATGATTTGTACTAGCATTCATACTTTTACATATTAAAGAGATAATGTGTAGATTTAAAATAATTATCATATTGTTAAAAATATGATTAATTCTTACTATATATATATATATATTATACATAACATATATCATCCATTAAACCGATGGAGACATGGTTCCCATAATTATAAATTCCCGACATGAATACTTTATTTGAAAGTGAAAGGAACATTCTGTTTCTATTCTTGATTTAGTTTCCCCCTTTATCGGCTATAATTTCATAATTAATGAAAAAGTATGTCGCGGAAGATATATTATGTTAAGGAAAAGCAAAAGGAAAGGAAAGGAAAAGAAAAGAAAGAGGACATCAAATACTGTTGAAGTGTCTTTCGTAAGGATTCAACTTTTGCTTTACTTGTTTGGATATAACACAGGAGATGAATGAGTCGAGTTAAAAAAATATAGTACTAAATTTGACTTTATTTCATAATTTTAAAGCTCAAACTCAGTTGAATTTAGGAATTGTTTGTTTCATCGTCTTTTTATCTTTGTAGTTTCATTTTTTTTATGATTTTTAAACAGATTGTTTGTTAAAAACAGATACCGATGAAAAATATACATTTTTATTCATAAACTGATCAAACAGACCGAATACTAATAGGAAACAGATATGGTATAAGTATAATACACATACTAATACACGTACTGATGAAAAATAAATTATCCAAATAGAACCAAAATTGTAAACTTAAATTCATTTTAAGATGATATTTTAGAACCTAACTTAATCAAGCTTATAAACTAGATTTGATTAATATTTAAACCCAATTTGTGCTTGATTGGACTCATTGGTATAGAACCTGAATTTGACCAATAAAATCATGTAGCCTAGCTTGAACAGAATTTAACAGTTATTTTGTTGAACGCAGATAAAATATTGAGTCAAATTCAAATGGTTTGAGAATGGATTTCACTTGTTTACAATCCTATGATATAGTGAAAACGAGATAAAATAAACGTGTGACTTAAAAAGGATTGAAAGGCCACATGATATTATGGAAATTTTATTTTTGGATTGGACATGGATATGTTAGTTTGTCATGTCAAATATAAGCTCTACGGTATTTTTGGGTCTTGTAAATAAAAATAAAAAAAGAGATTTATTGATTATTATACACATTATACATTATATATAAATATTGATAAAATTTCAATACATAGCGTATTTAAATCAAGTAGTGATATGTGTTATAAAAATATTTAATCCACTATCACAAGTATCAAAATTTTACTAATACTTATATATCGCATGTTTATATACATAAAATATAACATTCAATATTTCTTTTACATAATATTTAACTTATTTGCGCACAAGCAAACGTCGGAATTTATCATTTTTAGTGGCTCTAAATTGAATCATTTCATTTTGGTGAATTTATCAGAGTGCACAATAAATTTTCTTTGTACCCATTCTTTTTAAAACATAATACGTAAAATTGTTGGATGTAATGATGTGAAAGAATCAATTGAGATATTTTTACTTTTTTCTAACTTTATGATTTTACTTTTCCATTTTTCACCTCAAATGATCATTACAAAAAATTCTATGTGATATAAGTTAATAATCCTCATAATTATAGAAACCTGCACGATATTTTCTATTATCAACTCTCGAGTACATAATTGCTAATTATAATAAAGGGAAAAGGCTTTGTTAGTGCCTAAACTTATAAGTTCAAGTAGATTAATCCTAATGTTGCAAAATTTTTAATTTAGTGCATGTAACTTTAAAGCTTGTTCAATTCAAGGTATCTATTGTTTTTAAAACTAACAAAACCTATGTTTATATGAAATGGTCATCTATATAGCAAATAAAACCATTAAAATTATTCTATTGCCCCAAATAAAAAACTGAGATTTCCTTCTATTAATACTGCTGCACAAATAAAAGGAAAAAAATTAAATAAAAATGCAATAGAAAAGAATATATTTCTCCTCATTAATTTTGAGCAAAGTCATTGCTGATTCTGCAATGGCGTTATAATGGAGTAAAATTTCAATTTTTGATTCGGAAGCAGTAGAGTAATTTCAATATTTTATTTGTCATATAGATGGTAGTTTCATATAAATATAACATTTATTAGTTTTAAAAATACATGGAGACACTAAATTGAACAAGTTTTAAAGTCACAAGTACTAAAATGGTGAATTTTGAAACATTAGATACTAATATGTCCAATCTTAAAAATTCAAGCACTTCTAAGCACCTTTCCCCTTTATAACAAACTATCAAAAACGTTCACAAATTAAAATAATAAATAATATAACAGATTCTTCTCATTATAAAAAAATGTAAGTGTTATTATATATAAATATAAAGTAATCATCAAGTAATTATAAAAATATTTCTACATATAACCATACTAAAATAACTTTCATAAATTTTCAACCATCCATCTCCATTTTTCTTTTTTCTTTAACTATTTGATAGAGTGTTTTTAGATTTATAGGCTTCAATATTATTGATGTTACTTTAAAATTAATTTAAGAAATTCAAAAATTTGAACAATTGTAAACCAGTTAATAGGAGCTGGGACCCATGAAGTTCACCTCAATACAGCCCATCACATTGAATGTGGAAATCCTAATAATGCAACCAAAATCTTCCAACATATAGGATATCCGTAATATTTACTGGTCGGTTCAATTGTCCATGTCTCCAAAAACAAAAATAAAATGAAATAAAAATCCTAATCTATAATGGTAAATCGTAAATGTAAATTCTAAAATTATTGGTCAGTTGTGAATATCTTGATATTTAAAAATATATAAATATCTGTTGACTATCATTAAAATCCAAAAATTATTGAAATTTTAGACGGTTTGGAAATTATTTATATTTTTAATGTTATGTAAAGGTGATGAGACTTTAAAAATTTAAAATATCTATCTATATTTAGTCAAAAATTCTCAAGGTAGATTTGCTATTTCCTCATTCTTTTTGTCAGTTTGAAACTAATAGGATTTAAAAAAAAAGAATATTTTAATAAAAAATTACACAATTATCATAAGATAAAATAATTCTAAAAATATGTAAGTTAATCTCGTCTTTCAAGACAAGTTTGAATTATAATGAGCTTAATTTTTTCTTTTTAAAGATTCTAAAAAAATGAGTTCATATGTTAAACTCGTCCGTTTGCAATATAATATAAAAAAGATATGAATTTAATTTGCTATTTTAGTGGTTATTTTCGATCAAGATATTTTTATAATATTTTATTAAAATCTTTGTGTTTTTTCATAAACCCAACTAATTGATATTAAAGTGACTTTTATCATTCAAATCAATTATCATAAATAAAGCTATGGCATAAAGCTAGACATTTCGGTTTGTAGGTGTCGGCCAAATATCTCTTAGCTTTCAAGTGGGGAAGTTTAACAACAAAGTGAAATAGTACCATGTTGTCGTCTTCCACTGTTTGATTTGCCTAATCATTTAGCTGTTATTGTGTTTAGGTAGTGGTATAACCAACGTTTCAGGTAATATTAAATATGGATTAAATTTTGCGTGCAATTCACACCAACATTATATTTTTATTTTAATTTCACACAAAAATTTTAACTACTCATTGACTTTACTAGAATTATAATTTTATCATAATTTTTCGTTATGAATAACTATTACGATATTCAGTTGACTAAATAATGTTCCATAAGAAATCCTCATTAAAAAATATTAAATAATTAATCTTTATTTAAACCTATAAATAATAATTCAATGTTAAAATTATCTTTTTCCTAAAATATTTTAATTTAAACAAAACAATTAACAAAAAAAATTCTGTTATAACTCTATTTCATTCCTCAATATAAAAAATTTCATTATAATTTTATTTATTCAATGAAGTGGATGAGAAATATTATAAAATTATATGCAAATACATACAATAATGATGACAAATACCGTCTTTATATATATTTTTAATTTTATTATTTAAATAATTTTTTGTCGTAATACCTTTACGTTTTGAATTAAGACAAATCACTATCTATTTTATGACAAAATTCCCTGTCTCATTTTCTTACGGATTCAGCTCATTGCTTATTTTCATATTGAGATTTATATTTAATCTTAATTATATTATTAAAATATTTTATTTATTTATTACTATATTAATTTTTAGTACCCATATAATCCACTGGCTGTCTTTTCATAAACATGTTTATAACAAGGGATCATGGGTTTGATCGATTATATAGCATAAATTACATGGATCTTAACGTTTTGGAAGTAAGTCCATTTAAATTTTAACGTTTTAAGTGGTTAAAAAGAGTCGTGTGAGTTTGTTTGGGTCACACAACATGTGTCAAGAACTCAAATTGACCAACTTCTTCAAGCATCAGACCTTAAATGAATTTATCTCCCATGTTAAGATCTTTTTAATTATTCAAAATATTAAAATCTTAAATAAACTTTTCAAAATGTTGAAACTTAAATAAATTTATCTCTAAATGTAAAAATCTTCTGATGAAATTTATCCCGATAATATATACAATTATCTTAAGATTTTGTAACATATATTTCCTTTCTAATTAGAGCTTCATTCCTCCACTAAGCAGCTGGCTGGATCAACTACTGTTACTGAAGGAGACGTGACATGATTCTAAGATATTATCTTCATGCTATCTAATTGAACAAGATTGTCAAAGACATCCTTTTCCCAGGAATCTTTTACTTGATTCATTTAAATGAAGTCAAGCAAGTGCTTATTTTTTTTTCTGGAAAACCTTAACAGGTGTCTCAAGTGTACATATTTGAAAGGATAACAAAAAAATCTTCTTATTTTTTATATACTAAATTTTATATAAAAAATAATCAACATTACAAACCATGATAAATAAACTTTTTAAGTTTTAATAAGTATCCTAAACACTGTTAGCGAGAACATAATATAATCATGGATGTATTATTTTTCAGCATGAACCAACAACCATTATACTTTTTGGACCAAAACCAAACTAATTGAAAGGATTACATCAAAATTCTTCAATGTTCTGTTACCAACTCAATTTATAGTACTTAAAGAAAACAAAGACATGGTTTGTTTTTTTCTTACCTAACCTAAGTCCTAGTATTGCTTGTGTAATACTAATTCTTGGTGGTCTTTCTTTAAAAACTTTATGTACTGTTATTCTTCACTGCTTTAAAAGTTTAGTACCCATGTTTTTGTTTCAGTGTAGTGAGGCAGCTCCACCACTGGTTCTTCACTTTTTTTTCGTTTTTTCCTTATACTTACTTACTTGGGTCACTGAAAGTTGAGGGATCTTGAGAACTGATCTTGATGATGATTAAATTATTATGTCTCATTGCCAGCGTTTTGATAATTCTTGGATCTGCAGGTTTGTTTGTGTTCAAATTTGTGTACTTTTATCTATGATTATGTTCTTATATTAGTCATTCGAATGAAGTGGCCATCTGATCAAGAAGTCAGATTCTGTCTGATGAGTTTATGTGTGATCCTGTAGCTACATTGTTTTGGTTATACTTTAAATCTGGATCTTTCTTAATTTGATGAAATTGCAGAACTTTATGAGACTTATAATGTGGCTTGATTGGTTTCTTACATTGAAAATTGCATGTATGCAATCTGCATTTTGTAGCTTTCAAATGTTGCTGTTGGATTTTATGTCTTTTGTTTTTGTTTGGTTGAAGAAAGTATATGCTCTCAATATGATTGAAGATACTAAGCTAATCACTGATTAAGTTGTGGTACGGAAAATTAGAACCTAGGAGTGATCAATTCCTGTTTGGATTTTCGGGTTCTCTTCAACATTTCATTTGAATCAAAATCTTAGGATTGTCAAAATTTGTTGTAATAATCTAAAGATTTTTGGGGATGATCCACCTATAATCAATACTTCCCTTGCAATTAGAATGGCTATCGAAATTCTGCAATTTCATCACAATCTTAAAGCTATTGTTTTGATTTGTCTTATGAAGTAGCGACAGACTCTTCCCCACCTGCTATTCGGACGAACACTCATGGTGCTGGAAGGACAAGCAGTGGGAAGCTTTGGGGCACCTCCAAAGGAGGCATTTCATTTTCCAGCTCATTCCCATATGCATGGAGCACCAACTAAAGGTGATTAGACAACTCATTTAACAAGATCTCGAAACTTATTATCATATAGATATAAGTATGTTTTGCCAATGCTTAGTCCCAACTTGTAGATATCGCATGGGCTTTCTAGATTCATTACTTAAGACTTCCTGTTCCAATGTCATATTTAATTTTGCTCTTAGAGTGATTAATCTTGCATTAGTAAGTGAACTTCATGCCATTGCAGCCCCGCAATTACATAATCCCGCGAAGCCTGCTAGTATTGCAGTTGCACCATCGACACCGTCCTTTGAAAAGCCTGCCAAAGGAATGTGCATGGTTATGCTTATTCTCATCCATTCTTGTTACATAGGCATCATCACGGTAGACATAAAGTGAGCAGCTACACTTCGGAACATCAGCATTTCCTCCACTACATGAGGGTCTGATTTTTACATGGGAAATTATTGGTTTATTGTAAACTTGCTTGCATTGTTGTAATTGAGTCATTCAATTTTGTTCAACTATTGGGAACTCAGGTCCTTCAATTTCCCCCTATCGATCTCCATTTCATCAAAGATCAAGACACTCATTTGCGTTGGCACCTGCACCATCACCACTAGGATTGGCAGGTCAGTCCCTCGATTTATTGATACGTTCGGGTTTCAGTCACTAAGTTAAACTTAAATGAAAAGTAATATGTATTTAGAGGCCCGTGATACTCCTGCGATTCCCCCTTTATACTCGAAAAAGATAAGAGCTCCACCGCCATCTCCAGTTTGGAAGCTCCCTCCTCCGCCTCCTAATTCAGGTATGTTCTGCTCAAACCAAAATTTCATTTACATCAAGCATACGACAGATACATAATAATGGACTGAACGGTCAGTTGCAAAAGTAACCATCGTATCCCTAGATGGAT
Organism: Combretum micranthum; assembly: GCA_024138025.1. Classification (NCBI taxonomy): domain Eukaryota; kingdom Viridiplantae; phylum Streptophyta; class Magnoliopsida; order Myrtales; family Combretaceae; genus Combretum; species Combretum micranthum. The sequence goes on along the minus strand of JAMXBD010001379.1, from coordinate 11,839 downwards.
TTTGATGGAACTCTTAACAATCACGGCCCCTTTTGATATAACGACCTGGAGTTCATTAGATTTCTAAGATCAAGCTTGCTTAGTGGGGAGCATAGGTGACTTCTAGGAAAGCTACACTGACTGATAAGACTATGAGACATCTATTGCAAAAATGAACGGCATGATGAGTTCCAGTTGTTACTACAGCTTTTCATCAGCATCATAAGCTGATCGGACCATGTACTTTCATGCAGATTGTGCATCAGTAACCTGCACAGAGCCACTAACAAACAGTGCGCCGGGGTCACCCTGTGCTTGTGTCTGGCCAATCCAGGTGAAACTGCGTTTTGAGGTCGCATTATACACTTTTTTCCCCTGGTGTCTGAATTGGCAAAGGAGATTGCTGCAAGCATTTTGTTAAATCATAGTCAAGTACGTGACAGGCGCAAATTCAGCCAGTCAACAACTGGAAAAAACGACTGTGCTGATTAACTTGGTACCACAAGCAGTAAAGTTTAATGATTCTGCTGCATTAGCAATCTACCGGAAGTTCTGGCACAAGCAGGTTCACATAAAGGAATCCTTTTTTGGTGCCTATGAAGTATTATATGTTCACTATCCAGGTAAGCATTGCTGCAAAAGTGACTGAGCATTCTTTCATTATATTCATGCTGAAATTTCTTCCAGGCGTATTTGAATTTGCAGCTTCCCTCAATTTATTGTAATTGAATTTATCTGTTTCTGCTGTGACAAACACCCTAAATTCAGATTTTGTAAAAATGTCTTTCTGGTTCAAAATGTGTTTTCGATTTCCTTAACGTTGTTAACCATGTAACTTGTTCTGTTTCTAAAACATTAATTTGAGTTCTCCTATAAATACTGCTGCAGGTCTCCCACCTTCTCCACCAACGGCATATTCTAGCAGCATTTCAGGTGATAGTCTCCCATATACAGCACATGGCAACAATGATCCAGCAATAAAGCCATTAGGAGTTGATGTTCCTAGGAAGAAAAAGAAAGTCATCAGAGAAACATGATTGGTGTAATTGTTTTATCGTGCTTCCTAGCACTGATTATAGTCATGGTTATCATTTTGGCCTTACTGTTGAAATGTGGAGTTCCTGTTCGGCAATCTAAAAAGGACCAAGGGACTAAACTGTCCTCCACCGTGAAACAACTAGGTACTACCACCCAAATTGCTCCAAGCTTGTCCTAATCTTCCTTATTGTTCATGGTTTAATATGTGCCAAGGCCAATGCAATATCTAATGTCATTTTGTAACCAATGCCATGTAGATATAATTTTAGTTTTTCATATCCTAGCCACAATTAGTAAATTTAAAAACTTAAGCTTGCGAAATCTAGCATGATTTTATATTTATTGGTTAATATTTCCTATTTACCTGTTGAGTGTGCAACAACTTGAACTGATAACCCAGCTGTGATACTATAGTAAATATTAGTTCTACAACTATCTAGTCTAAATCACTTGTAAATGGTTGTGAACTTTTTATTTTGCAGTTAACACTACCAACTAACTAGTCTAGTGATCCTCTGCTTACTGATGGTGTAATTCAATCTTTGCAGGTATGGCCAGGGACATACCACAAGTGAAGAACAAATCTGTGCCAGCACCACTACCTTATCGTTCTAACGGACTAGCACACAAAGGATATGCCAAGATCTTAACCTTGAATGACATAGAAAGAGCAACTCACAATTTTGACCCTTCAAATATAATCGGGGAAGGTGGATTTGGAATAGTTTATCGAGGTATTTTAGCCAATGAAGAGGAGGTAGCAGTCAAAGTTTTAAAAAGAGATGACCGGCATGGTAGTCGTGAATTCTTGGCAGAAGTTGAAATGCTCAGCCGTCTTCACCACAGAAATTTAGTCAAGTTACTAGGCATCTGCACGGATGAACGCATTCGCTGCTTAGTATATGAACTGATTCCTAATGGAAGTGTTGAATCTCATTTACATGGTGCATAATTAAGCTTATTATATCTGATATGGCTTTATAGTTTTTAATAGTATGGCTAAGGAATCTTATATATCTACTACACAGTTGTTGAGTCATTCTAACATGTGTATTTGTGAGTTCTGTTCTTTTCTGTGTTAAATTATTTCTTTATGTTCAGGTTGTGACAAAAAGAATGATCCGATGGACTGGGGTACCAGAATGAAGATTGCTCTTGGTGCAGCACGGGGTTTGGCCTATCTGCATGAGGACTCTAACCCCAGTGTCATACACCGAGACTTCAAATCCAGCAACATCCTGTTAGACCATGATTTCATACCTAAAGTTTCAGATTTTGGATTGGCGAGAGCAGCCATGGATGAGAGAAACAACCAAGTTTCTACTCATGTCATGGGAACATTCGGGTACGTAGATATGCATATGCAGCAATCCCACTCATTGGTCGATTATTAACATGCAAATCCTGTAAAAATCTTTAAACAACCAAGTTTCTACTCATGTTATGGGAACATTCGGGTACGTAGATATGCATATGCAGCAATCCCACTCTTTGTCATTATTAACATGCAAATCCTGTAAAAATCTTTCTTGTTATGGTATTTCATTTCGTGCTCATCCATGCTTCTTAAGTCTTTATGTTATAAGCCAGGGCACAGGATGTAGTCATGGATGAAATATCTAAAGAAAAGGTTGAGGGTTCGGTGGAGATAACCGTCTCTTCAATACTTCTGGCTCGGTCATTTCTAATATAGAACCAGATAGGCTAAATGGCTACTAAAACTAAAAGCTACTCAGCTAAAAACATCTTTCAAGTCTTTAGATTAAGGATAACGATTTCCTAAAAGTATCTACTCTATCCTGCTTATCTTTTTTCTTCATTGTCATAGTCTTGTTTCTAGGGATGGAACCGGATCGGGTTTCGGGCAGTAGCATGAATCTAAATCCAAACCCGAACCCACTATACTATAGGACATACCAAACCCGATCCTATAACCCTGTAGAGTTTTTCTTTTATATCCAAACCTGTCCTATAGGGTTTATCTAAAACCCGCCATCCGCTCGGTTACCCACCTAACTATCAATCAGACTATCCGTCTGACCATCTGTCCAATTATCAACTCGAATTGGCCTTGCTTATTGGTTTTTTTTTTTTTTAATAGATGCAGTTGACTTAAGCCAATAAAATAATAATCTAATAATATAGCAATTTACTTTCTCTTTGCCAACCTGTTTTTAAATTTAACCTATTACTATGTTTATATTTAGTAAATGTATTTACATTACAAATTTTTTTTCTTTTACTAAGATTAATGGGTCGGGTGGGTATCCATTGGGTTTTAGTAGTATCCAAATCCGATCCTAATGCCCTACAGGATTTTTTACCTATGTCTAAACCGAATCCTGTAGAGTATCAGGTTGGACAGGTCGAAAACCCATTAATGGCTGACCCGCTTGCAGCCTTACTTATTTCTAATTCTTTTGACTAAAAATGGTTTCTAACCTTTTCAATCATTTGCTTTGTTTCAGTTACTTGGCCCCTGAATATGCAATGACTGGCAATCTTTTGGTTAAAAGTGATGTATATAGCTATGGTGTTGTCCTTCTTGAACTCTTAACTGGGAGAAAACCAGTCGACCTGTCACAGCCACCCGGTCAAGAGAACCTTGTTGGATGGGCACGTCCACTGCTCACAGACAAGGAGGGTTTGGAAACAATGATAGACCTATCCATGAAATCCAGTGTCTCCTATGATAGCTTGGCAAAGGTAGCCGCAATTGCCTCAATGTGTGTGCAACCAGAAGCATCCCATCGTCCTTTCATGGGCGAAGTAGTTCAAGCCTTGAAGCTAGTCTGCAGTGAGTTTGAGGAGCATATTCATGAAAGTTACAAGCCAAAGAATATCCTTGATAGTGTAGATACTAAAATTTCTAAAGATTCCTCTAAGATGAGTGAAGGTCCTGCTTCATTTTTTGAAAGATTTAGACCTCACAATACTTCAGATCATGACGCAAAACTAGCATCGCCAGTATCTGATTTCCTTGGAGCAGAAACTGGGAACGAAGACGAGGAAATTCGGTCCCCTATAAGGCATTCCAGGTCAGGACCTATAAGAACAGAAAAGAGCAGAAAATTTTGGAAGAGGCTTAGCGGTTCATCTAAAGGTAGCAAAAGTGAACATGAAATGTCCTTAAAGCTTTGGCCTGGGACCTACTAAGAATTTTTCTGCTGGTCGTTTCCGAGGCATTACATGTTTCTGTTTTTAGATTAGACAAAAAGATTGTGTCATGGCAAATCAATTATTTGTACTGTGATGTTCTTGTGAAAAGCCTGTAAAATTATTTAAACCCGAGTAAAAGCTTGTAAAATCATCTGAATCCAGGATGTTCAAAGTAATTTCTTTATGATGAGTTGAAGCAATGTGTGGAAGTACAATTGGTGGTGTTAATCTTATATCACTGGCTTTGATTGAGGAAAAAGGTTGCCAGAATTAGTTGAGATATTTACCGATTCCACCATCAGGCATCTGTTCTGTGATCCTGCGAAAATTTACTTTCCTCTCTTTTCTGCAAAAAATTTATATCCTACTCGAGTTCATCTCAATATCTAATGCTCAAGATCAATTCTTCTGCAGCTGAATAAAGCTCAAACGGTTCATCGGAGCGAAAAAATTCCATTACATTTGGCTCCTCAAACGGAGGAAAATACAAGAGAGTACAAACCAAGTTTTAAGACATGAACATCATTTTAATCAAAAAGCTAAAAGTAAAACGGGGTCAATCAAGTCCAGCTTGAACTTATAGGATGATCATTTCGAGTAAAGCTCATGATTAAAATACCAAACTCAATCAACCTCAAAGTTCCAATTTTCGAGTCAAACTATCACTTATGCAAAAGAACACATGGTCATACATTGGGGAATAAATAATCAAATTACTCTTTCAGAACATTCTCGTGAAATATATGGAGAAGATAATTACAAATCCCTATATACTTCTCCAAATTGGAACAGCAACAGTGGTTTCATTACTAACGGTATAAGACAAAATTTAACCAAGATGTATCTTTGTTATATAATATGATCGTAGAAGGATCATTACAAAAACATTAGAATATGTTTCTGGAAACAATAGAGCCTCTCAAGAAGGAAAAAGATTGGTAGACATAACATTTAGCATTCACGCACAGGAGGCAGGGCGGACTGGCATGGCAGGAGGGGGGAGAGAGAGAGAGAGAGAGAGAGGTGTTGAGATGCACATTCAAATCAAAATTTCACAACAAACGGATAAATAGTTCTCTTCTAGAGAGTTACCAATTCCTCTAAACTTCGGAAATATATCCAAAAAACAAGCATAACCTTCCCAGTTATAAACTCAAAATAATTTGTTCAGATTGACACAGTCTATATTACAAAGTGCAATATCTACCAGCACAACGAGCTGTCAAGTCCTTATAAACACAAATTGAAGAGGTGAACAGAGAGGGAGAAATGAAAACTTTTCAGATCTTATACATTATAGAATAGAACCAAGCTCAACCTCGAACCAAAAACCCTGTATGCCGGCACCATAGTAAAAATCAATGGCTTCAAATCCCTTCTTGTACGTGCTCAGGGAAATTGCAACGCCTATGCCAGAGCTATTCCTCCATGTGAAGGAGATGAAACATAAGAAATTTCCATCAGTTCAGCACCATCGTTTGATCTAGTCTTCTTTTGAAGAGCTTGAGTACTCATTTCCACTTTCTGCCGTCACTTGTGATGATGCTGTAGAAGAGAAACTGCTAGTAGTACCATTCTGAAAACCCCTGGATCCTAATGCAGGATTTGGATGCGGGTTACTTGGATGGGGGTTATTTCCTGTCGCCATCTGCCCTTCCTCCGCTAGTTTCTTAAGAAGGTTCATGATTGTGGGAACAAATCTACTAGACAAGGCTATAATCCCAGTTAGCTGTTAAAAAAAACACATACATTCAGATATTAGCATCTGCAAATCATATAAGCATAATTTGTACTGTCAACAAAATGTGTTATGCAGTAAGAATCAGACATACTGAACTCAGAGAACTTACATAGAGATATATATAGATTCTACTTCTAAATGCAAAGTGGAGTTCAAAAGTAAATTTTGAAGGCTATAACCAGATCAAGCATTCAGTTGAATTTAAGTCAAATTCATCTGGAAAGCAAAGTTTTCTTTGCACAAATTGTTTCACACAAGGTTCAACAACATTATGACAGGGTAAAACCAAAAGGCAAGAATGCAACACTCACAGCGCCATGACGGAACTCTCCAGACACGTCAAGCTGTACCCATAAGGCCTTAGTAAGTAACCAACCAACAAATAAGACAACCATATAAAGTGGGTTTCTGCAAGAAATGAAATGAATTCTTTCAGCAAAAAAAACTTCCACTACAGAATAAGCCCTCACACACTAGAAGAGAGGAAAAAAAATATAAAGGATAGAACACAAGATACCTTAATAATGTCATGAATTCATTGAACCCAAGAACAATGATTGCAACAATAGCCCACGGAGGAGGCATCCAGTTGTTATTACGCTTGTTAGCCTCCTGATAACAAGCATAGCAGAAAGATCAGCCATCTATGAATAGATTGCTTGACCAGAAACTGTGTCTAAAATGAGTAATTAATAGAACACATCAACCACAGCATCCAATGGTTCATATAACCAGGTTTAAACCAAGATGGAGTACTCAATCTAGTTACAACACAAAAATTTGGAGACATTAAGAACATATTAAGCATGGGGGATCCTCACAGACTGTATGATGGGCACTGAATCATTTTACTTGGTTTAGAAGTGAAAAAATATTCTAACATATGGCCCTTTCCATATAACCCGATCCTCTCTCTTCCTCTCCACACTGAGGAGCAGAGCTTCTGCCAGTGATTGGTCCTTACTTGAGTGACCTTTTATGATTCACTTTTTGTGCCATCCATAAACGTTTGATGAACATTGAACCCAAAAATACTAAGAAGGAAGGAAAGAGAGACATGCCTGAGCAGAAATGGCCTGAGTAACTGTATACTCAGTCTCTGTCTTAAACTGCCTCCACAAAGATTTGCACTGGACAGGAGTGATCAAGGTTTTCCATGATGGAATCTGAAATACAAGATGAAAAATGAGTGGCAGAAAGAGAATTTAGCAATGAAAACTCAGCTAAACCAGCTTCAGGCCAAACTAGGAATGCTTGTTTGCAAAATTCCACGTAATAGTTTACCACCAGATAAGCTTGTGCAAATATTTAGAATTTATTCTTTAGTAGTCTGCAAAACCAAACCATGCAGTTTTCTACAGCTTGATGTCAATTATATACGTAATTTTTATTTCTTCAAGAGAAAGAGATATTGGTATCAACTCAGTATAAACAGAAAGCAACCTCTTCCCAAGTACTTGAGGCCAATGGATCAACAGTTGTAATGCTCCGGTCGGTTACTGTACCACTACTCTTGGGTTCCAGCAAAGCAGTAGACAATGTATTCTCAATGTTGTCTGGCTCATCATCCAAGCGAATTGCCGCTATTACAGACAGCAACTTCAGGGACTGTCAATATTTATACCCAAAAGAAAATAAACAATGTTGAAAATTGAAATGCACAATCACAAGGTGACCCAAAAATAAATAAATAAACAGACGAGACAATTAAATATGCCATACTGCTGAGCGAGCAGTCTTGGTGATTGCTCGAATATCTTCTTTCCCAGTCCACACTCTGGGCAAAGACTCAGCATCATGACAAAACAACATTGAAAACCTGCATATGAAGAATTCAAAGTGCTTTTAGTTTAAGTTGCAACAACCCAAACACCAATCCACATCCAACAGTGCCTATGTACCGTTCTTTCATGCGCCCCAGGACCCTTCCAGCTTCTTCCTTAGCCTTTGCCTCCACCACACCTTTTGCATAATCTTGTAAACCAGCAAGCATTTTTTCTTTGGATTGTTCATCCAAGTCAAAACCCGAAAGTGCATTGGAGAACCCAGAGACAGCCTTTTCAGTCTCACGCCTAAGTAGTTTCCGTATTGATGGCCAAGTTTCATCACTAGCTCCATCTAAAAGAGCCTCTACCGGCCCTGATAATGCCTCCGTAAGTTTTGCCTAAAGATATACCACAACAACTAAGTAACTTTACTGAAAGGCCTAATGATTTTAAGATAACTACATACCATAATGGGAAGATAGAAGAGGAAAGACAAGCCTTAAAATTACAGTACCTCATATTCTTTGGTAAGTTCTGAGAGCTTACTAGCACGAACTAAAGCAATGTGTGCATCAATATCACGACAGAGCATTTCTCTTGCTTTTGATGTGTCCCAATTTGCTTGCTCAATAACAGCATCTATCAAAGTATTGTGACCATATAAATTTTAGTTATATTAAATTCCATGATAAAAAAAATTTAATTAAATTTAAAAAAAACAAAAAGGCCAAACATAGCCCATAAATTTTGTAAGACACCTATGTAAACTAACACCAAACTCAACAACCCAATCTCACATGCGCATATAGAGGAAAAAGGTAGCAAGTTTGGTTGTTTTTAGGTGATACGGGCAAGTTCAACCAGGAATGCTATGCTTATATGTATTTAAAGATTTTTAGCTAATGTCATGCCTGCATTTGAGCTTTCTTTTTACATTTTAACTTTTTTCTACTATTCCATGTAAGGCCATACCTGCACAACCCTCCTCAAACATAACCATAAATGATTTAGACAGATGCCGAGCAGTTGATGAAAATGCTTCTCCTCCATTTAAAGCCTTCTCAAAGGCTTCCTTGAATTTATCCAATGTACTAAACCTCAAATGTTCCAAAATGGAATGGAAAGCAGGTTGCACAAGCTGACAAGAAATTGTATAGTATGAGAAAATAAACAGTAATATGCAACTAAACCAAATTAAGGAGCGGCCCGGGGGGTGGGGTGATAATGTAGAGTTGCACAATATAATTTTCTTGCAAGCCTTAAAAGCCCAGTTCCACAATGCTCTCCATCCAAGACAAATTGTTCTCTTTTCCCGTAAAACAAAAGAACATATAACACAAATTCAAGATTCTAAATCAAAATCCAAATATGACAGAAGATATTTAGGGCTTCAAAACATAAAAGGAATGTGGAAAATGCTTACTAAGAGCAACTTTTCCTCAAGCTGAGCTTTCTTTGCTGATCTGACACCTTCATCAAAATATGTAGCTTCTGAATCATATCTGTATATAGAGAGCAATGAATGAAAGTAGTCAATCCACCATTCTCAGTTGTAGAAATCACAATAGACATCCCAAGCAATACACATTATATAAATTATCAGGAACTCTACTTTTGTTATGTCACACTGTAGTGCTACCCGTCATGTGGCAAAAAAAAAGCCAGGAAAATTTTAACTAACTTCATTTCTTTGCCCAAAGATCAATTTTGCATGTATAGAGATACATATATAAATACATATGCATTATAAATAAGCATCAAAGTATTCATATTAGCTCCTACCAGAAGCATTTGCTATTCAACAGCTAAATATCCACCATAGAACACAGAAAATTAAAAATTAAAAAGATAAAAGTTAAAAATAAAAATAATTAAAAAAATACAAGATTAGTTTCTTGAACCAAAGAACTAGTCAACTTATCAGTCACGTCTTGGAACGGTGTATTAATTTTACTCTTTCCTTTTGTAAATCAAGCATTCATCTAGCTATGTAAATATCAAACCTTTGCCAATATTAAAGCAACAAAAACATTCTTTCCCTTTATGTAACATCCTACTCCCTAGAGCCACAATCTTACACAAGCCACGTGTAGTTTTATCAAGAATTTGAAAACTGATTGACAATCCAAGAAGCATCAAATGATGTGCAATGGTTCAATTAAGCTGTAATGATTTCAGTCGAGCTCTCTCCAAGGCAAATTTTCATGTATATCATACTCTTTACTTATGCCACATACTGCATTTTGACCACTTGAATATATAAACAACAAGATTGCATCAAAACACACAATTAAATCATATTACCAACATTACACATATCACCATGCAAATAGAATATTAAGTAACAAAGCATTTATGCAAGTATATAAATCAAAATAAAATCCATTACTCTGATAAACAAGCATCAAGTATTGTGCTCAATTTCTTTCCAAAACCAGGAACTGGTCCAGACTGGGCCTTTTCTTCCAATAGCAGCCACTCCTATAACCATTAGGTAGATTATTTTCTATTAAAAAATAGTGTATATATATCTACAACACAAGTTTAAATACATCAAGCAACATTTAACATAGAGACACTGGCCTCGTTTTCAATAAAAGCAGAATACTTTTCTTTTGCAATTTCTTCACAGCGCACAGTAGCCACCATGACCTACAAATTGTTTGGACAAGAAAAATCAGTACGAGCAATCTATAAAGGAAACTTCTGCTGCAAGTTGATCTCACCTTATGAGCAGGCAAGTCAAGATCCTTATTCTCTTTAATTACTTTCCATATTTGCTGTGCACTAAAAGAAAATCCAGAAGCAGGGACCACACCCCTTCTATCCCCAGCAAGTCCACCAGGTGCAATGGAATGGAAAAACCTGTGTCTTAGGTTGGCCACCTTTCCAATATAGTATACAAAGAAGAATACATATCATTAGTTGCAATAAACACAGCACTTTATTGCATGCAGGACATTATATATATTGTTCATGTGGAAGGTGATTACCAAACCACATGTGAAATTACAATATCAACATCATAACAGAAATCAGTCTAGTTGAAATATAGCTGATTGTTTTCTTTTTTTTTTTTTCTCTTTTTTGGTCCAAAAAAAATAATAAAATATTTATTAATTTCCTTAAGTAATATTCAAAAAATAGGCTATGGATGCTTTTGTAAGAAAATTTCAGATCATATCAGGGATTAATTTCCCACTCAAATTCATTAATTATAATCAACATAACCATGTAGATGTGGTCATTGGACACTTCATGATGTGATTTCTGGAATTCCTTTTTTGGCTTTCTATGGATTAAATAAAAACACTTTTCTTTTCCCCTTCATGGATGAGCTGGCAAGTTATGGATACCTGATCCTTAAACTCCTCTTCTTTCATTTCATAACTGGAAAGAGCAACAACTTCAACCTAGATACATAGAAGGCAACACACAAAATATTATAATTTCTTCTGAAAGAAATAAAAAGAAAACCACGACAGGAATTCAGTACAAGAAATGAAGAGCTTACATTGAAAAATTCACTAAGTGGGGTTTCCTTGTGAGCATGTGGCTTTGGCACAGAGTCCCATATCTACAATGCAAAGGTATTGTAAATTCAAATGTTGAGAAAATGCAAATAAAGACAGAAAGTTCTAGAGAAAGCACTGTTGTTACCTTCTGAACATCTTCTCTTAGAATGGGTTCAAGATTTTTGAATGGAGTCTGGCAAGAGAAATACAACATTAACCCTCAAATTTAATAAGTGAAGCTTAATAGCAAGAAACAGAAGAAACAGATACATAGATGTATTACACTACAATAGACCATAGTCACACACCTTTGATTTATCTCGAATAACAAACATCAATGTCGTTTTACGTGGACTGAATAATCGCATCATAACCTGTTACAACACACAAATCATAAATATTAACTCCAAAGAGTAAAAATTAGTCTTTTTCTCGAGAAAAAAAAAGGGTAATTACCTGGAATACAGTTTTTAGAAGAGGCTTATTTGCAGCTTGTTCACGTCCAATGTCATGGCACCACCTGATAAAAGTCAATAATGAAAGAAAACGATAGGAACTAATCCAAAAAACCCCTTGAAACTTTAACCCAACTATATAAACAACTGCCAGGTAAAAGACTTACATGTTTATGAGCACGATAT